>VWYP01025542.1:0-34501 GCA_013400435.1 Pycnonotus jocosus | reverse complement strand
TCCCCAGCATTTTTAGAGACATGCTAGAAGTTAGGCCTCTTCCAAACATGCAACCCACTATCCCTTTAAGAACAGTATGGGGAGAAGCTGGATGTGAACCATACTCACCTGAATTGTGGGATGTGAGGGAAAGAAGCCATCCTGAGGCACAAAAAGATGATCTAGTAGAAAAAATGTCTAAATGACCTAAGGAGCTTAAGCACTGTACAAAACCCCTTGATGTGGGTTGTCATGCCCAAAGGACTAAACTTATTGATAGGAGAGGGGAAATCTAACTGGTAAGACTGATTGATATTCACCAAAATTTCTCTGACTCTGTTTACAGAGGCAAGGCTGGGAATCATAAATAAGGGTAGAAATTTATTTAAACTATAGCATGACCTATCAACGGCTATGTTCATTTAAACAGAATATTAACTGAAATGATGTAGCTTGAAAATAATGAAAATAATGAAATTATGCTAAAATATGATTTTATTGGGTGTTTCCAACATTGGGGAAAACAGATCAAATCTGACTGAATCTAAGGAGTAGGAGAGCATATAACTGTAGCATTAAGACTACCTCATCTTTATAAACACAAGGTATTAAACATCAAGAGAACATTAATGTTATTATTTCAAATTTGCATATACATGATGGTCTTGAGAAGACTGTTTTATTGACAAGCGGTATACTCCTTTTCATATGTCTATTCAACAAACACTGTATTGAATTCTAACAAGGTAAGGAATCCCTCTAATAAAATAAAATTATTAAAGTGATGTCTTAAATTTATTTAGAAATGATTGCTTTTCATTAAGTCTTAAGCATATTAGCAAACATATTTAAAAAATCATCTAAAGATAAAATTATTTTTGTCCACTCAAAACAGCAAACTGCGTAAAACTGCTGTAATAGTTATATGAGGAAATGTCACCACATTGTTGTATTAATGGAAATTGTACTTCATCTTTATTAATCACAATTAACAGGAAAACATCAGCTTAAAAAACTTCACAGCATTTTTTTTTCATCAAGTCCTACTTTTGTAACTGCCATTCTAGAGTGGAAAGGCAGGTAAGATTCTGCATCTTTCCAGGGAAAAAAATTGCAAATTACCAAAGGAAAGGAAAAAGCTAATACCCTGAATTGTCTGAAACAGACCTTTCTAGGCTTTTCAATGTCTTCTTCTTTCAACATTTTGAATTATTCATCCTTTTTCTGTTTGACCTGTCTTGTTTCAAAGTAAAAGGCCAACAGAAATGGCAAAGAAAAACAACTGGAAATATAGAACCACTTTCTTTCAAGTAACAAAGGCATGTCTATAAATGTACCTGTGCACTGCGTAGAATAATTTCAGAATAAAAACATCTGCATCTGATCATAACTGTAAAATCTGAGAGAATTTCAGTTTTAAGAATTGTACATAAGGTGGGTTTGATTTGGAAAATAAATAATATTTGTCTATATCAACTTCATTTGCCATGTAGTTTATAATTAATATCTCAAAATGATCCTCTGAGAATTTTTGGCTTAATTGCTCTCCAGAAAATGGTTTATATAGTTTGAAGTGACAGGGGTTATAAGCTAATAAAACACATTCCCTAGACCACAACTTTAAAAGTTCCACGCAAAATGAAGTAAACCGGCCTTATTTTGCATTTTGACAATGTTTAGTCCTTAGTGGGCAACCCTTTACACCAACCAACCAGCCAACCAAAACTTTCTTAATACCATACAGCCTGAGGAAAAATGCCCAAGTCTTTTAAGACTTCACTGAATTTTGTTTGATTCTTCTCTTTACTACAGCCTTTTTCCTTCATTGAGAGCAACACCAGGAAATCCTGTTTAATTTCTTTATGCAGGGAATTTTGCATGGCAGGATAATGTGCAGAAAGGTTTAATTGGTTCAAGTAATCAATTTGGGAAGTTCTGACAGCATGACTGGGTACTTTATTCAGGTGCTAACACCCCTAATTGACAACAGATTTCTACAACAGTGCATCAGTTAAACCTGTGCCATCATTCACTGAGTTATAAACGTTATGAGCACATAATACCAGTTATATAATTTTTCTTTTTCCCAAGCTTAAAATATTCTCTTAGAGGAAAGCTTAGTCACCATTCAAAGCTGTAGAGTTTCTTGATAGATGGCTAGGTTAGAGAAGGTTAAGTAGATATGAGTGTAAAGTAAATAAAAGGCTGAATTGGGATCATTCCTTTTACACACAGACATTCTTGATATCTGTTTACTTTAGCATTAATTACTTTGTTAGAAGTTTTGGTCAAAAATGAAATTTGTATTCTTAGTTCAAGTGGATGAGTAAGCTACTTTTATGTTGGGAGTTTTTTTTCACTTTGATGAGGAGAATTAAAAAGGCTGGAAACTGAAGACATTATATCTCATCAGAGCACAACTGCTATTAGAGGAGAAAAGGCATGAAAACAGACATGTCAAACATGTCTGAACAGACATCAAATACAATAAAAATCAGTATCTTGGATGTTATGTCAGCCCTTTGTCATGTCACTTCTGGTTTTCCCGCAGAAGTTTGGTTTTCAAGCTCTGTCTGTTACTATCTTTACTAAAAATGTCACTAGTATTATAAACCCTATGAAAAATAGAGCAGATTGCAGTTGAAGTTCATTTCATCCTGAAGGTCTGTGATAGCTTTCCCCAAGTCTAATTTGATTCTTTAACAACACAAAAAGATAAAATAAGCACTTTAATTGAAATCTAAGGAAAAAGAATAAACAAAACTGAAACAGGTGCTCTACAGTTACACATTTATTTTCACTCTCTGTTATCCCCTTCCTCAGCTTTTTTTTTTACAGAAGAATACATGGCAAGTGCCTACATAAAAGCTGTGTGATTCTTGTTGATCTCCACAAAGAGTCTATTTGAATTTTTAATTTTATATCTGGAAACAAATGTAGGTTTATTAAAGACTAAACCCAGGTGATACAATCCACTTTCCTTTTAAAAGAATTTTTTGCAGTGTTTTTGAGTAGCTGTACATACGGCTACTCAAATTGTTGAAATACAGCAATACAGCATTGTTGAAATATTATTTTGGGTAAGTGGAATGTTGGTATGGCAGAGCCATTTCAAAAGCAAAAGATTATTTATTTATTATAAAACCTGTTCATATGTTTGTGCAAAGGAAATGTGGTATCTGCAAAATACTCTGCTGCAAACATATTAACGGAAGAAATATGGGAAAGCAAAAATTGTTGTGACTCTTACCAGTTGGCCAGGTTTGAGAATAAATTGATACAATATAATGATGATTGATAGGTTAATTTCTATAACTCCAATGTTAATAGAAAAGTGGAATAGCTTGTACAAGAAAGGCACATATGGAAGAAAAAGAGGAGCATTTCTTTGAAGATGAAGAGTGTGTGTGCTTGTTAAGACAGAAGAAAAAGAGAAAGGCTCATTGAAAATCTCTGAATAGAAAGGAAGGGGAGGAAAAAAAATGGAGCTATCTGATTAAGATCTACTGGAGTCCAAAATGTGATGCTGTTCAGGATAAGACTTTCTGCGAAGACATAGCAAAAATATTCAGCACACAGAATTTGCTTGAAAAAGGAATGGGGAATTAGGGAAATGATACAGAAAGCTAGAGCTAATTCCAGCCGACATGGAAATATTGGATAAGAATGTAAAGGTGAAATGTAACGTGAATAAAAATAAACCAATGTTATTCAAGTCCTGGTAGGCTTAAGAAGTAAAATGACATGGAAATAATATTAAAAAGTCAGGCTCTCAGGACATATGTACTCAGAGGGTTGACAAATATTGCAGGTGATTGTAAGAAAAAGTGATATAAGTGACCTTTTTCTTATGAGCACAAATACAAAATAACTGAAGCAAAGATAGGCAGTTGGGAAACTTCCTTGAATTGTGAGTTTTTTATAGATCTCAGATGTATGGAGAAATCGTGCAGGAAGCAAAACCATATGTTAGCTTACCGAGAATCAGTGGAAAAGCACTGAGTAAACACATAGGGACAAAATCCTAAATGTCTAGGCAACAAATGGGCTGCAACTTACAAGAAATGACATTGATAGTGCAGAATATGTATATTTATAAGAAAAGGAAAACTAAGAATGTCACTGGTCAACTTCTTCAGGGAGAAGGAGAGGTGTTGACACATGATGCCTAGAAGGCCAAACATTTTAATGATTAATGGATCTTCATAAGACATTAAAATTATAAACCACCATTGGCAATTAGCAAAATTGATGAGAAAAAAAGAAGCTTCCAATCTAGAACAAAGGAAGGAGAAATAGGAGTACTTAAATAAGACAGATGTTTTCAATGCATTTGGTTCTGCTGATGTTCAAATGAAATCACAAAAAGTAAGCAGATATTTTTGAGCCTGCAAAAGGTGAGAGTCATTCATTAATGTAGAAAAAAAAGGAAAGAAAACAAGAGGGACATATCTCTTATATATAATCCTTGTCCAAAAAAAAAACCAAAACAAAACAAAACAAAAAAACTCCACAACCCACACAAAACCCCAAAAAGCACATAAGCAAGTAATAAAACCATCTCTAACCATCTGAAAGACAATAAAAAGGTAAATAGCAGCCAACACAGATAAGCAAAGAATAAAAACTATAATTACTTATATATATATATATACACACACATCATTTTTAATGAAACTATGACAAATTTGTAGATCAGGAATTTTTGTGCTTTTTAACCTTTCTGAGTATTTTCCCTAGCCATTAAAAGTAGATTATGATGTAGCCATATATTGTTAATTGGCTTAATTTCTTTNATAATTACTTATATATATATATATATATACACACATCGTTTTTAATGAAACGATGACAAATTTGTAGATCAGGAATTTTTGTGCTTTTTAACCTTTCTGAGTATTTTCCCTAGCCATTAAAAGTAGATTATGACGTAGCCATATATTGTTAATTGGCTTAATTTCTTTTTTTTTTTTTGTAAGTATGATGTTAAATGAATTATTCTTTTTTTCACATATATTTTTTTAATGATATTTACCTAAAATCCATTTTAACTTTTAAATTTCCTTAACAGGAACTTTTTCATTGCTTTGAAGAAAATAATAGTGTAGTTTATAGAATGATTGGTGCTTGAGAGACAGAGATTGAAGATGATTGTGCAACTACTTTTCTTTGTTTTCATTTTAAAGACAAATGGGAATCAAATGCCAGCATGAGGTAGTTATAAACATAGTGAAATTGTTCTACTAATCTCGCAATATGCTGTCAAGATAATAATAGCTCTGAGCATTTCCATTGATTTCTGAAGGAATTACTGGCTTATTATCTAAAGGAAATCCTTATAGCTGGTTAAAAATGAAATGCGGGTTTGAAATATCCACTATTTCAATAAATGCTGTGAAAATTACCCTTTTATTCAAAAAGAAAGCAAGGAAAATGAGAAGCTGCATGTTATGGATGTGTCATCTTGAGTTACACAGATGTAAGGTGGATGGAAAGGTCCCCACATGACTTTTCATGATTGTTTGGAATTGTCCATTCAGAGACTTCTATTTCACAGATCCATCTAAGGCTTCAAAATTTATGTTTTGTCCACACTGGACCAAACTGTCGCATGCCATCCTAAGACAGCGCTGGAATAAAACAATACTCCTTGGAGCAAAATCAAGGATATTTCTTGGGTTCAATTTCTCTCCTGCTTTCTCTACCATTACAGAACTCTGGAAGACAGAAATCATCCCACTAGAAAGTACCAAGTCAAAAAAGCTCTAATTAAACAAAGTATTTTGAGAAAAGTACATTTAACAAGAACTCTACTTTTCACTCTCTATAGTGCAAATTCAGTGAGTGAGGTACGAATGAGGATAAAACCTTTTACCTGTCTAGTAAATGTGTAATTTCTTTGATGCATATTTTTAGTTTGAAGAGGCCTTTTTTTGCCCTAGGAAGGAAAAATATCTCTGGAGAAAATTTGCAAACAAACTTATTACTTTGAAATTTATGTTAGAACTCTTTTGTTATGTTTCGTTTTATGTGGCAGCATTACCTTTCATTGAAAATCTCAGGATATCAATTTTACTTACACAATGCAACACTTAAATAGTAGCTGCTTCAACAGGTAGCATCACTTCTGTAATAAGAACAGTAATCTTAATACAATATTTGCATATGTTATAAATTAATTTTCAGAAGACTTGCATAAGTTTTAGGTACCATGCTTGGTCCACATAATTTTAAGTAGTTTACTGAAATACATTATAATGTTTTCTATTATACACATAATCTGACAAATTATTTCTAGTACCATTCTTGCTGTGTTCTTGATGCTTTGTGGCCCAGCTTACATAGGATGTTTATTTGGTAAATTTTCCTGCTTTCTGCTTTTACTCCAATTCTGCTTTGAAAAATTTCACTCCTTAACCTTGATGGGTTAAAACTCTCTATTCTGAGGATGGGGAGTTTCAACCCACTAAAACTATCACCAGCTGCTCATCCACCTACGAAGCAAGAAAAGCCAAATACAGTTATCTGCACACAAGGAAAAATTTACATGCCTGTGTCAAGCAGAGCCTTTGAGTCATAAATCCCAGCTTCTGCAGGCGTGGAGCTCAGGACCATGTGTAATTGCTGATCTCTGGGCAGTGTGCAGCATTCCTCTCATCATTGTTTCCAGATCACTGTGTTATGTGGCATCTCTGAGACACACACAGCATGCAGTGGAGAAAACACAGAGGTGGCCACGCGGGGAAAGGTCACACCACAGGTATTGCTGGTTATGCTGCACCATGTGCATGCACAGCATGGGGGAGCACTGGTGATCTGAGGCTGAATGCATCAGCTAAGGGCACTCTGTGAAGGGGCTGCAGCACTACATCCTGCTGCAGCAGCCCCAAGCTCACAGCAGCAGGTAGGTGCAGAGAGCTGTCTGCTTGGGTGTACACAAGGTAGGTGCTGCAAGCAAGACCTTTGACCCCTCAGTACAGGGGGTACATTAAGTTTGTGCTTTTTATTATCTGTTTTTACCCCCTGCCTGCTCCCCATGGAGCCTTCAAATCTGAAGTCTTAGGTTGCCCTGTACCATTTCTCGTGGATGGAAATTAAACTTCTACTTTGCGTACTGAATTTCACAAATTGGACACTGAATGGGTAGGTGTCCTTTGTATTTTTTGTCCAAAATGAGTTTTGGCGTGGTAATAATTTATTATGGTCTTGTATTGTACACAAGGGTATCTGGTTCTGCTTATATACTTTTGAATTTTACAGTGATTTGAAGTACCTGGGATCTGAATATCTGAAGTAGGTCAGGAAGTACTTGTTAAGGGCTTGAGAAGACTTAGTTTTCTGCCTTCTGTCAATCAAAAACAACCCTTATAAATTATTTTTTATATATCTGAAGAGTATATCCTGTAAAACATTTACTACATCGTGAGAAAGGTAGCACCACATTGACCACCATGCTTATTAAAATGAATGCTCTGTTTTGAGAATTAGCACAACAAAAATATTTTTATTTTATTTCATGATCATCTCTGTACTGCTGGAGACTGTTTCAAACAAATAAACAAGCAACAAAAGAAAGAGGGCTAGCAAATTAAAACAACTAGATCATGTTTTCTTCTTTGCATTCTGCACATTTGGGTGTTACTGTCCATTTTGTGTTATGGTTTCAGTCTGCAATTTTCACCAATGATGTTCATTATTTAAATGAGACAAATAGGCTATTGTCAGGGACCATGATCCTGGTGACATTATTATTCTGACCTAATGTAAGTATCGTGACCTGTCTTGGAACTCTTGCAGTAGATGAAAGGGTTCGGGCAGTCAAGGTGACAAAAAACCTGCCCATAAATCAAACCTTCAGTCATTAGGATAAGTTTTATTAAAGAACAAGTGGATTTCTTGACGTTATGGAAGAGATGCCATCCAGAGGGATCTTGAACAGCTGGAGAGCTGGATCCATGTGAACCTCATGAAGTTCCACAAGTGCGAAGTTCCACAAGTGCAAAGGTCCACACCTGGGTCAGGGCAATCCCAAATGCAAGCTGGGTGTGAATGTGATTGAAAGCAGCCCTGAGGAGAATGACTTGAGGATGTTGGTTCATGAGAAGCTTGACATGAGCCAGCAATGTGTGCTTGCAGCCCAGAAAGACAAACATAATCCTGGGCTGCATCAAAAGAAATACTGTCAGAAGGTGAAGGGAAGGGATTTCCCCCTTCTACTCTGCTCTGGTCTGTGAGACCCCATCTGGAGTGCTGCATCCATCTCAGGGGCTCTCAACACAAGAAGAACATGGACATGTTGGAGTGAGTCCGAATGAGGCCACAAAAGTGACCAAAGTTGAACCTCTCCTATGAAGACAGGAAGAGGGAGTTGGGGTGGTTCAGCATAGAGAAAAGACTCCAGGGAGACTTTCTAGAAATTAAAGGGGCCCTATAAGGTAGCTGGAGAGGGACTTTTTGCAAAGGCATGTAGTGATAGAACAAGGCAGAATGGCTTTAAAATGAGAGTAGCCTAGATTTGATATTAGGAAGAAATGGTTCGTTTTGGGAGTGATGAGACACTGGCACAGATTGCCCAGAGTTGAGGATGCCCCATCATTGGAAGTGTTCAAGATCGCATTGGATGGAGCTTTGAGCAGCTTGGTCTAGTGGAAGATGTCCCTGTTCATGGCAAGGTGTTTGGAACTAGATAATCTTTAAGGTCCCTTCCAACACAAACCATTTTATGGTTCTATGAATCTATGCTACTTGGAGAAAAAGTTTGCAGAAGATAGGAAGTTCTTGACACAAAAAAATTAATACTTTTAAGATGCTGAATAAGGTCAAGCTGAATTAGGAGCTGATTTTAAAATATTTACTGATGAAAACTTATATTTTTGAAAGGAACAGAATGAAAGACAAATGTATCTTGGGAAAATTAGAAAAGAAAAGAAAACTTCTCAAAAAAATTAAGAAACTGAAACTGATAACTGAGAAAGGAAAAATTTATCTCATAAAGAGAAAAAGGCAGTGTCTTTTCTTTAGGTTAGCTGACTACAACCAGAATGCGAGAGGAAATGCCTGGCCTTCGTTCTAGAAATTGTTTCTGAGATTGCAAGTGCTTTTTTAGAGCTGAAGCCAGTGTGATAAAGTGCTGTTCTTTCACCAGAAAGAATGTTTGCTTACTATTTCATCATCCCCTGGAGGCACAGAGAAAGAAAATAAGCACATCAGTTGTCATTATGACAGGATAAAAATGGAGCCATCATATTTCAATAACACAATGCAATGAGCAGCCCCATCGAGTGATGAATTATGGACTCTCTCTTTCACACTCAACTATAAGTTAATATTATCTCCCCAGGATAATTAGAGTGAAGTTCAATTACTGACCCTGAATTACCGTGTGGGCCACTCCATGGGTTCTGACACAGCGTTTTACACATTTATCTTTTCACCTAATGCGCTAAATCTGCATTGCTCAGGTGATTAATCATACTGGGTCCCATCTAGCTCACACTATTCTTCTTGTATGGATTGGCTGGTCCCTGGAGTCCCCTTGAGCACAATATGAGAAGGTCTATTATGCTGTGTTTTTCTTCCAATTTGTGTTCTTGTGTTTTGAGACTGTGGTCACTTCTGATGTTTGCCAAAAAAAAAGCTGATTGTGAAAATGCAACACTTTCAGATAGGGGATTACTGACCTCCTTGCCAACAAGGAGAGAGATAACTCAGTCAGTGCAGGTAAAACATACCTATAAAACTCCAACTGAAACAGATAGGTCCCTTTATTTCTGTGTGTAAAGATGAAAGAAGAAAAATTCACAATATGGGTCTGGAGGCATTGATCAATTTCCTGCAAGCTGTGTTATTTCTTTCCCTTGTGAAGAACAAATTCTACCCTTGATCTAGTTACTCAAAATAAATCCCTTGCTAATTTTTCGTATGTCTTTTTAGGGCTGTGTACGAGTAACCTCAAATATCTCTCATTAAAAAAAAGAAAAAAGCACAAGTTTTTATTTATAATGCAAATTGTATAAACAAACCTCTAGATTCAGAACCCTTAGCACAGCTTATTACAATTATATTTTCATCAGCCCAGTGTCTTGCTAAATATACATTGGTGATTTGAGAAATCTATATAAATCCACCTCACTTAAAGAAAATCCTGGTTTACTCCATGAGCAGTCTCAGTGAAATGAAGGAGAAGGGATTAAAAGAGAGTCAGAGGATCTGGATAATCAGCTATCTAAAGGATAGAGATTGAGGTCATATGCTGGGAGGAATAAAAGAGAATGAGATCCCCTTTTATGTCAGCAACTAAAATACTTAAATCTCAGGTTGCAGGGCATTGAAGTAAGTTGTAATTCCCTTACCCACAGGCCAGAGAAATGTGTAGCAAGAGAAACAAGAGGCAGGGAACAATTTGAGCAAGTGACTACACAAAATATGCAGATCAACACAATATCATGTAGAAAATTTGGGCTACACCAAAAAACATCAAAACAGAATAGAATAGAATAAGGAATAGAAGTAAATCTCAGAGTGGAGAGAGACCACCTCTTCCCTGGGTATAACCTCTCTGTGCCAGATATCAACAATATCTGTGCCAGTGAATAACTGTTTGCTCCTAGGAAGCAATTTCATGTTAAGCTATAGTCAAATTTTTCACAGAGTTTAAAACCTTGACTTAGAAGTTTTTCTAAACCTACTGCATTTTTTAATTTGAATCCATTTCAAAGCAAGTTTTATATACATTTATGTTTTCTGAACTGATTCTTTGAGTTCTAATTCTGTCTCTCTGGGTCATAATTTCTACAAATATAATTTATTTTAAAAAACCAACAAAAACAATAACTGCTACAAAATTCTTCTACACACAAAAGAAGGAAAATAGTAAGTCTAATGTCTGACAAATAACAATTAAGAGAAGAGCAGAAAAAAACAAGGAATATTCATTGATCAGGAAAAAAATGAAAAGCAGCTAGAAGCAGAATAAAACTAAGGAGTGAATGAAACACTCATTCAGCCTTTCTGCTCTGTAAATTGTACTGTTTCATTGGATGACCCATTTAAATTTACTCTTTAAATCTTTAAAATACTATCCATACAAAACAATCAGAAATCAAAGCTAACAGCCATAATTTTGTTTCTGAACCAGTAGAGCTGTATACAGATATGCTACACCTGCTGAAATTTGGTGAGTTTTCCAAAGAGGTGTGATGAAACATGCAGGCATGCTCTGAGTTTCACATTGATTTATTTTGCACTTGTTTGTCTTTCAGGGTCAAAGCAAAGTTACGGGCCCTGAGTCCATAAAACTGTAACCAAAGCAGCCATAAAGGTGGTGTGGAGGAAGGGATATGGTTTTCATATGAGCATAATCACGGGCTGGTATTGTGGCAGGCTTTTCGGGGGGGGCAAATACCTTCATTCCTCATCAGTAGTCATTTTTAATTACTCTTGCAGCACAAAACAGTTGGAAACCCGACTCCTGTGGCATGCTGGATATCTCTTGTGAGATTTGCAGTACACGTAATAAAGTTCTGCACTTTGCCTTTCCCAGGTTTTATATATATATTCATCAAAACCCTTCCCGTTGCTGTTCTTCTTCCCCTTCTTGAGAGGAGTTGGCGCTGTAATGCAGGAGAGGCTTTAATGAATCTCAAGTGATCTCAGAGTCTCTGGGTGTTGAGTGACTTAAAGCTGACATTCCCCCGGTCCCTGCTCTGTGCCAAGGGCAGGTCAGGAAAGCAGAAGAAACTCTATCTAACAAAATGCAAACATCAACCTCTTTCCACCTTCAGGCTGTAATACAAGACCCTGTCTTCCTAATCACCTGGAGAAGCATAACCAGAGTAACACAACTATTTTAATTAGACTTTTTGGATGAGGCTAATCCTTCCTTCAAGTAGGACAAGGAATGTTTTCCAAAAGTCCCATGAGGATCTGTACTTTTAATCCATCTGCATAGCTCTGCCTTTCCTAAACTGTGCACTGGAAAAGCCTGTGATTTTTATTTATTTTTCCAACTATATGTAGCAATCTTATCACGAATCAGTCTAGATGATGTGCTTTAGCACAATTGCAACTATAAATGAAGATTTTTCAATCATTTGATATGTCATATAGATTTCATCTTTTATGGAACTGAATATACTTTAATAAGCTTCTCTGTTGATATTTTTTTTCTGAACATAAATAACTATACTTGAGAATGTAAACCTTCTTTTATCCCATTCCCCCTGATTTGTCACTTTTGTCCACTCGAGACAGCCCTCATTACTCTTTTAAACATACCACTTCCTTAAAAAACCAGTCCAGGATCAGGCCTTACCTGTCAACAAGTTGAACTGTTCAAGAGCTACATCGTTAATTTCAACAGCCACAAAAACATAGCAAAGAGCACCTCGCAACCAAGCCAAGCCTACAGAGCTCTGTCTTGGCTCACCTGACAACATTGTTACTATTTTAGTATTTACTATTTTAGACCGTAGAGGTACTGGCTTGAGTCAGGCAACTGTGATGTGAGGAGTCACTCTGCAAAGCCAGGCACAGGATGAGAGAGATCGCTAATTGGGTAAGTCTGGCCACCATCTGGCACTTGTAGTCTCTACCTAAACTCTCCAGATGCAGCTCCGAGCAGCTGTAAATAAAGACTTTCAACAGTCAAAGGTAATTTATATTAGATTTTTTATTCTGTTAGTTAAAGTCCAGAGAATTTCGTGTGTCTGACAGCCTTCTGTGAGCCAGAAGGAAGATTATGGGGAGGAGGCAGAGGATGGCAGATAAAACTGTGCTGCAGTAGTTTTCGAGATGCTTGGATCCCTGTGCCAGCAGTGCAGTCACATTTTCAACACGCACTTGTGAAAGCAGCTGTTGAACTTTGTCCAGCACGTGTTAGCATCTGAAAAACGTACACAGTTTGTGTGTTGTCCTCCATGAGGCTGATACCATCTATTAGGAAAAGACTGAAAATTCAGGATGCAAGTTATGTCATAGAGCTACTGATAATACTATGAAATGTAGCAATGGATCAATCCCTTTCTGGGGCTAAAACTGAATCTTAATTTTCTTTTATTATCTACTTTAACATATTCCTATATTTCTATAGCATTCTTGAAATTCCATGCGTTTTTACACTGTAGAGTATTACTCTCCTTCTTCTCTATTTATTCTTCTCTCTGGAAATCCTCTCTCCAAGTTTTCTGTCTCTCTGTTCTTTCCTTTTTTAATCATTCTTTTTCTTCCACCAATTTAACCTGCCTAATTTTCTACTGCTCAGGCCTGCATGCTTACAAAAACTGTCCTACCTTCAAAAGGCAAAATTTCTGCCACTTTTTCTTTGAAACCAAACAAACACAATCTGAAAAAGCCTCAGTATCCACTTAAAAGTGCACTGCCCACAGTTCTCAAAGATTTTCTTACTCACTTAGCCCACTGTTGACATATTCAATGTTTCTTCCTTCTGTGATTTTTTTCTTTTTTTTATTTTCTACCTAGTATAGGCCTATGTCCACCCAAATCCACATATACCTTTCTGCTCTTCATTTACTTTGGACTTCAGTCATGTCTGTCCAGCTTTTACACAACCTAGGGATTGTAGTCTTTCCTAAGTCTCTAAAGCACATGTTACTGTGTTGATTGTATTAAAAAAAAAAAAAAAGCAAACTCCTTCCCTGTCAATAAGAAGAACAGCATGTGCTATAGCTCTTTAACTGAGCTCAAATTCTATCTCATAAATGGTCCCAAGGGTTTCTTTTAGTTCCATCCAGGGCCACTTGCTCAGCACATTTACTCCCTGAATCAATAATGCAATACCTGGGCCGGATAACAAAAAGTGGAATGCCACCTTTTTCTTTTTCGTTTTTCCTCACTCAGACTTTGATTATAACAAGACACACTGATTAGTTCTGTTTTATGAAACTTCATGTGACAACTAAATTAGATGTTTGGAACAATACCTGTCCCAAAGAAACAATATGTGTAAGTACCAGGCTCGCAGCTGAATTTCTCTGTGAAGAGAAAATTTCTGCCTGAAAAAAAAAATCTGCTTTATTTTAGAAAAATTTTGAAAGAAGTGAAAAGAAATGTCATATGTGCAGTTCTAACATGAGTGATTGTGTGGTATGTAACCCCAATAGAAGATTTCCATATAGCAATATTTTGTGGCTGATAGCGGGAAGACTTCCCTTGGTCATTGAACAAAATCTATAAATGGCTTTTACATAGATTTAATACTGTCTTGCTCTCACTTTTGCAAGTTGTCATTAAAAGACAACTTATTTATAAACTGGAAAGCTTTTCTTCTTTCAGATCAGTAATCTCATAAAATTCTAAATAATATTATAAAGCATTTGTTGAAGCTTAGTTCCAAAGACTGTCGCAATATCCCTCATTTGGACCAGACTGACTGCACTGGCAGAAGACAGGAGAGATGTTTTCCCTCTCTGGGAGGGATTAATCCCCAGGCTCTTAGGATGATGCAGGCTGCTGTACAGATTGTTCTGAAATCTGATGCAGAGGAAAAGGAATGCTGTGGCCTGAACTCTTTCCTGTGTCTTTTAAATGGTAACGACAGCTTTTGGGTACAAAAAGAAATGTATTTTCCTCAATAGCAGCTACTGCAGCTCTCAGTAGTCCTCTGTTAGATGCTGCTGCCTAAAGATATTCTAGTCCCATTTAGTCAAATTGATGTAATAATATCATGTTGACAGATATGTCAAATTCTAATCTTTTTAGGTAAGTTTCTTTCTCTTACACATACTCATATATTAAAAAAACCAAAACCCTGCACCAAATCCTCTCAATTATTTGCTGTCTCTTTTCTATAACACACTTTTGTGTGCCAGTATTTCTTAATGCACAAGAGTTAAAAGGATATGTTTTAAACATTCCTGTTTTCTCACATGTTAGCTTTATTACCAGGGGGATATTTATATTCCTTCTTTTGATGATGGTCCCTGGCACATCTTCAGTGAAATGTAAATAGTGAAATGTCTGATCTTTTAGAATCTTCTAAAACATCCAGGACCACTTCAGCAATTCATTGTAATAAATGACTGGTTAAGAACCAAGAATGCTCCTACACTATCCATTTCTCAAACAATGGATACAAGTTCGTCAGTTATTCAGAATTTTTTTTTTTTTTTTTTTTTTTTTACAGTTCAGCTCTGAAGCCATCTCAGGCTGGAGTCAATACTACACCTATTTCAGGCACACATTTTTAAAGAAACATTTATGTCATCATTGATTCTCTTGATTTTTTAATAACCAAGAACCAGCCAAAACATATTTGCTTACAATACCATGTATTTATTGGTATCTGTAGTACAGTATATTTTATAGGGTTGCTTAATCCAGGAGAAAGGTTAGCCTAAGTTGACAAGACTGAAAAAAGTCATGAAAGAGAGATCAGGTCCTATAGGATTTCTAAATATTTATTAATGATTGATTGATCCTGTGCAGAGTACAGTTTAATGGACTTAGATCATTAATTTATGCTTGTGTTTTCCTAAGGATATTCTTGGATGGTTCAAACCTCTGCTAGTTTACATTAAATCATACATTGCAGAAATTCAGGGTCTGAACTACTTGCTTAGAATTTCCTTCATTTTCTTGCAGTTGTAAAGACTGAACTGTGAATTGATGAGCATTGTGGGAAATGAGTTCTGTATTTCCTTTGAAAAGAAATACCACAAAGCATATAATTTACCATCAATTATGATATGGCAAAGATTGTCCAAGAAATTAACCTAAACAATCAAGTCATCCTTTGATATTATTTCAGTAGCTGACTGGCATTGTCACATTTCAGAAAATTGAATTCAGCTTTATGAAACATATGTTTAAAAGTTGTACTCTTTCAATAATTATGCTATAACATCCCTATTTTATGCAAAGCTAACTAGATATTGTCATATTAAAATAGCAAATCCAATTCATTGCTTATGAAACACATGTTTAAAAAAATAAAAGGCACACTTTAATTATTTCAAGAGTGTTCAGACTGGCTCACCAGCCTACTGAATATTGCATTTGTTTAAAACTCAATCATGCAAAATGAAGACTCGATTTGAAAAATTTTAATAAAGATAACCAGACTATCATTATATCATTTGAATGCTAATCGGTGCTTTCATTCAGTGGAGGGAGCAGCGATAGTGTCAACTTTGCTGGAGGCTCTTTATTTTGCAATAAAAACATTTACATTCTAATGATTTTATTAAAGCATAGTAGCTGTCAGCATCCCCAGATGACTCCCTGGCAAACTGTATCAGTTATCAACTCATATTGCCTTTATCAAAACCACCCAGTGGTGAGTCTAGGCCTGCCACAATGAGATGTCTATTGCTCAGAGAGCTGGTATTTAATCATTTCTTCTTCAGTATTGTTCTGCTTACAGTGCATAAATAAGTGCTTCAAATAACCCCAGAGTGCTACTGACAATGAAACAAAGTATCAGTCCTATTTATCTTTCCCACATTCTTCAGAAACCTTCTCCACTTCTTTTTTTCCCCCTTTTTTATTATTTTGTTGTTGTTGCAGGCACTTTTTTTTATTCACTCTAACCTATCATCATTCAACAGCTCTGAATTTCTTCATGATGGGCAGTAGAACTCACAGATAGAGTCAAGGAAGGTGATATTTTTAGTGCTAGGAATTGATATAATGAATACTGGAAACAACTGGATTAGAAGTGATAGGTGGACTCTGAAGCAAGGTTGACCTTAACAGAAAAACCTAAGGGGAAGAGAAAAAAGCAACCAAGCCCCAAGGTTGCCATTTTATATCTCAAAACAGAAATAATGTTCCTTATGGAGAGAGAAGGGAGAAAAGTGGTGGGGGTGGTAAGCAAAAGATTGCAAACCTCCTGGGCAGACCTCGTCAGCTTTCTGCTAAGGGATGCTAAATATAAACAGATGCATGCTATACATTGTCAGATTTCTTTCCCTGACCTAGCAGTGCTGATCTGAGGACAGCTCTCTTTATGGTGATAAAAGTGTGCCAGTCCTCAGCATGCATACACATCTATTTTTAAAAAGAAATTATTTCTCTGGCTTTCATTCACTTTGTTTTTTTCCTCTCAGAGAACCAGCACAGATTATAGTGCTCTGAGGGTCCTTTTTCAGCTGAGCCAACTAAAACCATCTCGATCTCACTGGAAAAATGACTCCTGATTTAGTAGTAGTGAAGATCTGTCCTTGGATTGCAGCTGACAAACTGCTTGGAATAATTTTTAAAACTTTCAGTAGAGATTAGCTGTAGATGTTCTGTTCTGGTGTTAGCCCAACTCGCTCTGACAGATAGCAGAGTGACAGTGTATTAGGTGGGAGCTTCCAAGTTCAGCATCCTACCATTTGACTTTATGCTTAAACTGCTGAACATCAGTTCTGATCCACTGATGTTTTTCTTGCAGAAATGTCATCACATCCTTTTGGTTGATGGCAGCTGTCCATCTACCCAGTCTTATTATCCATCTTCCACTAAAGTGTTTAGTATCAACATCAAAATGCACCATGCAAATCAATAACATATTGCTGTAATTACATTTCTCGGGCTGGAAAATCAAATACTGTTTTTAATGTTTGGCTGAAATGGCATAAATATGCAAAATCTATTGCTTAGCTGGTCTACTGGTAGCAGATCTATTTTAAATCTAGATCCAGATTTTGTTTCTGACTCTGCTTCTGATTTGCTCTGCAGCCTTTGGCAAATCACATTGCGTCCATCTGTAAAAGCAGATGATAACTGATCAAAGGCCCCATCTCTGACTGGTGTGTGTAATCGCAGCCTAAAATGAGGACAGATCTTGAAAAGACACTTAGAGACAGCGAGGCGAAGAGTCCGCAGTGCTAATGCCAGAATGAGGGATGGATGCGACATTTAGACTTGCTCGTGAGTGTGTTTGGGGACACTGTCCAGGCTCGGTATATTTTGTGCTTGAAGGAAATGTGATTTTGGCCTCCACTCCTGTTCCTTCCTATCTCACTCAATTTCCACATTCTCTTATGAGGTTTTAAGATCTGAAGAGGATTTCAAAACTTTGAAATGTTCTGCCTCTGCTCCAAATGTTTCCCTGTTTTAATAACTTTGAGAGTTACATTATTTTCTTAATCTAAAAAAGCACCATCCAGGTCAACAAACATACATCTGCATTCAGTGAAGAGAGAGCAACAATCACCTCCTTTTAAATGTAATTCACATTTTTCCCATCTGGTCTTGGTGCAAGGCTCAGGGCTTCCATTTGACCCTGTCCTGCTCACTTTATACTGAAGCGCTGCTGACCTGACCTCTTTGATATATCAATGTTGACAAACATGCAGTCTGACAAACAAGGTCTGGATCAGAGTCTTTCAGACACAGCAGCAGTACTTCAAACACTCCTCAAGCTGCTCTTCAAATGATGATCCTGCCAGAACACATTTAATTTTTTTATAAGGTGGAGAGTGTACCAAGAGTTTAGAAATAAATCCTCAAAAAAATAGAATTAAGATTTTATCAAAATGCATTTATTATTGTTTTTCCAAGTGCAGCTTTGAAACGTTATTTCAGCTGTAGCTTTACAAAGTAGCATGTTTATCGGTATTGAACATAAGTGGTTTTATAATGTTGGATGAAAGATATTGAGGAGTTGACTAAGGACACAGTACCAAGCTAAACACCATTTTTATACAAATTTAATTCCTTTTATTAATTATCTTTCTGGATAAAAATTCCTGTTTCTTATTTTCAGTGTATACGTGCATTTCTTTTGACAGAAGAAAAAGCTATATATAAACCAGCTATTTGTTAGTTTCATGGGGAGAAGAAACTGCTGATTTCATTTATTTAAAAAGAAAAGTATTAAGGAAACTGGATTTCTCAAAGGTGATCTGCAAATTATTTTTCAATGCAGATATTATTTCTTGAAGAATTTTCATGCACTTTTAAAAATTAGATTTGTGAAATTATATTTGAAAAGAACATGCCTGAGATAAGCATTTCCTTCACCAATTTAAGTGCACATAAAATGATCTATGTGGTAATCTTCATTTTCTAAATGTAGTTTTAACCAAAGTTGCTGCAAGTTGTGTTCCAGTGAATTTCTGACTAGGGTACTTTCAAGGCAGATGTTAAATGCAGCAATCTGTTAGTATTCAATAAAGCTCAGACAAACATGAATTGATATAAATTTATGTTAATTATATAGAAAACAGGCCAAGAGAATTCTGAATTCGGCAGAGTGTGCAACTCTTCCAATAATAACTTGGACCATCCAACAGAACTACATCCTTCTGAAATGGATCATGCTTCATCAGCAAACTATAGACTTTAAAAGATGATATAGAATCTGAACTCTTACTGTTTTGTCAATAATTGTTTTTCATTTATTTCTCTGACATGCATTTATGGAAGAGAAAAGCTATAAGGGGTCTTTCACCATTTTTACATTACTGACAAAATTCCTCCTTTTGTGCAGTGGTTGGAAGGATGGAAGACATTCCAGAAACTGTACTGTCTATTTACGGATAAGCACTGAAGAAAACACATATTCTTTGAAGAATAGCAACCTGTGGCAGACAAGACTGATCTCTCAAACTCCTTCTGCTTTCATTAGCACATCATACTGTGATCAGAGAGATCTCTAGGATGGAGAAGAGGGCCTGCAGAACAAAAACCCAATGCCACTCTATCTAGCACTAACTCTGAGCAAATCTGACAGCTACAGGGAGTGGATTCAGGAAACAGGTGAACAGTGAGATGATGTGATCCCTCATTCAAGGGATGCCAAAAGTAACTCTTTTAAGAGAAGTACCAAGCAGGCTCCGGAATTTTATCTCCATGAAACACAGCCTGTTGTATTTGACACTACCCTGTGACAATTTATTGTTTGCAACACTGAAAAGTTCCACGGCCATACAAGCCACGGATGGATAGGGAAAATGTGGAGGGACATCACCTATCAAGTGAACATCACAGATATCAGAGTCTTTCTGTGTAATTTCAGAGCAAAATATGAATGATAGTGCTGTAATTGTACAATCTAAAAAACTGTAACAATATGAATTCTTTATATCTTTCTTCCCTTACTTATGAAGTGACCAGAAAGATGTCACTGAAAAACATGAATGAGTGGTAGTAATCTTTTGTCTCTTTTCTGTTACTTTCTGTTATTTTGATATTTGCTGCTGTAGAAATTGTATCAACGACAACAAAATAAAACAAAATATCAAGGGTTTTTCATTACTTTTATTTTACTTAATAGAAAAGTAGTATAATTCAAAGCAATAACTTTAGTGATGTTAACACCATCACATGATCTGCTGGGATCTTTTCCTCATTTTGACTACTTTTGATCTGTCAAAAGTACTTTTAATTTTCACTACAGATAGAAATGTTTCCAGATGTACAAAAGAAACACGTGTGAACCTAAAGAGTTTTGTTTACTTCTGAAAAAATGGGTTGGTCTTAAAATTGGTGTGATAATAAATAAATGGCATTCAAGCAAAAGTAAATATATATGTATTCATCTTTGAGCATTTTTGAGACTGCTTGTCACCAGAGACACTGCAAAAAACCCCACTACACTGACATAGCTATAGAAAAATCAGGAAACTCTTAGTTTCTCAAAATTTGTTTCTATACAAGTTATCCATAAATGTACATTATCCATATATTAGAAATGAATCAACAAAATAAAGAACCATGGGTAATTTATTTCTCTCTTTCTGTTAGCAGCAACCAAAGTTGTGTCATGCTGAATAATGGGTCTTAGCAGGGTTTCCTGTACTTAGGAAAAAGAGCTGTGAAAACTCTGTGTAGTGTTGGTCACCTGAAAGAGCATGGAATCAGCACATGGCCCCTTGACTTCTTTGTGTAAGTTCTCAGACTCGTTTTCTGAGTGTCTCTCAACTTCTCTCATTTAAAAGAGAGTCTCTCTTTTACAGAATCTCTGAAAACCACATCAACATGAAAACAGGTTGTAGTCTCTCTGAGGGTAAGAAAGGGATTACCGGAGCCAACAAACTATTTGAGCAGATTTTTAGCAAAAGATAAAAGTAAAAATAATTGGTGGAAATATGTCAATTTCATACCTTTTACAAAGAAAATAAGAATTTTTTTTCTCTTGATGTTCAATGAGATAAAGTGGCCACTTTTTAAAACTTTTTGCTCTATTTCACTGAAATAGATTATTACATTTATATAATTTATTATATTATAAAATGTATGTATTGATATTTATCTCTGTATATTTTATATGTACATTTAGTCTACACATTTAATATTCAAATGAAAAAGAAAACTTTATCAAAGGAAATATTTCTGTGTTGCCAATTACACTTTTGAGATAATTTTTATTATGTAAAAATTTTTGGAATGTCACATTTTTGTTCCATTTGGAATGAAGTCCCTCAAAATGTTGCAAATCAATTAAGTTCTAAAATTAGGTAAAATCTGAAAAAAAAGAGGTTTTTACTTTTTTTGTACATCCAGGTAAATGTCATCTCCTCTCAGGTAAAATCCTACCTCATCCTATTAATGCAATGTGGTCTCACTGATGTGAAGTAACAATGGAGGATGAATAAAAATTGTCCTGTCCCCAAGTCCCTGCCCTTTGCTAGATGGAATTATTTTCATTAGTTGCACAAAAGACTGCCTTTTAGATCATAAAACAATGTCTTGCAAAGAGTGGACTGGAACAGTGGCTGTGACAGGGGTGGTACTCATCACCTCTGTCTTCATTTGGGACATTCAGAACAAGCAATGGCACATTTTGAGGCCATGTCTCCTTTCCTTAGATTCTGCCCATGACAACAAAGGAATCCCCGTGATAAGCAAAGAAGAGGACGTGCCAATGAGGACTGGTGCCATGACTAAGCACTTTCTGAAGCAAAATTTCCCCCTATGAGGATGGATGCTGCTGAGCGTGGTGAGGATACCACAATGTAGATTGCACAAGGAACAACACCATGCCCAAGTGGAGTAATTACATAAAAGGATGTAAGAAGCTTTCAGTAAAATTCTGCAAAAGAAGGGATAAGTTGAACTACTGACACTTAAGAATTTGTTTCTTTTCCTTCTCTCTGGGAATCTACATATGAAAAAATCTGGGGGATTATATACAGGGACCTATCTCAAAAATGTTATTTTTAAGCAATAATCAAAACACCCTGTTTCACTTAAGACCTAATATTAATTTTAACTTCATTCTGTATGAGGTTAATGAGACTATATATATATTATTTAGGCACCTGTTTGAACATTATACTGGGCCATTTTTTTCTAATGTTCTTTTAATATTCCTAGAGGAGAAAAAAATCTTCCAGAAACTGCATTAAAATTAGTTTAATATTTTTATAAAATAAAAATTAATGGTATTTTTATGACAATTCATTTCTATAAAATTGTTCTGAAGAGTTTTGAACAAATTTACAGGTATATCCAGAATGCTAGTGGTTTGAATCACATCCATCTTTTTCTGCTCACCCTGAGTTTTCACGATCAGATTTTTTAGCATGGTCAGATATGTCTTAGAAAGCCATAGCATGACACTCTAAACACATATAATCTAAATACTACTCTTCCACTTGAACTAATGATGTACATGACTCTAGCAAACAAAGAATATTCATTTGCAATAAATCAAAAAGCACTGCACTTTATATAATTGCACATAAAATATATTAAGAGAAGCTATTAAGGTTGCAAAGTCAAGCATTCAAAAATTTGAAAACCCCAGAATTAAAATTGCCCATGCAACCTTAATTTGCTCTGTCAGTGTATGCATTATTATAAAGATATCAATAATATGATCACATTCCCTTTTTTCCCAGCAGGAACTTTACCTCATAAAATGGATAATATTTTCTTAAAAATAACTATTCACGATACTCCTTTCCCATCATCATTCAGTGTCTGGTCTCTGGGACACATATATTTATTCAAGGCTCTTCTGAAGATGCAATGATGAACACCCTTCACGGCTTATCTACAGTGCTGATCATTCACTTATACTTAACAAACAAGGGAATTTATGCCCCTGCAAAAACAACTGGGTTGGAATGAGATTCATGTCAATGGTACTTCCAAAACAGATTCTGAATTTGAGAGGCTTGTTTTCTGAATCATATTTTTTTTCCAAAGACACTTTAATTAGATAGCATTTTGTGGGTGGAAAGTTTATTTTTATTTGCTGTATTTGTAGCTGTGAATTCTCATTGTTTATGCCAAAGAAGCTCTTGGGCCTTTAATCATCCAACCAAGAACCAGAAGAACGCACAGATAGTGATATCATGAAAAAGGCTTTTCTTGCCCAGGAAAACATACAACCTCTACAGCATAGTCTGAAGACAGGATTTGAATCCTGACAGTGTCAGCCTGCATGATTCAATGGAGTTTTATGTTAATCAGTTCACCCTGAAGGTGAACACATATGCTCAGCTGCATAGCCCTTCAGTATATTACATTTAGCTGAGTACAAGGGAGGCTGCAGTACCTAGTTCACATGTAGGCACCTACATTTATCTGTCCTATCTGCAAATTGAAATCCACTCCAGTTTTCTTGCATAGTCCTAACTATGAGATTGTTCTGATTCCTTCTTCACTTAACTTCCCTTCCTTCACTTTTGTTACACATCTTCCAGCTTCTACAATAAAAGATGCTTTCCTATCCCTAAGGTAGATTTCTGAACAGGATATTACAGAATCACGGCATCACAGAATGAACTAGGTTGGAAAGGACCTTTGAGATCATCTAGTCCAACCCATAACCTAACACCTCCCCACCAACTAAACCATGGCACTGTGTGCCACATCCAGTCTATTTTATATTTTTTTAATTAATTATATTAACTAACAAAGCTTAGGTGATTAGAAAAGAACAATTGTTCTTTCTTCTCTAATGTAGCTCACTACATTACAATGTTTCTTCTCTAATGTAGCTCACTTTTCTCTGAAAATGCCTGGAAATCTTTTCCGTGATGCTTAACCGCTTAACCCCTTTGTCCTTAGCTAAATTTACCCATTATAAAGGCCTAGCCACATTTTGTCTTTGTTATTCTGAAATTTTCTGTGAATATCTTTCAATTTTCCTCTAGTACCCTTCTCAACCTTCTGTTGACCCATTCATACTTCTTTCTTATTTTCCATAATTTTCAATTCATAACATTTCCCTGTTCTTTTGACCAAAAGTACTTTTCCACCCACTTGAATCAATCACTTGTCCCCCTCCTCATGTCACCCTTCCAATCCTTGTGCTCTAACAGTCCATCACTACTTTCATCCAGAAGACAGTCCAAAGACAGACACAGTCAAAACTGTCCCAGACTATTTTCCTCTTGTAGTGACAATTAGAAACAAAAGCTTTCTGGGTTTTTTTGTTTTCTCAGGATTCGAGGATGAGCTAATGGAGAAAGTGGCAGCAATAATTGTCACCTATGTGTGGACAAAGAACAAGATTAAACTCTATGCTAGAAGGCTTTGTAGGTGCAAACCTGACCCAGTCTGCAGCAGCCTAAAATTACAGTTTCAGGAAAAGTCTTACTCATCCACTGGCATAGATGAGCATGCCCAGATTACCATGGATATATGTGTTTTTTCACCAGACTAAGGATAAATCTTAAGCGTGGTTTTCAAGGAAGATTTTCAAAAGGAAACAGATGCCATGCATTATGTTCCTGCCATTGTTCTTCCTCCAAGTCTTAGTGGATATATATTTTCTTGTATAAAACACGTTCACATTTTAGAATAGTTCTGGAATAGCATAAAGGTTACGGTTGAAATTTTGCAAAGAAATTCAACTTTACTTATCCCATTAGGGAAATATATTTAACCTCTGATAACACAATAAAGTAATTTACATGCGATGATTTTTTCATAAGTGTCCAGTAATTTTTTTATAATATGCAGTATTATTCACTCCACTCATAATTACTGAACTTCAGTGTATATTCTTGGCTTACAGGTAAATGAAAGCTAATTAAAATTGCCATCACTGTTCCACTCCCTGCTAAACGTCTGATCCTATATCTTCTAAAATCATTTACTCTGAGGGCTTTAGCTCATGGTCTTACATGTTCAAAAATCTTCCATCCAAAGGACAATGAAAACAGGGATGTGTGCTGAACTCTGATCTCCCTTTCTGATTTAAAACTGTAAACCCAGAGGCATTAAAAGCAAGTTAATACTTGTTGGAAAAAAAATTGCAAATGTGTTTAAAAGGTAATTAGTGAATAATTCCTTTAGCTACTCTGCTCTCTTCCTTTCTCATTGAACTTGACCCTGTTGTCTATAGGAAGCATTATAAATTTTGAAAGTCTCTCATGAATTGGACATTTTAATGAACTACTCACAGCAGTCACCTGTCAGTGGCCAGTTTATTGGAGAGAGTGAGTGAAAATTTATCTCTCTGCACAATATGTAACACTACTTTTCACAGGGACCAGGGCTAATTTAACTCTGCTGTTTCCTGAATTAACAAGGCTTGTTTTCAAACCTTTCAACATAGGAGCATTCTGTTCTGTTATTATTTTAGTGCTCGCCTTCCCACCCTCCCTCAGGACGTGCATTATTTAATCCATCTGGAGCCTTAGTAACCAAGTTCCCCTGCTCTCCCTGACCCCAGTGATTTATGTTTCATATTTCATGCTGTGGTTGATCTTTTACCACTTATATTCCAACTCCTTATCCTGGTCAATCCTTTTTTTTTATTATTATTATTTTCCGTCTCCCTCTGTCCATCCCCTCCCCCCGCCCCTTTATTTTTTCCTTTTCATTTTTTTTAGGAGGAAGGATAAATATTTGACAAGTGGACTGTTTGTCATGCAAGCCCTAACACAGTTACACTTAGGGAGGGGAATAATTCAATCTGCCAAGAGTTAAATGCTGATAGATCATTGGATGTTGCTAGGCCAGGGGTTGTGCCACTCATAATTTTTCCCACTGATACAACTATTTTATGGAATATGACATACATCTTTAGGTGTTAAATCATCCCTAGAATAATTTGTCTGTCAGGAATCAAAGTGAAAGGAAATAAAATCACCAGAGCACAGAGTTGTATTGCTAAATCTCATATTCCACAGAGGCTCATGCTTGCACTTTAATGTGTGGTTGTATCTGTGTCTTTAAATAAAAACAACACACACGGAGAGGGAAGAAAATCACGAAGGAGGCTGGGGTGGGGAGGCATTTGCATTGTGAATGTTGGATTCACAATCAGTCTTCCTTTGCTCTGTACCTTCCTTATTCCCCGTTCCTCAATATCCTTCTTATCAGATTTCATGTTTAATGCCCAGCCTGAACTCCCCGTCCTACACCCACAAATCTGACTGAACACAATAGCACTGATAAAACGGAAGCAAATTTCTTCTATTAGTGACTGACAGCAATTTGAACAAAATGAAGTTGTACCATGATATCGTTATATATACAAGGTGCAAATAACCTAGTTTGAATAATCACAGCCTCTGTCCTTTTAAATGATTTTTCTCCCCCATTTAGAGGGAGGCCTTTGATGTGATAATATTAATTCCCTCTGTGCTTGGAGGAAGGGAAAAAAAAACCTAGGAGAAGCGGAAATTAAATGAGTAATGCAATGTCAGTCAATCTTTTAAACCAGGGCCTTATTAACAGCTAATCATTTTGTCATTTTGTCGCTCAAAGTAATGAATTTGATAGGAGGAGAAGGGAATGTTTTATGTTTATTTTTATTAGTTTTAAACAGAAACAGTTGTGGAAATATTATATTATCAAGACTTGCAGCATTTAAGTGGTTTCTGTTCAGCATATCGCTATTTTTCTTCTCTGCCAGTATCTGATTGCCATAATTTTGAATAATCTGCTTGTCTTTCAAAAAAAAAATTGAAAAGGATATTCATCTCAGGCATAGCACAGGGTTCCATCATTGGAGATGCATTAGGCTTTTGTTAGGTATTTCTTTACATTCTATTTATTCCAAAGTATCTAAGTAATTAATCGCTAGAAGGAGAGTTATGCAGCTGAAAGGAAAGGTATATGTTTCTCAGCTGCCAGCATCTGAAGACCAGAAAAATTACAGGGAAAAAACCATGAATAACTTTCTGTTTCTAAAAGTGTAATGCATGGTTTTGTTTTCTTTTAAAATTCTGTAGGCTGCAGCTACACACAAAACACGAACTAATAGAATGCATTAAATATTTGTTGCTGGGAATAGATTCTCTGTTTGACATCCCTGTAGCATTCTCCTTTGAAATGGCAGGGGTGACCTCTGAATTGGGACTCCAGAGGACTCTCAAACTAAGTACTTTGAATGTGATGGCATTATAAGGCTTGATCTAATGTTGATGGTAGTTTTCCATCAGCAAAACCTGCAATACTCGGCACAAAAAGAATACAAGTATCCACAGCCTCCTATGGAGTTACAGGTTATGGGTTGCCTCAATATTGTCCTTCATATGCTTCCATTACATTTATGTATTTATCCATTTTATATTTTCTTGCTATTTACTAGCTTATTTCACACTTATATTTTAAAGGCTGAAGAATGGATCTTGACTCTGGAGAAATACAGAAAAAAATAGTCCCTGATCTCCAGCTCAAGGCAAGCCTTCATTTACTGTGAGTTAGCAAGCCAATCAATACCTGGTAGCCTAGTGATACATCTGGTGATTTATTTACCCATTGACTGAAAAGTAATTGAGTGGGTTAGACTAGACATGAAAATACGTCTGTAATATTAGCATAGGTTCCATTTGGGTATTTTTTTTCATACGTGAATGTTTGGAAATTCTCTCCACCAGGATGGAAGCATTTACTGTATAGGGAGACACATACGAGGGTGGATAAAGCAAATGCTCCTTAAAGCCTAAACAGGAAATGATGCTCTAGTCAAATCATAAGAAGGTACCTATAAACAAACCCAACTCCCAGACAATTTAAAAAGTGAGAGACTCCACCATCTTTTGAAATTCACCAATGGCAGGAAAAAAAGATCTCCTACTAGCCACAATTTCAAGTTACAGAAATAAAGTAGGAACAAAGTGATTTTTGCAAAACACTGAACCCAAAGTTATGGCTGGCTCCTGCTTGAGTCCTGGGGTCTTTCTTTGTTCTCTGCTCTAAAAATTCAGACATATCTATGAGTTTAATTAATAGATATATAATACCTGTAATTGTCCAACCAACCTGTAGCAAATATGAGATGAAACCTACTAGCTAAAGAATTTTTGAAAGAAACCCACATGAAATTGTTAGAACTCATATTCTTTGTGGTTTAGGAATACACACAAGATTCCCAAAAGTCAGCTGTCATGCATAAGTTTGGCTAAGCTGTGTTAATTAATCTTTGTGTTGGAGTCCAAAGCATGGCATAGTATTTGGGCAACTACACTTCCAGCTCTCTGGGTCAGGTGACATTCTTGTTTTGCTTCAGAGATATAGAAAACAGGAAGGGGAATATTAAATACTCCTATCAGTGTGGAGATTTTAAATATATTTGGTAACTGTAAATCATTCTCATATGACTATGACTCTGCTGTTTTTCAGTGAAAGTATTACTCAAGAGTCTGTGTTAATTGATGAGTCTTCCTTTTCATTATCTTTACATATCTAAGTATCCTTTGTGCTATAGAAGAAATGCCCTTGTGGGAACTGATTGCTGCCATTAGTCTGTTGATTCAGCTGATTGCTGCTTTAGGCTGTTCATTTAGTCTCTGCTCTCCTCAGAGAAGCTTGTCCAAAGAGTCTCATAAAGCAGTTTCTCTTCAGAAGAGAAAACCTTCAAAGCATTACCAGAGATATTATTTCCTTTCTGGTTGTGTGGAGCAAGGACATCAAAGAAATAGCTGGATCCATAATCTACAGCATATTCAGAAAATACATAAACTTTGCAAGTATCTCTATAATTAGTTGGAAATTACATTTTGGCATTGAAGACAGAAAGAGTAGTTGCAGAATCACAGAAAAATTTAGATGGCAAAGGGCCTCTGGAGGTTGCCTAAGGGTCAGTGTGGATCAGGTAGCTCAGGGCTATGTCCAGCCACATTCTGTGGATAGAGACTCCACAGTCTCATCAGTCACTCACCAGTCCAACCCTTAAGACTGAATCCAAATTTTCAGCATCTGAAACCAAATAAATTGATAACGAAATTTTTGCATTTAATTTTTCTAAAGAACTGATTTTTTAATCAAATAAGTATTTTCAGACCCAAGTGTTTCTGTTAGACTTGATCTACATTTTGAACATTTATACCTCAATTTTATGACCCCATTTCTCACTGATTTAAAATGCTTCTCGTGTAAAGAAACTTCAGCTATCTTTCTGTCACAAGAGAGTTGCAGTTATCAGCTGATTATGAAAAGACATGTATGAAATGTCATTGTTGAAATTCAACTTGAATTTGAGATACAGTTACTTGAAGTATAAAATGTTTCTCAGCTAAGGTAGTCCACATTTTTCTCTTGAAAATTTTCTTACCATATACACATTCTCCATTTTCTATTAGGAAATCACACATCTTACTAAAAATTAAAAATTGTGTATTTGCTGCAAATATTCAATGCATTCTTATGAATAGAGCCAATTTACTACACATGCAAACTGCTTCTGAAAATAAGGAGTCATCATTAAAAATGCTAGTACAAATAAAATATGAAATATGAGGGATCATGAAGTATAAAATTCTGTACTAATTTACACATTTCTCTGTTCTTCACAATAAATCCTTTTTCTTCTTTTTTCTCCAAAATATTGTGTCCAGGTTCTGCCAGATTCTTGCCCTAATCATTTCCTCACATTTAAAGATGGCCGAACTCATCACTATATAGAAATTTGGCTTGAAAATTTTCTAGTCGGGAGGCAAAGATTTAAAAACTGAGGACAACAACTGGAACACATTTATATTTATATTCATAATTGCAGATTTCTATAATTAATAATAAAAGCCATGCTGCAGAAAGGGACCTGGGGATCCTAGTGGACCAAAAGTTGAATACAAGTCAGCAGTGTGTTCTGGGGTGTGTCAGGCACAGCATCACCAGCTAGCCAAGGGAGGGCATCGTCCTGCTCCAGTTTTGCACTAGTGCAGCCTGTCCTCGAGTGCTGGAGGCAATTTTGGGCACCACAATATAAGAAAGACATTAAACTATTAAAAACTGTCCAAATGAGGGCAATGTAGATGGTGAAGGGCCTTGAGGGGAAGTTGAATGAGAAGCAGCTGAGGTCACTTGGTCTGTTCAGCCTGGAGGAGACTGAGGACAGACCTCATTGCATTCTGCAGCTTCCTCGTGAGGGGAAGAGGAGGGGCAGACACTGATCTCTTTTCTGTGGTCACAAGTGACAGGACCCGAGGGAATGGCCTGAAGTTGTGTCAGGAGAGGTTTAGGTTGGATATCAGGAAAAGGTTCTTCATCCAAGGGATGGCGGGGCACTGGAACGGCTCTCCAGGGAAGCGGTCACAGAACCAAGCCTGAGAGAGTCCAAGAAGTGTCTGAACAACGCTCTCAGGCACAGGGTATGGGGGTCCTGGGGTATCCTGGGCAGGGCCAGGAGTTGGACTCAATAATTCTTGTGGGTTCCTTCCAACTTAGCTGATTCCGTGATTCTGTGATTTGTCCAAACATACACACGCTTACCATACAGTACTTCATAATTTTATATTTTGAAGCTATTTCTGGTCTATACTTGTATACCATTTTACTTCTTTTTGATTCTATAAGATTTTCCATCTGAAAGACAGGAAGGAGCACCTTTTACAAAATATAATGTTATTTACTAATGATACACATTTTCCATAAAATTCTTATAATTTTCTCTGTGTGTATCAATACCAATATAGTTTTTAATAATAATATTCATTTAAATATAAACAGTGAGGTATATGTGTAAATAATGTAATTTGTGAGCAATGATATACACTTATGAGAACACTAGAGGAACAAAACTCTTCAGAGCATGTGCAGGGATAAAAGCTGATATAGTTGGAGGGATAGTATTGAATTTTTTTTTTTTAATATGGAAATGCACTATCATTTTTACTAATTTATTGAAGAATTATGATCTGAATAACTTGAACTGAAACCAGCCCAAGTAAATATATTCAGCAGGCACAATTGAAAAAAAAAAAAAAAAAGTTGTAGAGAATTAGGACTGTAATGCAGGATATAATATTCACCTCACCTCCTGAACCATGGTGTCAATAATGTGTGAAACAAAACATCTCCAAAACTTCCAGACCAAGAATTTTTAAAATAGGATCCTAAATTTAGATCCTTAAAGTCTGCCCCTAAATATACAAAAAATTTTACCTGTTTTATTTTAAAAAAATGACCTCAAAAAACCTTTAATCTCAACAAGTGGGTTTTGGTACTCTGTAGTTGTGAAAATCAGGCCATTTCTCTAATATGACTGAATATTGGTTTTAGGAAACCATTTACATTTAAATTCAGGTTTTGAAAATCTTAGTCATTGATCCAAGTTTGTTTCTCATAGAAATCAATATGAGTTTTGCGTCTGTTTTAAATGTAAGTAGGAGTATATACTTTCCTAAAATATAAATATATTCACAGCAGCTTATTAAATAGACAGCCTGTGCAAATTCCAAGTCGTGTTATTGTCTTGTGGGCATGTGACTGAATGCAGAGGCTGATAAATCATAAAACCAGTTGGGCTTTCTTCTGATAACTGGACACACTTTAAATGCCCAAAAGATAAAATATAGACTACCTTGTAATTTTTTTCTAATACTCTGAATAAATAATATTATATGGAAAGCCACAGAATGCCCCCAATATAATAGAGAATAATATTTCAAAATCCATACTCTCTGAATATAAGTGGTTTAATGATTCAGATCATCATTATGGATGACTTTCTGTAGAGTTATGAGGAGAATATTTTTTTCCCGTACTTCAAAAAATACTAACATTTTGAAGGCATGAAGTTCAATAAAATTTGTTATGCAAAATGTCCCCTCATTGTTTCCAATAAAATCAGACCCTAAAGATGCTAATTTAGGAAGAAAAGGTCTGACAAATTGTAATGACTACACATATAAATTGTTTAAAACCAATCCCTTTATTTTGAAAATATATTTATTCTATGGAGTAGTATTTCATATATCATCTTGTTTTTTCTTTATACTGTAAAAAATATCATAATGAAATGAGGAGTGACAAGTAAAAACAAACTAGAGTAATTTTATATATCTCAAAATATACGTTTTGCATGCCTGTGTTATTCTCTGGCAAATAGGAGAGAGGGACTCACACCTATCTTAATCAAATGCTTCTAATACTCTGAGTCAGAGTGCAACTTTTTCCTTGAGAATTGTTATTGGAAACAAAGGTGCTTAATATTCTCTTTTGCACCTTTGTCATGTTCAAGAGACTCAGCTGTGTAGTTTGAGCAGTTTCAGTAAGAACTGTATTTTTTGTGCCCTGAAAAGTTGATATGATTACACACTATTTGGAGCTGAATACTCATTCTTGCAATAAAATTGTTTCATTCTTTAAAACAAAGGCAAAATCCAATGACTCTGAGATGTTAATTTTAACAATATACATACCTTTTTTTGATGAACGCATGCAAGTAATTTTTGGAAGTAAAATTATGTTGTGTTCAAAAAATAAGTGCTAAAAAAGACACGTAGTCTTCCAGTAATGTAATATAATATGGTCCCTTTAAAGTGTTTCAATGGCTGTCTGAAAAAATACATATGAATTTATTTATTTATTTAATTGCAGAGACATGGACTTATGTTTATGACATTGAGAATATTCCAATGGTTTCAGGGAAAAAAAATGTAACTTCTGTGGTTCAAAATTTGAATACCTACTGATCTGACATCAGCATTGTTTTATTGCTGCTCTGTATGATTTTGGTTTGAGTATATCTAAGTAGAAGTTGTCTTGCTCTGCTCTATTTTAGAGCATGTAATTGATTAGAATTTCACCTTAGATTATTGTTTTAATGAAAAAATAATTCAGTATCTTATACATTTAATTAAACAAGCAATAGCCACATACATCTTTTTCTACATTTTATTGACAGATAGAATTATGTTGCATAGATCATCTTCTGCCACATCCCTGACATAAAAAAAAGGCATCCTCTAACAAGTTCATCAAGGCTTCCAGGAAGATCTTGTGTCTCACTAAAAGCAAATTCAGGATTTGTCCTTTTCTTCAGTCTGTGACAAACCAGAAGGGAAGAGATTTTACAGAGTGAGAATTGCAGAGACAAACAGGCAAGCACACAAGACTTACTTGCTGACCTCTAGACAGCTTCTCAGTCACTTCCTCAGTAGAAGGAAAGAAATTCTGAAACACGCACTCACCAATGAGCAAAATGAAGAGGAGTAGACTACCCACTTTAGAATTGGATGATATTTTGCTTTGTTTCTATATTTAGTATTGTTCCAAAGGTCTGTGTCCATGATTGTAAATAAAATGATTGGGTGTTTGTCCTCTGATCCCCAGTGGCATGTGACACAGAACAGCTCATATCCATATGGTTGGAGTCTCATAATCTTAAAAAAAGCAAAGCAGCATCATCCATACTGACTCTTGGTCAGTATTTTCTGATTTATTCAATCCTCTGAAGTGTGCCTAAGTGCTGTCTGGAAAGGGTTCAAATCCGACCAAGGCTTAATGCTTTAATAGCACAGTACCATCTAATCTGAATTTATTGCATTCATCAATACAGCTCACAACTTGCAAACAGATTCACACAGGAAAAGCCTTACAACATGTTAAATAAGTTCAGAAACTTTCTGAGGACTCTACTGTATGTGCTATGTATGGGGAAGTGAATACAAGTGAGAGTAACAATCTATATGTTCTTTCTGTGCAGTGCATGGGCATGCATTGAAAAGCAAAGTGTATATTGTTCTGTGTGTTGAGCAGTCGTGATGCATGGTTTCCAAATTACTGTTCTCAGTCTTGTTCCACAGTGCTATGTTTTATCAGTTGGTAGCTAACTGCTTTACAACCAGCAGTGAATAGCTGCAGATCTAGGTTAGATTCCAAAAATTAAACTGATCAAAAAATTTTAAAAATCCATTAGATTGACTAGATGGGAGCTTGATCAGTTTGAAATGTGGTACTGTGATTTTTTTCATTTTAAGTAACTATTTTTTTTAATTTAAAACATTATTACACAGAGAAAAATTGCATTGTAATGTTGAATATAAGAAAGCTTTACAAAAACTTTCCTAGAAATCTTCTTGCCATATAAAAAAGGCTGTGACACACAGAGGTGCCATAGGTGCTTATGGTACTCTCTGTGACACAATGAATGAGGCAAGAAGCTAAGTTTTTCCAGCAAATTTGGATGTACTTATAGCCTAACATAAGAGTCCTCATTATTTTTTTGATACGATAGTTAAGTCATAATATGGTCCATTTCAAATGTGATCTTCCAGAAACTTTAATTCTGTGCATCTTTATATCCTGAGCTTTGGATGAAACTTTTCTGTTGTAGCAAATTGCTTGTGCCACCATCTCCTTGTAGACATTTAATCCAGCAATTCTTATCAAGCATCTTGAAGGGCCAGGAAGCTTGTGTTCACATAGAGAGAAATTCTTT
>VWYP01025541.1:58369-71956 GCA_013400435.1 Pycnonotus jocosus | reverse complement strand
GGGTCAGCCTGCGCGAGGACACGCCTCCGGGATTCATAGTGCTGAACGTGTCAGCCTCAGACGCCGATGCCGGCACCAACGCCCACATCACCTACGGCTTCGGAAAGATGCCGGCCAAGGTGCTTCAGAAGTTCGTGGTAGATGCCGAGAGGGGAACGATCAGTCTGCAGGAGGGGCTGGACTTCGAGGACACGCGAGGCTACGTACTGCTGGTGGAGGCGAGGGACGGCGGCGGTCTGGTGGCACAGTGCAAGGTGGAGGTGGAGGTGCTGGACGTGAACGACAACGCGCCCGAGATCACGGTTCTGTCGGTGTCGAACCCGTTGCCCGAGGACGCGCCAGTAGGGGCGGTGGTGGCTCTCCTGTACGTGAACGATCCGGACTCGGGTGAGAATGGTCAGGTGTCGTGCGAGCTGTCGGGAGAGGCGCCGCTGTCGATCGTGGCGTCTCCGGGCGGCTCGTACAAGGTGGTNTGGCCATCCTGGAGGTGTAGGAGCGGCGCGCTGTACGCGCAGCGCTCCTTCGACTACGAGCAGTGCCGCGAGTTCGCGGTGGCAGTGCGGGCGCAGGACGGCGGCGCGCCGGCGCGCAGCTCCACGGCCACGGTGCGCGTCTTCGTGCTGGACCGCAACGACAACGCGCCGCGGGTGCTCTGGCCGGTGGCGACGGCGGCGGCGGGAGAGGCGGCGGGAGCGGCGGCGGCGACTCCTTTCGAGGTGGTTCCGCGTTCGGCCGAGGCCGGCTACCTGGTGGCCAAGGTGGTGGCGGTGGACGCGGACGCGGGGCGCAACGCGTGGCTGTCGTACGAGCTGGTGCAGGCGTCGGAGCCGGCGCTGTTCCGCGTGGGGCTGCAGAGCGGCGAGGTGCGCACGGCGCGCGCCGTGTCGGAGCGGGACGCGGCCAAGCAGCGTGTGGTGGCCGTGGTGAAGGACCACGGGCAGCCGGCGCTGTCGGCCACGGCCACGCTGCACGTGGTGCTGGCCGAGAGCTTGCAGGAGGCGCTGCCGGAGCTGAGCGATAGAGACGCTGTGTCAGAGCTGGCGTCTGATCTGAACCTCATTCTTGTTGTGTCACTTGTCGTCGTCTCCTTACTATTCGTTTCCACGGTCATTTTTGGTTTTTTCTTTAAATGTCGACCGTCGAGGAGCCCTCCCATTTTTGTAACTTCTGATAAGGAACTGTATTCCACCTTGGGCTCAAAAGCACCGTACAACTACTGCAGCAGCACGCTGCCCTTGCCCTATTCCTACGAGGTGTGTTTAGCCTCCGAGTCGGGGCAGAAGGACTTCACGTTCCTGAGACCAGGGGCGGCAGCCTTGCCAGCCCGTGTCCTGTCCGCCGATCCCGGCTCAGGCGCTCATTCTGGGACGGACCCTCCTAGCCCCGGGAGCTCGGCACAGGTGAGCTTCTGTCCTCGTGTTCCTCTCTGTGAGTTTTTGCGAATCTTTTTTTCCTCTCTTCTGCCGTCGGTGATCAGTGGGGAACCGGCAGATCTTAACGTGCCGCGCACTGCTCAATAGCTCAGGGGCGTGAGGATGTGAGTGTGTGGGTGTATATCTGAGATCTTAACTCATCCTTTTGACCTGCCAATCCTTATTCGCAATTTGCTGATTTTCCCCAGGGTGCGACGCAAATATTGTCAGTACTTCTGTCTGTCCTCGAGAAGGACAGACAGGTGCGAGGTTCACCGAACTGGAGTGGTGAGGTGGACTCGGGGCGGAGAGGGAACAAAAGTTTCGTGGAGTCTGAAGCTGAGACAATCCTTTCGCCTTGGTCTAATGAGCACTAACTGTCTCAGGCACATTTGGGCGCTTTCATGTGATAATGATGTGTGATCTATCCCGGCATGTTTACTCAGTTGGGGAAGCCAGGTTCTCTCCTTTTCTGGCAAGCTCCGTTCTTCAGCGCTCTGAACCCATTTAACAGAAGGTGGTGTGCACACCTTTTGTGTGTTGTGTAATTCAACTTTTCCCCTCCGTTTGTATAGCCGGAGCTGCTGCTTAAGTGTAGCTCCGACTCTGGCATCCAGCAGGAGAAACTTTTTGTTCTCTGCTGCCACCGGCTTCTCTTGAAGCTCCAGCGGAGTCGGGAAAAATGCTGAAGTGAGCGGCTCAGGCTAAACCCGTCCCCGAAGGAATTCCTGGTTCAGGGGAAGGCGTCTTCCCTTAGATGTTGTACTTTTCCACTCCTCTCCCTCAAAACGGCGCTTTCAGGCGATCTGAAGCGTCGTCTGCAACATTCAGGCTTTCCCATCAAGGTGGAGGACATGTAATATCTCCAGATTAATCGAAATACGGTAGATGGAGATGTTCTGTCTTCCATGCCTTTCCTCAGACATCTTTTCTGCTTGGCCATCCCACTACTGCTGGCATTAAACGGTGAAGGTACTCTGGTACTGGTGGCGTGTGCACTCATAGGAAGGGAGATTACTTGGGAACCGTGGTCCTCACGTTCAAGAAACTGTGTAGTTAAATTGCCTGTAGGAAAAACCTGAAATGGCAGTGATTTGAAAAAGGATTCAGAGCTTACAGTGGTTGGGAAAAGGATTCAGAGTTTTATTTCAGAAAAATAAGTACCTGAAGACTCTTTCAAGATTTGGGTCGAAGAGAGTATTTTATTGGTTTTAGATTATATGTAAGAAAGAAAGAAAGAAAATTGGGATTTTGATTTCTATGAGAAAAGAAGTGCTTTGGGAACTTTAGATGACTAATATTGGATTTTATCTGTGTTAAACCCTATCACATGTGAGCGTTATGTGAACTCTTATTACATTCTGTGGACAGGTGATAAGAATGATAACAGCGCTGATAAAATTCATCTTTTGACAACGATTAATCAGGAGAAAAGGAAGTAGCTGTGTATGTAGATAAGACAGATTGCGCCGACTCTTTCGATATTGGCGACTGCTCATGTAGGCGCAGAACTACTGCGTCTCTGGGTGGTTCCCATGTGCTCAGGGCAGCTTCTAGGATTGTGTGGGGCGAGGACACGCAGACAGAGGCGGGATCCTCTCGCTCTGGCGAATGTCGCTGTTCAGCGCTGGTGCGGGTGGTTTGCAGCCCCTACGAGCTCCGCCACCACAATTAGCGGGGTAACAAATGTCCCGCCGCAGTTTCCGAGCCAGTTCTGCAAGGCTTTGACAGCCTTCACGAGTGAATGAACGCGTGGGCGCTGATTTCCAGTCCGGTTTTTTGCCGGACGTCGCTGTCCCTTCCTTATCAGTGTCGGCTGTGGGATGCCACCTGGGCGCTGTGTCACAGCTGGGTTTTCACAGGGCTCCTGACGCTCCCTTATCCCTTCGTCATCCCCTTTTCGTTACCCCGTGACAGCCGAGCAGTTCTGCGGGTGACAGACAACGAATGCCGAAATTTCGGTGATTTTATCCTTATGCGTGCGTGGAAAGTTGGAAAACCCGTCGTAGCACGAGTTGTTGATGACAGCAACAACAACCCAAAGGCAGGTTTTCGACCAGGCACTGCCGGTGCTGTGACCTGCCAGGCTGTTGCTGCGCGGGATGGGATTCATTCCCACCTCGGTGAACCTGGACCGCAGGGCTCAGAGCGTGATTTCCCTGGGTCTGGCTCGTGGAAGAAAGTACCGGGGAGCAACCCGGGAGATGGCGAGAGTAGGAGGGCGCATTAAACCGAGATTTCTGAGGTTTGTCGGGGAAGACGCCTGCTGGGATAGTGGTGGCGGTGGGGATCCCGCAGGAGGGGCGATGCTCCTGGAAATCCTGCTGCGGGAGCCACCCCGCGGCGAGACTCTGTGTTGCGGCCGGGGGAGCTGCTCATAATTCGGCAGCGCGAAATCAGTGTCGCTTGGCCGGCCACGCTGCTTTGGTGGCATACTGAGCAGTGATGTCCCGATGCCTTGAAAGGGGCTTCCTCCCAGGAAGGGGCTGGCCAAATATTTGGGTGGGAGGACCGTCATCTTGAAGATCCTGAGAAACACTGGGAGCTGGTGTGTCGTGCCGGTGCTGGCTCTCCCTGCGTACCCCGGAGGATCCTCCCCAATCATCCTCCCGCCCTTTCCACTTCCCCTTCTTATTCCCGCTACCACATTCCAACCAGGTTTTCCCGGGACACGCACCCCAAACACTCCACGTCTCCGTATCGCCCCTTTTGGCGTCACTATCTCTGCCAACTTTTACTCCTTCCTGCCCGCTCACGCAGTGCCTGTGCCCGATCTACCCTGCCTGTGCCAGCGCTCCCCCCACCCAGGTCTCCTTGCAGCGAGGTTTCTCGCAGGGCTGTGCTCTCCCTTCAGGTTCTGCCTCTCGAGCCCCGCTGTCCTCGGGCCGAGGTGGCCGCGCTCCCTCCGGCGGGGCTCGGCGGCGGCGGCGGGGCTCCGGCCCCTGCGCTCTGTGCAGTTATTGGACGGGACTCTGTGTGCCGCTGTCGGCCAATGATGGAGCGGGGGGGAACTGGCGGCCCGGCCCCGCTCGGAGCCGGGATGAGGCGCAGACGGTCTCACAGAGACTCTGGGAGTGAGTCACCGCCGAGCCCGCCGAGCAATGCCCGGCTCCCCGCCGCCGCCGCCGCTAGCCGGGGCCGCTGGGCAGCGGCATGAGGGGGCGAGCTGAGAGTTTCTAGCCGGGGCGGGAGGGCGAAGCGGAGAGCGCGGCCGTCCTGTGCGATGAACGGCGTTGCTGTAAGGAGCCGCGGGGTGACGACGGGGCAGGTACTGAGCCTCTTGCTTTTGTTCGGCGTTTCCGACTGGGTTTCCGCCGCGATTCGCTATGCGATCCCCGAGGAGGCGCGGAGAGGCTCCGCGGTGGGGAATGTGGTAGCCGACCTGGCGCTGGACCTCGGGCGGCTGCCGGGACGCCGATTGCGGGTGGTGTCCGGCGGCAACAAGAAGTACTTCGGGGTGGATCTGACGAGCGGGGCGCTGCTGGTGAACGAGAGGATAGACCGGGAGGAGCTGTGCGGCGCGCTCTCTCCCTGCTCCCTCAGCTTTGAGATCGTGGTGGAAAACCCGCTCGAGCTGTACAGCGGCACCGTAGAGATCCAGGACATCAATGACAACGACCCGGTTTTTCCCAGCAGCCAGGCGAGGCTGGAAATCAGTGAGTCGGTGGCTGCCGGAGCGCGCTTCCCGCTAGAGAGCGCGCAAGACCCCGATGTGGGAATTAACTCTTTGCAGACCTACCAGCTCAGCGCCAACCCGAACTTCGCGCTCGACGTGCAGACGAGGGTGGATGGCAGCAAGTACGCGGAACTGGTGTTAGAGAAGGAGCTGGACAGGGAGGAGCAAAGAGAACTGAATTTGGTCTTGACCGCGCTGGATGGAGGCAGCCCACCACGGTCGGCCCATGTGCAGATCCACATTGATGTTGTAGATGCCAACGATAATGCCCCGGTCTTCAACCAGTCCACCTACAAGGCGAGTGTGAGGGAGAACACGCCCAGCGGCACCCTGGTCGCCAGGATCAGCGCCTACGATCTGGATGATGGGCCCAATGGAGACATCGTCTACTCCTTCAGCAGCCACACCCCCGCCAAGGTACGAGAACTCTTTGCTCTGGACTCAGCCACAGGGGAGTTGAGGGTCAAGGGACAGCTGGACTATGAGGAAACAAAGTTGTATGAGATTTACTTACAGGCTAAAGACAAGGGAGCCGTTCCTGGTGTGGCTCATTGCAAAGTGCTGGTGGAAGTCGTGGATGTGAATGACAATGCTCCAGAGGTGACAGTGACTTCCGTGTACAGCCCTGTGCCTGAAGATGCAGCCCCAGGAACAGTCGTAGCTCTGCTGAGTGTAACAGACTTGGACTCCCATGACAACGGCCTGGTGAACTGCTTTATTTCCCCTGGGATCCCGTTCATGCTCAGCTCGTCCCTCAAAAATTACTACACATTGAAAACAGAAGGAGCTCTGGACCGGGAAAAGGCAGCAGAGTACAACATCACTATCACAGCGAAGGACTCAGGCTCACCACCCTTGTCTGCAGTAAAACACATCCTGGTGCAGGTGTCAGATGTCAATGACAATGCGCCCAAGGTGTCCCAGGACTTCTATGATGTCTATGTTCCAGAGAACAACATTCCTGGCATCCCCATCCTGAACGTGAGCGCCACAGATCCGGACCTTGGGCGCAATGCCCACCTCTCCTATACCCTTTTGCAGGGTGACACCACTTTTGGCCACCTCTTCTCCATCAACCGGGAGAACGGCACCCTCTATGCGCTCACCTCCCTGGACCATGAGGACCAGGTGGAGTTCAGCATGACAGTGCAGGTCCAGGACGGCGGCTTTCCGCCTCTGGCCACTAATGTCTCAGTCAGTGTGTTTGTCACTGACCTCAATGACAATGCCCCGACGGTGCTGTACCCTCACCCCAACACCACCGCCACCTACACCGATGTGGTGGCACCAGGCACTGCTGCCGGGCACATGGTCACCAAGGTGGTGGCGGTGGATGCGGATGCAGGGTACAACGCTTGGATCTCCTATACCCTGCTGCAGGCCACTGACCCCAGCCTCTTCTCGGTTGGGCTGCACAATGGGGAGATCTTCACAGCCCGCCAGCTCCGTGAGGATGACGCTCCCGAGCACACCTTAGTCATCCTGCTGAAAGACCATGGGGAGCCTGTGCTGTCCACCAGTGCCACTGTCTCCATCTCTGTGGCTGAGATGGTCAAGGAGGTGCTCACTGACCTCACTGATGTGGCACCTGCCAGTGATCCCAGGAGACATGTGACTTTCTATCTCATCCTGGCTGTGATTTTGGTCTCAGCAGCCTTCTTCATCACCATGTTGTCTGTGGGCATCTTCAAGTGCTACAAGTGGAGGCAGTCAAAGGAGCTGTACAACAGCTCCAGGAGTACCACGTACAGGACACCGGGGCCCTTCAACCACATTGATGCCGTGCGGGGTGGCTTCACGCCGCCCAGCTTCTACCACCAGGTCTATCTCACCACAGACTCTCGCCAGAGTGATCTCCTGTGTAAAAAGCCCTTCACTTCCAGCCCCCTGGGGAGCCGCCAGGGCACCATAAGGAATGGTGAGCCAGGGCTGTACCACCAGATTGTGGGCACCGCCAGCAGGCTCCCCACACCTGCTGAGGTAACGTAGCTCCTTCTTTGGTGTGTCCCAGTGCGGGGCAGAGCCACGGTTCATTTGTGCTGTACGCGTGTGGTTGCGTGTTGGGGTTGGGAGGGATATCCGGTCGTGCCACGCCCCTAAAGAGTTCAGCTGAACAGGTGTTCTTTGGAGTCAAATGAGCCATCCTGAGGGCTGATGACTTTTTAACTGTGATGAGCAGGATCAAGTGAGTCAGTTTGTTCATGTTGGCAATCATACGTATTTTGGACGCAGTTTTGAGTACTCCTTGCATGAGTAACTGATGGAGGCTGAGGTCAGCTTGAAACCACTTGCTAATCCTTGGCACAAAGTTTGTTGTTAATGGTATTTCCTTCCCTTTGCAAAAGGAGAGCCAAGGGGAGCACTTGCTCTGCGGGGAAATGTAATCTCTGTGCGTCATGACTTGGTGGGTGCTGGAGAGGTGGTGGTGCAGAGGGAGCTGGGGGTCGGCGTGTCGCCTGTCACAGTGCAGCACACAGAGCTGAAGGATGATGCTGGTTCCTCTGACAGGCTGTGGTCACAGAGCAGTCCCTCCCATCTGCGCCGCTCCTCATGCTTGATTCCTGTATGGTTCTGGTTTTATTTCCATGGAAGTTCTGTGCTGATGTTCTCTTTGGGGGAGGGGGTGGGATTGCAGATTGCACTGCCCCAGTTCCCTTCAGGGCTCCGCTGAGCTGGACTTTGGCTCTGAGCAGGGTGGTGAGTCCTCCACTCCGATGTTGTCCAAAAACCCTATTACAAGCTCTGCATGATTTGTAATATGCAGTCTCTGGGTGATGTCTGATGTCCTGACGGAACAAACTGCAGGCTGGCAGGCATTTGCGCATGGCAGCAGCTCCTGTGCTTCTCCCTGATGGGAATTGTGCTGCTTAATTTGAAAGCTTTCAATTACAGCAATGCTTCAGTCTTCAGAGGTGAGGCCAGGTAGTGGATCCAGTGGAGGGGGAGCGTGGATCTGGTGGATTTCCAAGATCCTTGGTGCTGGTGATTTGCCCTTCCTGAGAGGCAGTGGGTAGGAGCGACCGGTTCCTCAGAGCAGAAGGAAGTGAGGTGCAGCGGAAGCTGTTCATGGGTGTGAGGCTGCGTGTGCTGCCTCCTCAGTGTGGCCAAATCACAGATGGAGGCAGAAACCTCTCAGAATTATTTTATGGGGTTTTTTTTTTCCTTCCCTGCTTGCGTCATTGCTCAGACTCAGCACTTCTGATTTGTGGCAGGTGAGAATGGCTGCAGCAGCTGCAGGAGCAAGTGTTCCTCTGCATTGTGTGGGCTGTGCTATTGCTGGGGACAAGGATGTCCCCTCCACCAAAACGTCCTGACAAGATGCCTTTGGGAGTGAGGGCAATAAATGATTTGAGAGTGGGGGTAGAAGGAGGGCAGCAAGCCTGAGCCCCAGCCATGACACTCTCCTGCTCCCCAGTACTGCACTGGAAAGGCACTGGCAGTGAGAAATCAGCTGGGCTGGCTCTGGGCCCTGGATTTTCAGTCTTTGTGGTGACAACAGACTGTCAAGCCTGCAAAGGCTTTACACCTCCTTGCTCTGCAGGGCACAGCCAGGCCCCAAAAGTGATGCAGTGGCAAGGGTGCTGGCCCTGTCTGTAGCAGGTGGTGTGTCCTGCCATGAGGGATCCTACCCTGCAGGATCTCCAGTGATCCCTGGGTTGTCTGGCTTGGTGTCTTTCCATAGAGTAAGGTCTGACCCTGAGGAATAAGGATAATCTCTTTCTCCATCCTAGACACCCCATACCCTTCCTGCCTTGTCACACTGTCCCCATCCCAGCCTTTGGCAGACCCAAAGAGCAGCAGGATCCCCTGTGCAAAGCCCTTGCTCCAGCCCCTTGGTGACTGAGCCATCTCAGGACACTGAGTGGATTCCTCAGGCTCCGTGGGCTTTGCAGGGGGCTCCTGCTGAGGCACTGCAGCAGCATGAACCCATTCCCAGGGGTGCAGCACCCTGCATTGCCAGTGGAAAGCTCTGTCACCCAGCTGTACTGTCTGGGGCCTGGCCTGGGATGGGGACAGGGCACATTCCAGAGCCAAGGTTACTGTGACAGCTACCTGCTGGTGGCACCGTCAGGAGCCCTGGGAGAATGAGTATGTAGGAGAAGAGATTGGTCTCTGTGTTCTGGGGAATCCCGTGTCCAGTGTTTTTCTGCATTGTCTCTTTAAGGACGCCTTCTCCCCTCCTCCGGGGCCGGCAGTAGGTGGGACCCGGGCAGTGTTCTCACCATTCTGGAGGCTCTTGCCGGTGTCTCTCCCTGACTGGCAGCAGGGTGGTCCCGCCTCACGGCTCTTAGAATAGGCAGGGAGCTGCTGCAGACAGCAGGGAGGACCCTCGACTGCAGCACCTTCACAGTCCCTGTCTGCCAGAAGGATGCTGTCCCTGTTACTGTCCACCATGCCGGGCATGGGTGCCCTCAGCCTTGCTCACCTATTCCCCAGGTCCCTCTGGTGTCCAGGTGGTGGGGGCAGGCAGGATCCCTGGGTCCCCTGTGTGCCACACCACTGCAGACCCCAGCCCCAGGGTCTGTGTGCACCCACGGGAGGGTCAGGGTGGCTTTCAGTGCACCAAGGACAAAAGACAGAGAGGTTCTTTTTACAAAAGCATGCAGTGACAGGATATGAAGGAATGGTTTTAAACTGACAGAAGGTTCAGATTAGATAACAGGTATAAAAATTTTTCCCTGTGGGGGTGGTGAGGCACTGGTACAGGTTGCCCGAAAAAGCTGTGGCTGCTGCATCCCTGGAAGTGTTCAAGGCCAGGCTGGATTGATCTCTGAGCAGCCTGGTCTAGTGGAGGGTGTCCCTGCCCACAGCAGGAGGTCAGAATGACATGATCTAAAAGGTCCCTTCCAGACCAGGCTTTTCTGTGACTCTGTGACTGCACAAGGCTTCTGCAGGGATGTGAATTGAACTAGAAGTCTGCAGCTTGCCAATACCATCTGGGACAGGGAGAGCAGGAAATTACTGTGTGTTCTCCCCTGGGGAGGCTAAGACCCCTGCTTCTGCCCTCAGGAGACTGACTGCAAAGCTGTACCTGCCACAGAGTAGCAGTGTGTGTGTCTGCCAGGTGGGAGGCTTGGGCTTCCTTCCCACTCTGACATCCTGACCTGGTGTTGTGATCCTGTGGTGATCTAGTGGCCTTATTGTCTGGCTCAGCGTGCTTGCAGTGATTTGGGCACTGTGAAGACTGGCCCCTTCCTCGCCCCAGGGTGAAGAACTGGCTTCCAGTCAGGTGTGCATTGGGAGCAGTTGTATTTTGGCTTTGAAAGCCTCACCTGCCTTTGCTTTTCCACCTTTAGCCTCCCACTGCCACGGTGGGCTGGCAGGCGTGGGCGTCTCTGTCTCAGTGCAGGGTCTCCTGGCCGGTGGTGATACTGGTGCCAGTGATGCCTCACTCAGAGAGGCAATCATGGGGTGCAGGCAGCAGCCAAAGCAGCAGCTGAGGGGGAAAAGAGGGGTGACAGAAGAGCCCCTGGCACCTCAAAGCTCTAACAAGCACCTTTTCATCGGGCATGAAAAGTCCTTTGGCCTGCGTTCATGACAGCTGCCCTTTGTCTGTGGGCATGATGTGAAGCCACCATTGTGGAGGGGGAGCACACAGGGAGGGCTTGTACCTTGCTTCCAGGCTGCCAGGACGTGCAGTTTCCCTGTGAACGCAAAGCGAGCTGTCGGAGCAAGTGAGTCAGGCTGGCAGAGGGGAGGCCGGGGGTGGCAGCCCCGCTGTTGCCGGCTCAGGCCCCTGCTTCCCGCACCTCCGGAGCCACTGCTGGCCGAGAGGGGATGGAGCTCTCGGCCAATTGGGCGCTGATCTGAAGCGAGGGGGGGAAATCTTCTTCTCCCCCCCTCCCACCTCCGCGCTGGGGCTGTGATTCAGTTCCCCTCCCCCAGCCCACCCCCTCTGCTTGGAGGCTGACAGTTGGAGCTGCAGCCTGCCGGAGCCCCGGAGCTGTTTTCTAAGCCGTGGAAGAGAGACCCAGGGATTTATTCGCAGTTTCTCAGTGCCTGCTGTGTCCCGGGCCGGATGTGCACGGACATGGAGAGTGTCAGCCTCCAGCGACCCGCCTGGAAATGGCAAGTACTGAGTTTGTTTTTGCTCTGCGGCTGGGGCTGGGTCTCCGGGCAGATCCACTACTCGGTGGTTGAGGAGTCAGAGTTGGGAACCGTGGTGGGGAACGTGGCCCGGGACCTGGGCTTGAAGGTGGAGGAGCTGCCAGGTCGCAGGCTGCGCCTGGGCTCCGAGGAGAGCTTGCGCTACTTCGCCGTGCGCCTGGACAGCGGCACGCTGGTGGTGAGCCAGCGGCTGGACCGCGAGCGGCTGTGCGGAGCAGCTGCCAGCTGCGTGCTGTCGGTGCAGGTGGTGACAGAGAACCCCCTGCAGCTCTTCCGCCTGGAAGTGGAGATCCTGGATCTGAATGACAACTCCCCGAGCTTCCCCACCGCCCACCGCACCTTGCGCATCGCAGAGTCCGCCACGGTGGCCGCGCGCTTCCCCCTGGAGAGCGCACAGGACCCCGACGTGGGCACTAATGCTGTGAGCTCCTACCGGCTGAGCCCCAACTCCCACTTCTCCCTGGACGTCAAGCAGCAGCCGGATGGCAAACTCTTCCCAGAGCTAGTGCTGGAGCGTGCCCTGGACCGGGAAGAGCAGCCAGAAGTGCAGCTGGTGCTGACGGCCGTGGACGGGGGAAGCCCAGCGCGCTCGGGCACGGCGCAGATAACGGTCCAGGTCCTGGATGTCAATGACAACGCGCCCGCCTTTGACCGCACCACATACAAGGTGAAGGTCCCAGAAAACACACCTGTGGGGGCTGTGCTCCTCCGGGTCAATGCGTCTGACCCCGATGAGGGGCCCAATGGGGAGACACAGTACTCCTTTGGGGTTCACACCTCCGACTCCGTGCGGAGGCTCTTTGCCCTGGATCCCCACTCTGGTGAGGTCCGGGTGAGTGGGGCCCTGGACTTTGAGGAATCGCGTTTCTATGAGATCTACGTGCGAGCCCACGACGGAGGGGTCCCAGAGCTGGAGGGCAATTGTGTGCTGCAGGTACAAGTGGAGGATGCCAATGACAACCCCCCAGAGGTGCTGCTCACCTCCCTGTTGAATCCGGTGCCAGAAGACACCCCACCGGAGACTGTCGTGGGGCTCTTCAATGTACGGGACCGAGACTCGGGGGCCAACGGGGATGTGAGCTTGAAGATCTCCCCTGATGTGCCTTTTGCCATCAGGTCCCTTCAGAACCACTTTTCCCTGGTCACCCAGAAGAGCCTGGACCGAGAGTCTACCTCACAGTACGCAGTGGAGCTGATTGCCCAGGATGGTGGTTCTCCTGCCCTCACCACCACACTCACGCTGCTCCTCAATATATCTGATGTGAATGACAACCCCCCACGCTTCTCGCAGCCCTCCTACGATGCCTTTCTCCAGGAGAACAACCCGCCTGGCTCCCTGCTGTGCACCGTGTCTGCCTCAGATCCTGACGATGGGGATAATTCCCGGCTTGTTTACTCCATAGCAAGTGGCCAAGTGCAGGATGCCCCCATCTCCTCCTTTGTCCACATCAACGCTGACAATGGTAATCTCTATGCTCAGAGCACCTTCGACTTCGAGCTGCTGCAGGTTCTGCCCGTGTCTGTGGTCGTGAGGGACTCGGGGTCCCCCCCTCTCTATGCCAATGTCACTGTCTACATCTTTGTGCTGGACCAGAATGACCATCCCCCCACCATCCTGCACCCTGCCAGTGACAGCGATGTGCCGGCACTCCAGAAGGTCCCACTGTCTGCCCCACCGGGCTACCTGGTGGCCAAGGTGACAGCAGTGGATGCAGATGCTGGGCACAATGCCTGGCTCTCGTACCGACTGTTGCCCGAGTCCACCGACCCCTCCCTGTTCCATGTGTCGTTGTACACCGGGGAGGTGCGGACAGCCCGTGCCTTCCAGGACAGCGACATGGCAGTGCAGCAGCTCGTCGTCCGGGTCACGGACAACGGTGACCCTCCGCTCTCCACCACTGCCACCATCACTGTGGCCCTGGAGGAGGCAGCCCTGGAGGAGAGCTTCAAGCCTCAGGATCTCCTGGCTGGTGCCAAGGAGAAGCCGGACCTGACCTTCTACCTGATCATCGCGCTGGCAGCCGTTAGCACGGTGGCACTGGCCACTGTCACCATCCTGGCCGCCCGGTGCCTCCGGCGCAGGGGCCGTGCCGCCGTCTCACCCTACTGCTGCTGCTGGCTCAGCGAGTCGCCTTCCCGGGACTTCTGCAAGCACTCCAGCCCCAAGCTCCAGCTCAGCTCCGACGGCACCCTTAAGTACATGGAGGTCACGCTGCGACCCACCGACTCCCCATCCCAGTGCTACAGCACCTGCTTCGCCCCCGGCTCCGAGCGGAGCGACTTCACCTTCCTGCGGCCGTGCCCTACCCCCGCCACGCTGCCGAGGGAGAGCGGGGTTTTCCTGCCCGCCGCCGGCACGCTGCGGGACCGCGGCCAGGTGAGCGGCGATGC
>VWYP01025541.1:18218-58330 GCA_013400435.1 Pycnonotus jocosus | reverse complement strand
GTCGAGCCGCGTCCGCCCCAAACAATGAATGGGAGCGGCGAGCGCTGAGCGCGGCCCCCGGCGCCGAGGGCATCGCTCCCCGGCCGGCCACCCGGCAAGGATGCCGAGGGCAGGGCAGGCGCGCCGGTCCCTGGGGCTGCCGCGTGTCTTCTCCTTCTGTTTGTTCTTGCACAGCTCATCTGCTCAGATCCGATACAGCATCCCGGAGGAGCTCACACGGGGTGCCTTTGTGGGCAATATCGCCAAGGACCTGGGCACCGATGTGGCTAAGCTGGCGGCAGCTAATCTGCAGGTACTGTCGGATTCGGATTCCCAGTACTTCTCTGTCAATGTGAACACCGGTGTTATTATGGTCAGCGAGAGGATAGACCGGGAGCAGCTCTGCGGGCAGAACCCACGCTGCTTCCTCCACTTGAAACTTGCCATCGAGAACCCGGTGGAGTTTTACCGTATTGAGGTGGAGATCCTGGATATCAATGACAACCCCCCGGAGTTCCCCAGTGATGAGGTTGCCTTGCGCATCTACGAGCTGGCATCTCTGGGTGCCCGTTTCCCCATCCAGCCAGCCCAGGACCCCGACGTGGGCACCAACACCTTGCAGACCTATCACCTGAGTGCCAATGACAACTTCAACCTCAACGTGAAGGCCCGCACCGATGGTGGGAAGTTCCCTGAGCTGGTGCTGGAGCGGGCCCTGGACCGGGAATTCAGAGCTTTCCACTACCTGGTCCTGACTGCTGAAGATGGGGGCTCTCCCCCACAGTCCAGCAAGATACGCATCACCATTCAGGTCCTGGATGCCAATGATAACCACCCGGTCTTTGACAGACCATCGTACGGAGCACGCTTGGTGGAGAACTCGCCGCTGGGCACCCTCGTGGTGAAGTTAAATGCCACTGATGTGGATGAAGGACCCAACGGAGACATCCGCTACTCCCTCAGTAGCCACAACTCAGCTGCCTTACGCCAGATCTTTGCCATTGATGAGCAAACTGGGGAGATTCGTGTCCAGGGCAACCTGGACTTTGAGGAGGCGACAGTGTATGAGATCGAAGTGGAGGCCAAGGACATGGGGTCACCCACGATGGAGGAGCACTGCAGCGTGGTGGTGGAAATCACTGATGTCAATGACAACGCCCCTGAGGTCATTCTTACCTCCTTTTCAAGCACCCTGAGCGAGGACGCACTGCCAGGCACCGTGGTGGCCGTGATACACGTCAGAGACAGGGACTCTGGCGAGCAGGGCAAGGTCCTGTGTCACGTGTCTCCAGACCTCCCCTTCCAGCTGCGTAAGGACTACGAGCACCAGTACTCGCTGCTCACCAGCACCCGTTTGGACCGGGAGCACGTTGCCTACTACAACGTCACCGTCTCTGCCTCGGACCTGGGCAATCCCCCACTCTCCCGCCACACCATCTTGCCAATCACCCTGATAGATGTCAATGACAACGCTCCCCAGTTTGAGCAAGCGTCCTATGAAGTGCTGGTGGCAGAAAACAATCCAGTGGGCAGCGTGCTGGTTACAGTCTCTGCTGCTGACCCCGACTCGGAGCAGAATTCCCGCCTGTCCTACTCCATCCTGCGAGCTGGTGGGACAGACCCAGGCCTGGATCCTACTCGCTACCTCTCGATACATCCCACAAATGGGCAGGTCACTGCGAAATTCCCTTTTGACTATGAGCAAACCACCTATCTCCAGTTCCACGTGGAGGTCTCTGATGGTGGCTCCCCAGCCCTGAGGAACAGAACACTGGTTCATGTCTTTGTAGTGGACCAGAACGACAACGCCCCACGAGTGCATTTCCCCAGGGCTGGGGAGGACTCTGCTACTCAGTTACGAATTTCCCCCTCCATCGTCCCCCCTGCCCTCATCACCAAGGTGGTGGCCATAGATGCGGACTCGGGGCGCAACGCCTGGCTTTCCTACCACCTCGTGGAAGCCACAGACCTGGGGCTTTTCAGCGTGGCCCTGCGTTCCGGGGAGGTCCGGATCATGCGGGCTCTGCAGGAGACGGACGCCTCTGCTCACGAGCTGCTGGTGGTGGTCCGGGATGCCGGGGAGCCCCCGCTCTCCACAGCTGTCACCCTGGTGGTGCTGGTGGAGGAGAAGGGTCCAGAGGCCCTGCAGGGCTCCGAGGCTCGGGCCGCTGACGGTGGGGGCTTGCCCAACATTACGCTTTATCTGATTGTGTCCCTAGTGCTCATCTCCACCGTCTCGCTGGTGGGACTGGCAGCGCTGGGCATTCGGTGCCTCCGGCGGGGCTCTGCACCTGCCGACCAGGGCTGCTGCGTGGAGAGCGTGAACACGCTTCAGCCTCCTCCCAGCCACATCTTTGGGCACTTGCACTATGAGCCTAAGAAAGGGGACACTGTGATGGGCGTGCAGGTGACAGCAACGGCACCCCCCGCCCCTCGTTACCGCTCCTGCTTTTCGCCAGTCTCGGATATCAGCGAGTTCATGTTTGTGAAACCCTCCGCGGATCCCACCCTGTGCGGCGAGGTGAGCTCGGGAGTGTGGTCTCCAACCTGAATACAACCCCGGTGTTCGCGGGGCTCGGCACGGAACCGCCCGGCTTTGGGGAGGGGGTGTCCGCCGGTGCCCGGTGCCAGCAGCCGGGCGGGGCGGAGCGGGGTTCCCGCTGCCGGGAGTCCCCGGCGCCCTCCCGGCGCTGCGGGGGCGGAGTGGCGGCAGCGGGGGAAGGGGAGGGCTACGCCGTGCGTATTTTGGGGAAGGCGGTGAGATGGAGAAGGGGAGGAGGAGGGAGAAAAAAAGGAGGAGGAGGAGGAGGAGGGGGCTGTGGAGAGACGTAAAACTGTCACTCGGTCCATCCCCTCTGCTCGCAGACTTTGTGTGTCTTTGCGTACCGAGAAGCGGTTCAGCCGGCCGGGCTGCGCTCGCCCCCTCCCCCGCCTCCTCCATCCCTCCCTGTCCGGCTCCGGCGGCTCCGGCGGCGGCTTCCTCCCTGCGCAACCCGCTCGGACCCCTCCCGGGGCGCAGGGGTTCCGGCTGCCGGGGCCGGCTGCGGGGGCGGGGAGGAGGGGGAGGCTGCGCGGAGCCGCCGCCGCTCCTCTCCGCGCTGCTCCGTTCGCACACCCGGCACGGGATGCTCGCGGGACAGAGTTTGCCATGGCAGCTCCCGCTGCTACTCGCAGCTCTCTCCTGCCTGCCGGCTCGCAGCTGCGCCCAGCTTCACTACTCCGTGCCCGAGGATCGCGACCCGGGATTCTCTGTGGGCGACTTGGCCAAGGACTTAGGGGTGGAGGTGCGGAGCCTGGCCGCCCGCAACCTGCGCCTGGTGAGCGAGGGTGGGCAGCGGCACTTCCAGGTGGACCTGGCGGCGGGTGTGCTGCTCCTGGACAGCAGGCTGGACCGGGAGGCACTGTGTGGGCAGAGCCCCACGTGCTCTCTGCACCTCCAGCTCGTCATGGAGAATCCCCTCCAGCTCCACCGTGTTGAGGTGGACGTCCTCGACGTGAACGACAACGCGCCCCAGTTCCCCAAGCCAGAGGTGGTGTTGGAGATCACTGAGGTGGCCAACCCTGGGACTCGGCTGCCCTTGGAGGTGGCAGAAGACCCGGATATGGGCTCCAACTCCATCTCCACCTACGAGCTCAGCCCCAGCAAGCATTTTGCCCTGAGCATCAACGTAAGAGGAGATGGTGTTAAAATGCCCGAGATCGTACTTGAAAAAGCACTGGATAGAGAGAAAGTGCCTGTTCATCATCTAACTCTGACAGCCCTGGATGGAGGGAATCCAGTGAAATCTGGCACTGCCAGGGTTACTATCCATGTCTTGGATGCAAATGACAACCCTCCTGTCTGTGACCCACCCATATCCAAGGTACTTCTGGAGGAGAATGTGCCAGTGGGCACTCTGGTCACCAAGCTGAATGTCACCGACATGGATGAAGGTCCCAACGGGGATGTGGAATATTCTTTCAAAACCAACAATAATGCACCTGGTAAATTCACCAAACTGTTCTCCTTAGATGCCCATACAGGGGAGATCAGAACCAAAGCCCTGCTGGATTATGAGGAATCCAGTGCTTACGAGATTGCGGTTCGAGCCAGGGACAAGGGATCCCCAGCCATGGAAGGCCACTGTCACCTGCGAGTGGAATTAATTGATATCAACGATAACAGCCCAGAGATCGTGCTGACCTCTGTCTCCAGCCCAGTACAGGAGGATGCAGCCCCAGGCACGGTGATCGCCCTCATCGGTGTGAAGGACAGTGATTCCGGTGACAACGGGCAGGTCCGTCTGCAGATAGCACAAGAGCTTCCATTTAAACTGGTGTCATCTTTTAAAGAGCATTTCTCGCTGGTCACCAGTGGTCCCCTTGATCGGGAGAAGGCCAGTGGATACAACATCACAGTGAGGGCTGTGGATTCGGGGTCCCCCCAGAGGGCCACGCAAAAAACCTTTTATCTCCGTATTGCTGACGTGAATGATAATGCACCGAATTTCTCCAGCCCTTTTGATACAGCTCACGTTCAGGAAAACTCCCTTCCTGGAACTTCTGTCTTTTCAGTGTCAGCATCAGATCCTGATGAGGGTAGCAATGCCAAGCTGTCTTACTCCATCCTGGACAATGGGGTGCAGGATGTGCCTATCTCAACCTACTTCCGAATAGATCAGGACAATGGCACCATCTACACCATGCGAACTCTGGATTACGAGCAGGACAAGGTGTTCCAGGTGCCTGTGGAGGTGAAGGATGCTGGGTCCCCTGCTCTGAGTAGCACTGCTGTGGTCCATGTGTTTGTCGTGGACGAGAATGACAATGCTCCCAACATTGTCTACCCGTCTGTCCCCAAGGGCTCTGCCTTCCACCAAGCCATCCCAGCCTTGGCAGAGCCCGGCTATCTGGTAACTAAAATTGTAGCAGTTGATGCTGACAGTGGCCATAATGCCTGGCTGTCCTACCAGCTGCAGGAGTCTGCTGAGGCTTTGCCTTTCCAAGTGGAGCGCCGCTCTGGAGAGATTAGGCTTGCACAGGCTCTCAGGGAGTCAGAGGATTCCCACAGGCTGGTGGTCGAAGTGAGGGACAATGGCACACCGTCCCTCTCGGCCTCCGTGGTAATAGTCATTTCTCCGGAGGAAAACAGCGTGCAGGACTTCTCCAAGTCCTTGGACCTCCCCCAGTCTTCTCCCGAAGATACCAGCCTAACTCTTTACCTCACCATCTCCCTGGTGTCCATCTCCCTCGTGTCCTGCGTGATGTTCGGGCTGGTGGCTGCCCGGTGTCTCAAAGCTGGCAGTGCCAGCTGGACCTTGGCGGGTTGCTGCCGGGGGACTGGCCGCAAGCCCGCCTCCCATTTCCGAGGGCAGATGAAGCCAGATGGCTTCATCAAGTACCTGGACGTGGGAGGAGCGGGCTTGACCTCCCAGGCACAGAATTACACCTCTTGTTTCTCGCCCATGTCTGACCAGAGCGATTTCCTCTTTGTAAAGCCCTTCAGCCACTCTAGCACCGCGGAGACCGTGGCTGCCTATGAGCAGGTGACCAGCACCTTAGCGAGTCCCTGCGATGGGGTAAGAGACAGCTGCTTCTTACTGTCCTCTCTGCTAAGTGCAACAGTTTGTCAGATCCAGGCCAGCTGGCTGTTCTCTGTCTGTCCTTCCTCCTAAGACGGTGGCCTCAGGGAACATGTGTCACTGTCATCTCCTGGGAGGTGGCAGGTGAAAGTTTTGGCTCGGCTTGGTGGAGGTGGGGGAAGGGGCTGAGCAGCATTAGAGAATCAAAGACTCTGTGTTTGTAGCAGTGGAGAGTTTCCCCTTGGCCTCACTTGTACTTGCTTCTATTTAAAGTGATTCTTAGTGTAGTCAAGAACAGGTTTTTGGGGGGTTTTACTTCTTCGTTCTGTTCTTGGTTCCCTTTTTACTACATGGCACATGAACTGTGGTGCGGAGGAGGTTATCTGAAAGAAAAGTCTGCCTGTGTTCCTTCTGCTCAGTTTTAGAGGTGCATTGTAGAAATTGCTCGTTTCTCAAACCCCAAGTGTTATTAATTACTGACTGTGTCTCGGCAAGGGATCATTTCCCAGCTTGGTCATGTTGAATGAGCAGCTTAATTCAGTATTAAGCACTAAAATACTGAAATTTCAGGAGTGACATTGTTCACAAAGATCCTGGTGACCTTATGTGCCCTTGGGCTTGCAGAGGCTGAGGAGCGGCAAGCTTTGAAAACTTGAGCTGTTTGTACTCAGGTGCCTAAATATAGATGTAGGTGACTGTGTTTAGCTGGAGCTTTTATAACTTTGGGATATAAAAAGTAAAGCCATTTTGTGCCACAAATGCCTGCCCTAAATTTGAAAATGGTAATTACAACAGGAATTCAAAATATGGAAGGGCTATTCAAAATATTGGGAAGGGCTTATCTAGTGCAGCATTGTGTGTCAGCCTGTGCAAAAATGCGTATCTGAAATCTGGAGGGCAAGTCTTTAAACAGCTTCATTTGCATGCAGCATAGGGACCAGTGGGGCATCTATTTTAGGGGAGTAATTTATTCTAATATCTTCTTTCATGAGTATCATCAAAGCTGCAGAGAAATTAGTGAGAGCACATCTACTAAATAAAAATCTAGGTCAGCTCTACTCGTCTTCACTTTTCCTTAGTAATTGCATGTACAAGCAGAATAATCCTATAAAACTGATGTTCCACTGTGTATGGACTATGAGCTTCTCCTTCCTAAAATAGCTGAGGGAAGTGTAGTCCTTTCCAGGTAGTATGTCATCACTCTGGAGTTCATTAAGATGATCATGATTTTCGGAAGTGTGTATGTTTTCCCGACAGAAACAGTTGTGCTATTTAGTGCTTTCCACAAAGGCATGATTCAAACAGGAATATACAAGCTTACTCCATGTCCTTCCTTATTTACAAAATGTTCATTGTCTGGTTGTAAAATAACACGGGCAGAGAGCGATATGAGGGCTTATTAATGAGGTTACAAAGTGTGCTGCTGTGTCTGAAGGTTATTGTGTCTCCTAAACAAATAATGCTTTTTCCTCTTGCTGTCGGAAGTTTATTCTTTTCTCTGTGGACAGAAAAATATTGTAGTGCTCCAAGGCCACAGCAGCTAGGAAAAGTCATTCAAATACAATATGTGAAAACAAGATCCTTCTTAAGGACAAAAGGAGAGATCAGGAAGGTCTGTTACCATTTTACCTTAGAGTATTAAAAGCATCTTTCTCAGTATCAATTAACTCTGCCACCCCCTCACACCCCCTTCCTCCTCCAAGCTCATTACTGTGGTGCCACTGCTCCTGCTGAATTTGTGCCCTTATCAGTTTATTTCATGCTTCATTTCTTTCACAGCCTGGTTTCCTGAGCTGCTTTGGAAGATTATTCTCTGAACAGTTTTTGTCATGCTTTTTGGTATTCATGCTGCTTCAGAAATACTCAAGAAAGGGGGAGGGGGATCTTTCTCTTTCTTCTAATTGATTTGCTTCACTTGGACAGAACATGCTGATATTCCAGACTGAAATAATCCAGGATCAGTTCACTTTCATTTTCAAAGGCAAGAATGGAGGTATTAAAACTCTTCTTTTTCTTTGCAGCAAGCTCAACCTAACACAGATTGGCGCTTCTCTCAGACCCAGAGACCTGGAACAAGTGGGTAAGTGGCTCTTTCTTCATTTATCTGTGGGATGGAGGTTTCTTTTCTTGGTGTGCTGGAAGGTCTGTGAGTGGCAGCTCTCAGAATGGGTGTCCCTGTCACTGATGGGGTCAGAAATAGGGCTGCTCCTGTCTCAGCTGTGCTTGGTTGGGGGTGTGACAGCTGCTCTTGGCAGTGCCGTGTCTGGGTTTGGTGTCTGCACCTCAGGAACTGGAATGAACTCCAGGTGAAGCTGGGAGATGGTTGAAGGACTGGACAGTGGATTCACAGAGAAAGGCCTCTCTGCTAAAGCAGATTTTTAGCATGTAAATTCCTTCCTGAGTCAAAAATCTTAATTCCTCCTTTCTTCCTGGAGGCCACTGGAAATCACTCCCTTTACCAGCCATGGAATCATGAGCTCTGTGCTGCTGAGGTGTGTTCACAGAACCACAGGATGGGTCAGGATGGAGGGAAGCACAGAGCTTCTCCTGGTCCCACCTCCCTGCTCAGCAGGGTCATCCCAGAGCACACAGCACAGGAGTGTGTCCAGACAGTTCTGGAATGTCCCCAGTGAGGGAGATTCCACCAGCTCTCTGTGAGGTGTGTGTGAGGTCAGGAAAGAAGCCCCAGCAGCAGAGCAGAGACCTCCCAAGTGAGTGTCCTGCTCCTTCCTGGTGCTCTCCTGCCTCTGGCCCACCAAGGTTTGCTTGTCTTGGTCCTCAGTGAGAGACCACTGACAACAAAATGTTCTTCTTTGCCTCTCCCATCTTTTCTCCTGGTTCATGAGCAGGGACAGGGATCCCCTTCAGAGGGTGAGCTCCCTTGAAAGAAAGAACTTGAACTGAATTCCACCTCTCTCTGTGAATACCCCAACCAGAGGTCATTGTGTATGAGGAGAGTGGCTCAAGGATAATTTATATGTGAAAAGATTGTGTCTTTTGGGGCAGACCTGAGGATTATACTGTCTGAATAACCAGGAGTAAATTTGGGTGGTGTGCTTCCTCATCTGGCTGGCTCAGGCACTGTATCTCTGTGCTTTGTCTTTCCTGGTGGCCACTTGGGCAGCTCCTGTGGAGTTTAAAATGGTGACATGGGAGTAGTGGATGCTGGATTTTGGTGTCAGATCTTGCAATTAAACATCTTTAATGTAGCAGCTGCCTGTGCCTGACTCCTTTCCTGGGTCTGGCTCAATAATTTATCTTATCAGAAAATTAAGAGATTGCTATAGCCAACTTGTTGAAGTGATTAAACTTTGCTATTCCAGCTGATAAAGCTAAAATGGAGTGAGGGTTTGATGTAATTAGATAAAGTGCTCATAGCAGAAACTGGCCCTGGACTTTAAAACAGAGCTATAGCTGGAATAGTTTTCTCAGAGGTCTGTTGAGTTCCCCATCACTGACAACATTTTAATCAAGGAAAATCTTTCTAAGCATTTCCGCTCCAGTTCAAATGACGATTAACGAAGGCCTGTTAATGTAGAAGAGCACCACAGCTGCTGTAATTGTTTTGCTGTGAGAAGGCAGTAAATGAGCCCCATCAGAGCAGGCTGTACTGCTCCCTCTTCCAGCATCATGCTGGGGTTCTTCAGGGCACGGAGCTGATGCAGTCCAGACCCCTTCAGCTCAGTGACAGGGACTATTCTCAGGTCATGGGACAGTGACACTCACCCCAGCTCCCAGCCCCTGCCTGGATCTCTTCACAAGCTCCATCCCCTTCCCAGGCTTAAGAGACAGCAGCAGCTTTGGCGTGGGAAGAGAGAGGGCAAGAGGAGAGGCAGCCTCAGACTGTTTGTGGGGAGCTGAACGAGTGTGACATGTTCTGGTGCAAGAGCCACCATGTCACTGCTGAGGATCTGTGACCTGAGGGCCCAGGACAGGCCCTGGAACAGCAGCTCTTGAATCACAGAATGGTTTGGGTTGGGAGGGACCTTAAAGCTCCCCTTGTTCCAACCCCCTGCCATGGGCAGGGACACCTTCCCCTGGAGCAGGTTGCTCTGAGCCCTGTGTTGTGAGAGGGGGTCCCACAGCATGGGCTGAACCCTGACTTTGGAAAGAGATTTTGCCCAAGCACAGGCTGCTGCTAAAATGACTGGAAAAACCCAGTGGATTTGAATTCCTGCTGGTTTTCCCCACTTGCCTGTGTCCACATTTGCAACAAAAGGCTCTTGCAGATTTTTTTCCCCATTTCTTTCATCCTGTTTTAAGTTAAATGAAGAGGGATGTTTTTATCCCAAACCTGTGTGACACTATTAAAGGATGTGAACTCTCATATGTTCAGTGCCCAGCCCTGACATCTCCCTGGTGATCAAACAGGCAGATCCTGGAAAGCAGCCCACTCCCCATTGTGCTGTTCCCGTGCTCTTCCCAGCGTTTTGATGCCTGGTGTGTGAATTCCCCAGGCACTGCTTGGTAGTACAGGCATTGAAGAGGGGGCAGTGGCAGCTGCCTGAGCCCGGCTCGCTGTTCTCTCTCTGCTGTTAAACCTGTACAGATGTGTGTCCTGCTGACAGGTGAAGCTCTGTAGCACCACGAGCTCTCTGAACTGCAGGGCTCTGCTTGGTGCTAGGGGAGCACAGCCCGCCTTTCGCTGAAAATCAAAAAAAGGGATGTGCTCTTAACTCTGTTTGACCCAAATTAAACAACAATAAAGACACAGCAGCTTAGGCTGGGGGTTTTGGATGGATTGTGGGGGAAGCCTGGCACTGACCCTAAGCCAGAAACAAGCTCAAACCCATGCCTGGATTTCTCCCTTGCTGTTTCCATGGGAGCTGGGGAAGAGGCAATCCTGCCTTTCCTCTGCACAGCCCTGCCCATCATCACAGCAAATCCCTCATGTCTCTGGGCACCTGGGACCGGGCAGAGCAGGGGCAGCTCAATGAGGCAGGGACCAGCTCTTGATCTCGTACATCGCTGCTGCTCCAGGACAACAAAGGCAATCTGCTCTTTGTTCTGAAACACGGGAGAGCTCTGGTGCACATGCTCGGGAGAGAGGAGCTGAGACAATGTGCTCTGAAAATGTGGTAGCCAGGCAGACCTGAGCAAAACAGAATTAATCTTGTTTGGGAGAAATAGGAGGATAGGATGATTAATTTAATGATGTTTGTGTTTTGTTTTTCTTAAAAGAACACACCCATGCTGTCGCTGGGCAAATGTAAATGAATCCAGATTGATTTCGAGCAGCAGATGCCATTCCCAGACAAATCAGATCAGTGGCTGTAGTGGAGATTACAGTGATGAATTGGCCAAAGTGGAGTAAATGAATGGTCCAGTAACATTGCAGGATATCCCTGTGGGATCATCAGTGTGGGGTTTCCCTGTGGGAGGAGGCTGGTGCTGTCTGGGAGCAGAGTGCAGGGACTGGGGCTGCTACAAAGGACCCATCTTGTTTTGGTTTGTTTCCATTGTTGTGCCCTGCGTGTTCATGGTGCTGCCTGGCCCTGGCTGCTCTTTGTTTTGGTGTCGGTGTGATGATTTGTTCAGGAAAACACCGGGCTGGAGTCAGGATTTCCTTCCTGGAGGGTGGGGAGGGCTCTGTGTTCCTCACAGGTGGGCGTGAGCGGGTGAGACAGAGGCTCACCTGGGAGGCAGGTCGTGACAGGACTGAGGACAATTTTGGGCTGTGTGGACAGGCTGGGAGGAGATGGCAGGCAGGAGACACCCCAGAGACAGCGGCAGGGGACTCTCAAGGAGGTGGGAAGCAGTGTGAGAATCCATGGCAACTCCAGGGGAGGGAGGAGCAAAGCATGAAGAGAAGATGCAGAGTTGCCATCTCACAGCCCCCTTCCATTTGTTTTCTCCAATCCTAAATCCCCCTTTGTTAATGCTTCCCAAAGCTGTTGCTAGCCAGGCTTCCCCTCCCCGGCTGAGCACAGCCAATAGTGATGCTCACTTCGCTTCACTTGTTTATCAAACAGCATCACAGCTGCCCTGTCTGGCCCCTGCCATCATCCCCCCACCCACAGCACCAGGGGCTTGGGGCTGACAGGGGAGATGCTGCAGCAAGAGAAAGCCAGGAAGGAAAAGAGGGATTTTTTTTTTTTCATCCTTTGTTTTGTTTTCATGCAAGAACTTCAAGAGTTGGGCTTGCAGGGCTATCAACAGGCTGCCTGGGTGTCTGTGTGGAGAGCTGGGGAGAGGAATAAGGAATAGTCCTTTAAGCTCTCAGAGGTGTTCTTGTGGCTCCAAGTATGCAGGTGTTGCCAAGGAGGAGCTCGTGGTGTGTTTTTGGGGTGCAGGACAAGGTACCAGGACAGTGACCCCGCATGTGTGTCTGGAGGGGACATCCCAGAGCAGCTGGGCTGGAGGACCAGAGAGGGAAACATGGACATTCCTGGGCTTACACAGCACGGGGGTGGACACCCAGCAGAAGGACAACTGGCCACAGCTGCAGGCTTTGCCCACATCCTCCCTAAAAATAAATAATGGCCGAGCCAGGAGCCACAGGGGTGTCTGTGGGCGTTGTAAACAGCCCAGGAATTTACGCTGCGAGTTTGTGTCGTGTTGTAGCAGATCCAAGAGCAGGTGCTACAGAGCACATGCACAGGGCACCAGTGGGGCTGTGCAGATCAACACTGATGGATTTGCCTCCTGCTCATTCATGGAAAACGTGGAAATGGGCACATGCCAGGTAGGGCTGCTGGGCAGGCTGCAGCTTCTCACTGGCAGGAGCAAGAGGAGCAGCAGAGGGAAGGGCCACGGTGGAAATTTAGGAAATAATTACAGCCCTCATGTTTGCATCCCAAATGCACCCCAGAGTTAAGCCAGAAGTAGCATTTGCTTTGTCAGGTGTGGCTCCACAGTTTTGCAGGTGAATTATGAAGTTGTAACAGTCTCTGGGCTAAAATTCCCACTTCTTCTGACTGGGTTGTGTTTGTTTGCCTGTTCAGTGTTGAGTATGTAGAGATTCCTCCACAACTCCTGCAGCATGTGGAGTGTGGAGCTGCTCTCAGGTGCCTCCCCAAGGCCTGGGGAAGGTGTGAATGGAGCCCTGCAGCCTAAGAAATCACAGCAACCTCTGGAAATCTATTTGAGGGCATTGCTTTGAAGGAACAGCCATAATCAAAGTGACAGTGCTCTCCTAAGAGTGAGAGCTGCTGTGCTTTAATGTGGGCTGTGAATCTCTGAGTGCAGGAGGAGTTGTGCCAGTGAAGGAGCTCTGCTCTGAGGGGGTTTTTCCCCTGCCAAACCCTTGGGGCTGAACAGCTCAAATCACCAACTTCTGCCACATCCTGGGGAGCCTGGCAGAGAAGTTGCCTTTTGGGGAGTGTTTGGGGTGGTTGTTTGTGTCCAGTGATGAAGCTCACACCAGTCCCCAGCCTGTTTGTGTGGCTTTTGCTCAGCAAACACCTTGAAGGGAACCACAGAAGCCCAGGAAGGACCAGATTGTTTTATCTGTCAGGTTTGACCTCGTGGGTTGTGAAACAGAAAAGATGGAGAACAACTTAGAGCCTCATGGCTTGGAGGGGCTGGAGCATGTCCAGGGCAGGGAACGGAGCTGGGGAAGGGAATGGAGCCCCAGGAAAAGCTGAGGGAGTTGGAAGGGGGCTCAGCATGGAGAAAAGGAGGCTCAGGGAGGACCCTGTGGCTCTGTACAACTCCCTGCCAGTAGGGGACAGCTGGGGGGGTCGGGCTCTGCTCCCAGGGAACAGGGACAGGAGGAGGAAAAAGCCTAAAGTTGTACCAGGGGAGGGGAAGGTTGGATATTGGAGAAAAATTCTTCTCTGAAAGGGTGGTCAGGTGTTGGAACAGACTACCAGGGCAGTGGTGGACTCTCTATCCCTGAAGGGATTTAAAAGTTGTGCAGATGAGGCACCTGGGGCTTGGGTTAGTGCTGGAATTGTCAGTGCTGGGTTAATGGTTGGACCTGAGGATCTCAGGGGACTTTTCCAACCTAGCAATTCTGTGATTTACTCACTGGGGTTTCCTATCAACCCTGCAGACAAAACACCGCTTTTAAAGGACTGTGAGGCTGCTCAGAGCCTGGCTTTGCTCTGAGCACAGGCTGCAGCCTTGTGGTGCAGTTTTGGAGTGGATTTGGACTGCTGGGGCAGGCAGGAGCTGTTTTAATGCTGGGAGCAGGACTTGTCCCTGGATAACTCCTGTCCCTCCCCCTCTTCATGCAGAGCTGATCTGATCTTGGGATTGGAAGCTGAAGGTTTTTGTAGAGATGTGTCCTGTCCCACCCCACCTCCCCTTCCACAGTCAGGAGGCCATAGAGCTGCTCGTCTCTGCCACCTGTGAGCATTCCTGCTTTTAAACTGAGTATTTCCTTCTCTTATGGATCATTCTGGGCCAATAATCCCTTTATCTGCATTTGTCATGGCCCTTGAAGTCTGAACGCTCCAGATCCTGCCAAGTGGGACAAAAGCTGTGAGATCTTTTGTAGGGAAAAGGAAATATCCAGGTGATGGGATGTGTTTCTCATTGTGGAGAGCCCCCAGAATGTCAGGAGTTTCATCACCAGTTTTATGTATAGAAAAGCTATTTTAGGCAATTTAACAGGTGCTATGTGTGTTAGTTTAATTTTTCTCTCTCCATCTGCTTCCTGTGCAGCTGAGCACATGCCATGGCCGGCTGCAGAGATGGAGCTGAAAAACAGGCACAACAACCTTTCCAAAGAATTTCTCAAAATATCCTTCCTGGCATGTCTGGGACACGGGTGGTGGCAGGATGGCCCGGGGGAAATAATTACTGGTCTGGGCTCTGTGTCCTTCAGGAGGCTTAGAAGAGTTCCAGGCAGAGGGGACACTGCCCTGGCCCCATTTTTGGAACTCTGTGGGCTTTTGTTCTGCCTTCCTCCAGCAGAGCAGCATCCCAGCAGCAATCCAGCAGCTCCACAGGCTGGAAGTGAAGGCTCTCCAGTGCTTTGGGAGGCTGGAAATCTCCCCCCCACCACACTGCCTTGCTAACATTTTCAATTGCGTCTTTGCAAAGTCATGATCTTGAAGCTGGGCTTCATCCAGGCTCCCTCCAGGCCCTGGAATTGCATTACAGAAGTGGCCGGGAATGCGCGGAGCCGAGGGAAGGTGGGGGAAGGGCCGGCAGCATCCCCTGTCAGGGGAGGGAGGACGGGAAATTGTGGAAATTCTGGAGCTGATCCCATTTTTTTTCGGAGGCCGGGGGAGGGTGGTGGGCTGCGGGATGCTGGCGTGGGAAGTAGGACAGAGGGACGCTGGCCCGGGGGTGTGTCCTCAGGCCCTGAGCTGTGTCCCCAAGCACGAGACTGTGTCCCCAGGGCCGGGGCCGTGTCCCCAAGCACGGGGCAGTGTCCCAAGGCACAGGGCTGTGTCTGTCCCCAGGCCCGGGGCTGTGTCCCCAAGCACGGGGCTGTGTCCCAAGGCCCAGGGCAGTGTCCCCAGGCACAGGGCTGTGGCTGTCCCCAGGCCCGGGGCTGTGTCCCCACACGCCTCGGGCACAGCGGAGGCTCAGCACCGGCAGGGACAGATCTGCTCCCTCTCACTTGTCACCTCGCCAGCCTGGGAATGTTCAGGCTGAGGTTTCACTGCTGCTGCTGCCTCCGGCTGGAGCCGTGTGTGGGAGGCAGCGGGGGATGGGGAGGGAGCTGGGAGAGAGGAAAGAGAAGCACAGGGGGGCTTGGGCCGGGGGGCAACCAGCGGCAAGCAGGAACTGCTCGAGAATGGGGATGGAGGAATGGAGTGGGAGAGACCCCTGGCTCCGGGGGCTGGGTGGGGAGGGAAGGGGAGGTGCTGCCCTTCCCTGGGTGCTGCTCGAGGGAAAGTGGGAGCAGCGTCCGGGGCTGGTGTGTGAATGGGAGTGAAAGGAGAAGAGGCCGGGAGGAGAAGTGAATCCCAGTCACATCCCCGTGCCCGCAGTGGGGAAGCCTGGGAGCAGCCGGGCTGGGAGAGGGCACTGCCACAGGAGCCAGAAAGCCCCAAATAAGAGAGGAGAGAGGATGCTGAGGGTGTCCCGGGCAAATCGCCAGCCCAAGCACTGCCCACAGCCCTGCCAGAGCCTCAGAGTGCCGAGGTCTCGTCCTCGGGGCACTGAGCTGCCCTCTCCACTCCCTGGGGCCCTGACAGCTCTGCTCTGGCATGAATAAACTTTCCCAGTTTGTTGTGGCGCTGCTGTGACTCGCGTTTCCAGCTGCAGAGCAAGGAAAACAATTTTTCAGGAATCCATCGGGCGATTGTGCAAATAAATGTTTGCGAGGCCTTTGGCTGCCATAGTGATGAGCTCCATGGCAACCCCGCAAGGAAATGAATAATTCTGTGCTCGAAGCGGAATAATTTTGTGCTGGAAGTGGAAGATAAAAAGCGACCTGATGGCTGAGGGTGCTGCCAATTAGCTGATGAGCAAAGCACCCAAGTGCCCCCCTGGTGTGGGTGCTTGTGGAAGCTCTCAGTAATGGGGCAGTGTTGGGATGCAGATGGAGGCAGTGGGGCTGTGGCAGGGCTGCCAGAAAAGCCTTTTGTCTGGTTATTCCATGATTTCCATGTGGCCAGGTTCACTGAAGGCAGCTCCAGGTCTGTACCTGCCTCTCCTGACCAGCACCTGCCCTGTGCTCTTTATCCCCCACACCCTGAGCCCCTGAAGATGCTGCACCTCTGGGTTTGTCTCAAATGTGGCTTTGATTCCTTCTCTCCAGCTCTAGCTACGCTGGAAGCATTCCCAAAAATGAAAGCCAGCTCTTTTCTGAGCTTTGAAGTGTGGAGTAGAACTGAACGGAGGAAAAAAAAAATCCATCCTATGGGGGATGGGTTTTTAGAAAAACACCCAATTGAATCAACACCATTTGTATTAAAACCAGCGAATCCTTGGAGTATTTCCATAGGAATCAGCCCTCCCATTCTGGGCAGCAGCATCCAAAGCTGGGATGAGTGGGGAGCAGTGGCAAGGGGGGGTCCTGGGGTGTGCCCACCCCGGGCAGGGGCAGCAGGGCAGGGAAGCTGCTCATTGTTGAGTCAGTGATTCACAGCTGTGACTCACAGCCCCATCCTATAGCCGTGGAAGGCAGCCAGGTCTGGCCATCAGCTGTGTGCATTCTCCACTCTGAGGAGTTATTTTTGGATGTTTTTAGATTACAGCCCTTGGGGTTTTTTTCTGTGCCTCTGAATTCTGGATGATTGCGCTGCAAGTAATTGAGACACTTGAATTTCCTGCTTAGAGAAGTGAGTTCAATACCTTTTTATTTTGCAATGCTAAGGCATTTCTGAAATAGCTTTTCTACGTGGCATCATGAGGAGCAGGCACACAGCTTTGGGGTTCTTTGTGCAAAATTCGGGAATGCTGGGTGCAGTAAGGGTGAAAAAAAGGACATGGGGGTGTCAGGCTGAACATGAATCACCCTTGCTTTGATGGAGACTGACTGGTTTTACTGGTCAGTTCGTAGCCAACAGGACAAGAAGTTGCCCTCAGTTCTCCTATGGCACTCACAGATCCACACCTTGACCCCTGTGCCCAATTTTGGGCTCCTCACTGCAACAAAAGCAGGGCCATATGAGAGCAAGCAGAATGATCAGGGCACTGGAGCCCAAGGCAGGGTGGGAGAGGCTGAGAGCTCCTTCTGCCTGGAAATGTGGGACCTGGGAGCACTGCAGGGTCCTTAAGGACCCCTCTAACCCAAACTGCTGTAGGATTCTGTGATTTATGCCCCTCTTCCAGTCTGATTTTGTGATCTCATGGGGAATTAAGGAGATGCAGGGCTTTTGGTGTCCCCTAGACAGTGGGGTGATGGAGGGGCTGGTGAGGCTCCTCCCAGGAGTTCCTGTGTTCATTCCTCACTAAGACCACAGGGAAGGAAAAGGGTCTGGAATGCTGCCCGTCCTGAGCTGGCTGGTGATGCACAGCCCTCCTTCCCTGGGACACACAGCTCTACACCAGGAGCTCAGAACAACCTGAGCCAGATCCGCCTTTCTTGGTACAGCCCCTCTCCTCGGGCCCTGCGCTGGGAGGGTTGGGCTGTGCCACCCAGACCCTTCATCCTCCCCTTTCCAATCCATCCCTGGTGCCCCGTGGTGCCAGCTCTCCTGTCTGTGCCTTCGTGCAGCCCTGGGGCTGTTGGGATGGGGAGCTCGGTGGGGTCAGGAGTCCTGGTGCAGGGGAATTTCCTGACCACAGGGTGAGCCTTTCCTTCCGTGCATCCCGACTGTCATAGGACACAGAGGCTTCGACAGGAGGCAGGAGGAATTTCTGTACAGGGGAGCGTGAAGGAGCTGCCTGAAGGAAGGGTGGGAGAGGAGAGAAGAGTCTTTTGGGAGGTGGAAAATGTGATGCTGGCACTGCTGCACCAAAGAGGGAGTTGAACCTGAGCCTCTGATTTCACAATGGAGCTTAAACCACTGGAATACTAAAAAAAAAAAAANAAAACCAAAAAACCCAAAAAAACCACAAAACACCCCCCAACCACCACCACCACAAAAAACCCAAAACAAAAACATCCAACAAAACAAAACAACAAAAAAAGCCCCCAAAACACAAACAAATTTTAAAAAACCCAAAACAAAACAAAAACCCCCGCCCCCCCAAACAACAACAACAACCAAAACAAAACAAAACCCAAAAAAACAACTAAACCCCCCCCCACCAACCTCAAACCTATTTGATACTTTCTTGTGCTTTCCCTGCCCCCATCTCTGGGTACCACCATCACGTTAGGGCAGCTCCCAGAGCCAGGATCAGCGGCTGGGAGGCTCAGGGATGTTTCTGAGCAGCTTTCCTGGAGCCCTGAAAAATCTGGGAACCTCTTCTTGCAGCTGGGGGTGGGGCAGGAGCTGCTGGGGTTAACGGGTGGCTCAATGGGCTGTGGTTTGCAGTGGAGTTTAGGTTCCTAAGTCCTTTATTGGATCTAGCCCGGGGCTCTATTCCCAGCCCTGTTTGTGACATTAACGGGTCACTGCAGCCCCAGGGCTGTCCCCACCTTGTCCTGGCACGGCACCGAGCACGGGGCAGGGGATACACAGCTGAGGAGTCTCAGCAAAACCATCCCTGGGGAATCAATTTGGGAGGCGAGCACGCCTCACTTCTGGCATTTTGGAAACTGTGCCACCACCCAGGGCGCTCAGGAGGGCTATAAATAATGCCCGGGGTGCGGGCAGGCAGGCAGGTATTTCAGGAGGCTGCCGGCAGGGTCGTGCCGGGGCAGCCGCTGCTCCATTAGTGGTTATTTGCATCCTCTAAAGATTGACGGGTGTGAGAACAGCGCCCTGTGCCCGGCTGGGGATGGATCAGGCACGGGATACAGAGGGGAGGGATGGTCCTGTGGTCCTGGCTCAGGTCCTGCACAGCTTTGGACAAGCTGCTCGAGACCAGATTTTCTACAGAGCACCTGGGAGTGTCCTCACAGCATCCTTGCAGTCAGATATTGTGTTTCAAAGGGAGTTTGAATGTATATTCAGAATTCCAGAATGGTTTGGGTTGGAAAGGATCCCACAGTCCATCCCATTCCACTCCCTGCCATGGTCAGGGACACCTCCCACTGTCCCAGGCTGCTTCAAGCCCTGTCCAACCTGGCCTTGGACTTCTGAGCATCCAGGGGCAGCCCCAGCTTCTCTGGGCACCCTGTGCATAGGGAAGGATTTCATGGGGATGGTGAAAGCTCATGTGCATTCAAGGCTTCTCTCCTTGCAGGGCTTTGATGCAGCTACAAGGTCACTGTGGCAGGTACAGCCTTCAAGAATGTGCCTGTGGGTCCATCCCAGTTCCAAAATGTCCATATTGAGCCTGTTCTGTGTGTGGGGGCGCAGGTGGAGGGGGCACTCAGGCAGGGGATGCCCAGCAGGGCATGAGGAGCCCATCTGCTGCCCAGCACTGGGCTGGCACCGGCCCTGCCTGCCTGGCGTGTGCAGGGTGTGTGTGCTCGGGCACGGAGCTGCCAGAGGGACACCCCAGAGCTGGGGAGGTCCATGCTTGGGCATGGCTGAGCAGGGATTCAGGGGCTGAGCAGGAATCTGGTGTCTGAACAGGATGTTGAGATCTCAGCAGGGCTGCAGGATCTGAGCAAGAGTGCTGGGATCAGAGCAGGACATTTGGGTCTGAGCAGGGTGTTGAGGTCTGAGGAGGATGTTGAGGTCTGAGCAGGGTGTTGGGCTCTGAGCAGAATCTTGAGGTCTGAGCAGGGCATTGGGGTCAGAGCAGGATATTGGGGTCTGAACAGGACATCAAGGTCTGAGGCACAGTGTTGGGGTCTGAGCAGGGCATTGAGGTCTGAGCAGGACATCAAGATCTGAGCAGAGTGTTGAGGTCTGAGCAGGGTGTTGAGGTCTGAGCAGGACATTGGGGTCAGAGCAGGATGTTGGGGTCTGAACAGGACATCAAGGTCTGAGCAGGGTATTGGGGTCTGAGCACAGTGTTGGGGTCTGAGCACAGTGTTGGGGTCTGAGCAGGGTGTTGAGGCCTGAGCAGGGTGTTGGGGTCTGAGCAGGGTGTTGGGGTCTGAGCAGGGTGTTGGGGTCTGAGCAGGGTATCAAGTTCTGAACAGGGTGTTGAGGTCTGGCAGCTCCTGGGTGTGAGGGCTGGGACCACAGTGGTGAAGGAGGCCACATCTGTGCCTTGTAGCCTGGTGGTTTGAACACTTTCCTGGGAAATGGGGTAAGGTCTCTTTATGGGAATGGCTTTCCAACCCCTCATCTTCCCCTATCACTTCAGGAGGGCTCCCAGCTGCAAGAGCAGGGCAGCCCTCATCCCAAGAGAGCCAGATCACAAACCAAGGGGTAAATCCTGGCATTCCAGTGGATGGAAAGGGCTGTGTGCAGTCAGAGCAGTGACTGGGAGAGGAGACAGAGATCAGACAGTGATCTGAGTGGTGGGGTTGTTTAGGGACAGAGCAGAGAGGACCCCAGGAAGCTGGTGAGATGTTTAGGAAGTGTGGAGGCTCTGGAGGGGCTCTGGGAGCACAGCCCTGGGCAGTGAGCAGTGGCTGAGCACAGCTGACACCTGGCAGATATGAAAGCAGGGCTTGTTAGCCTGCACAGAGTGCTGATTGTAGCCTTGGCCACAAAACCTCCTCAGCCAAAGTCTTTCAGCATCCCCCGAGGTTTCCCAGCGGATCTGTGGTGCTCAGCACCCCCAGCAGCCAAGGGAAACCAGGGCAGATGCCCAGATGCTCCCTGCTCTCCTCTCCCTGCTGCTCCAGCCTCCCCAGGGCTGATCTTGGACTCTTTTCAGAGCAACTTTTGTGGTGCCAGGCAGCTGCTCTGTGATGATCCCAAATCCCACCACACCACGGGGTTTTCTCACTCTCCATCACATGAATGAAGCTGCAGAATGGAGTTAGAACCTGAAATAGCTTGAAAGGAGCATCCACTCACAGCCTGCAAAAGGACCTGGTCATACAAGGGTGCATATGCACCTCTGGGGCTTTAGGACTGCAGTTTTTACGATACTACATTGTAATTTTGGCAACGTGTTACATTATATCCCATGGCAGGGGGTGGAATTAGATGATCTTCAAATTCTCCTCTGACCCAAACCATTCTGTGATTCCATATTGGTGGGATTTTGAGGAGATGAGATGCTTGGCTGCAGCCTCTGAAGGCAGCAGGAGTTAGGAAGGTGTTGCTGGAAGCACCATTGGGTCCCCAAGTGCTTTTGGTGGTTATTCCTCACAAGCCTGGTGAGGGATGGACACCTCTGGAAGGCTCCTGGCTCCTGGGTGCTGTTTAGTAGAAGGATTTAAAGCCTGTCCTGGTCCAGCCCACTCCTCCTGACTGAACTGGAGTAACTGGCTGTTTGTTTTCTTTTCCCACAGCTCCCAGAATGGAGAGGAAGCTGGAGCCTGGCCCAACAACCAGTTTGACACGGAGATGCTCCAAGCCATGATCCTGGCTTCAGCCAACGGTTGGTGTCCATCACTGCTGGGAAAACCCTGACTCCTGCCCTGGCAGGGCCATCCTGGGTTCATGCTGGTGGATAAGATGCTGTGGGACTGATTTATCTGGGTTAGCTGGGCTGGCTGCAGAGCTCTGCTTCAACAGATCCCAAAGCTAGTGGAAAAGCACTGATGTCCCTGCAGACAGAGGGGTCAGGAAGGATCCAGGCAGAGGAGACACCTGGTTCCTGTGGGCAGGGACACCTCTTCCACCCAAACTCTGTTTGCTTTGCATTGAAACAACATCATCTGGCTGTGCTGTGGTTGTGTCACATGCAAGAGCCACTCTGGAGGTGATGTTTTATAAACTACTTGGTTCCAGAAAGTCGCAGTAAATCAAACTTGCTGTAAGGTGACCAGGAAGGAAGGCTGGAAGTTTGTGTGTGGCTAGAGGCTGGACCAGGGAAACAGCGAATGCCTGGCTCAGTATTCCCAACAAACCTTGTGTGCAGAGGAGCTCCCCGAGTCCCTCTGCTGAGCCACGGGCTCACCAAGGTTTCTACCACTGGCTGCTGCTGCCTCCTTGCAGTTGTATTCGCAGGAGGGTGGTCGGGGGTCATTTTGGGTTGGTTTGTTCTGGTTTATGGCGGTGCAGAAGCCTTGGGCAGGGAGGGATGTTCCCACGCACCCACAGTCTCTGTGGCTTTGCATAAAACAGGGACAATTATCACTCTGGGCAGCACTATGGATAAAGAGCCTGGTTTTCATGGAGTCATTTTATTTATAAATACCTCCAAGTTTAAATACCTCCTCGATTTAAAAATAGAAGCACAGCCACAAAACCCTGTGCAAAATGCTTAGGATGCTTCCTTTGAGTTGTTAGGAGGGAAGGAATCTGAGGGAGGAGGAATGGCTTTGGTGTTGCTTTCTTAGAAAGCTGCTGCAGCTGAACTTCTCTGCTCCACAGACACCAGGAGACAGCTGCCGTGGCTGGGGAGGGGGGCGAAGGTCTGGGGCAAGTGAGTTGTTTACACTCGAGAGAAAGAAACAATGTGAAAATGTGTCTTTGCTCTGAAAAACGGCCATGGAAAAACAGCCCTTGGGGTTGCATGTGGTTATCGTCACCCGGTGTCTCCAGATCCGGTTTCCTTGCTGGTAAATAAAGCTGTTTTTCTGGCTGCTGCTCCAGCAATCCCAGGATCAGAGCTAAGCGGGTCCCTTCCAGGTTAAGCACCGACTTCCATGGAGCCCCGGGCCCTATTGCAGCAAATCTCCCCAATCCCTGAGTCTCGCCCAGCCATAACCTCTCCCAGGGCTCCAGTCCGCCCAGGGGGTTGAAGCAAATCAAATCCCTCCTGCAGATAATGGCTTTCCCTTATCCATCCTTTTCAGGCCCTTTCTGTGCTGCATGTGTGGATGGGGACACAGCACAAGGGGTTTTTTTCCTCCAGAGCACTTTTCGTGTCATCCTTGTTCTCTGTCCCCCCTTTCTACTCTCTCTTTCATCCAATAGTGTTGATTGGAGCAGGCTTTGATTAGGGGCAGCGCTAATTGCCCATTAAGCTTTGTGCTACCCATCCCTGGGTGTGATTTCCCGGCCATTTAAATAGTCCTTATCTTTTACTGTCACCCACTGAGCTCTGTTTGAGCTCCAGGGTGACAAGTGGGACACGGTGACACAGCTGATGCCTTGGATGCATCCTTACCCTGGGCCAGAGGTTTTCTTTGGCTTCAGAAGGAGAAGGCCAAGCCTGCACCATCCAGTCCTCTGAGGAGTAAAATGGTTAAATTACCATTGCAAGTCAGAGTGTCTGGGGGCCTGATTTCCCTCAGGGCTGTGACCTTGTTGTAGGATTCTGCCTCCCTTCCCAGCCATCCTTCCTCTGGATCTTCCTGCTTTGCAGCTGGGAACAATATGAAAACCACTAAAATATATAAGCTACACAGGGGCCACAAAAAAGCTGACAAATTATACTCTGTCAAAAGCAGTTAAAAGTGATTACAAACTGTACTATATCAAAATCATTGTGATTAATAATAATTTGCAAAAAGCCAATACATAATAGGGAAAGCCAACAAGTACATAGTTATTTATAACACAGCCATCCTTGCTCTTGATCTTCCTGCCTTGCAACTGGGGACAATATGAAAACCCAGTGTTTCCAGCAATCTGAATGGGCAGAGGCAGCTGCTGGGACAGCCCGAGGAGCACAGATGCTCCAGGACACCAGACACTCGAGGGCAGACATCCTATCCTTAAAATACTCTGGCTCCCAGCGAGAATTTAGAGAGGTGCCACGGGATGGTGGGAGAGCAGACAGAAAGGCAGCCCAGGGAGGTCCCTGTCCCCCCAGGCAGGGGCAGACACCCTAAATTGGGTCCCCTGAAAGCCCCTCCAGCAGCTGCAGCCACACGTGCTCTGGGGCTGCCCCCTCTGCCCACAGGGGCCATGGAGCCACTCGCTGGTTATTTTTGCTGAAGCCCAAATTCTTGTTTTCCTCCTCAGGACCGTTTGGGATAATGACAGGCTGCTGGTAGAGGCCGAGCATGACCTTTCCAGCAACAGGAGCTCGAGTCCTTTGCTTGGCAAGAGCGCCTCGGTGCCCATTTATAACCCTCTATTGTTCCTGTTCTCTTTTCAGCCTTAATGTCAGTGTTACCTAGGAACAGCCACTCGCCCTTACCCGGGGCTAACTGGCAGGCTGGGAACTTCACCAGTGCCTTTTTCTCCCTGGTGGAAGCTGTGCTGAGACTGCAAATTAATTCATGGGGACTTGGGTGGTGCTGGCACCCCCAGCCCTTCACTGCTCAGAGCCCTGGGATGGCTCCAGAAGGACACAGGGCAGCAATACCCAGGGAAGAGAAGGTGCCCAAGTCCACCCAGCCTCTCACTGGGCTGACTCCAGCTGGGACAGTCCAGAAAAAAAACAATCCTCCCACGGCTGGAGGCTGCAGTCCACCTGTGAGATGGGCCTTGCACATCTCCAGGCATCCCATCCCATGGGGATCATTTCTAACACCTCGATGGGTGTGGGCTAGAGTTGGTTGCTAATGCACTAAGCTGCTGCTCAGGCGAGTGAGGATTAGCAATAAATATCACTAATTACAGACACATCTTCCCAGCACAAGGGCCTCCAAGCCCTGCTAGGTCTGGAGCCCATTTCATGGGGACTCTGGAAGAATCCTCCTGTGGTGAATGCTTCCAGAGCAGGAAGTGAAAAGCATTTCCCCGTGCTGGGTCGCTGTGTTTGCTCTCCACAGCCCCTGCCCTGGTGCACAATATCACTTCTGTTTTCAGCCTCGCTGTGTTTTCCTCCCTGCCTGCTCCAACAGAGCAGCTGCAACTTTTCAAACTGCAGTTGCTTCATCCTTCCGACCCCTGCAAAGGGAATGTGTACACAGCCATATTTCAGGGCGATGGTGGGATGTGGTCCAGCTCTTTGTCCAGCTTTCTGGCTGCCTGAGCCACCTCCATCTGCTTAGGGAACACAGAGACGTGCACAGAGCTGGTCTGGGGTGAGGAGAAACGTGAGGAGACCCAGCCCACCACCTCTGCTCGGTGTTTTTCTTTGTTCCCACAATCTCTCTGCCTGTGAAAGGAAGGAGCAGCACTCCTGGGCTCTGCCTTGGGCCCTTTGGGTGCTCCTGCTGGGTGTCCCCATCCTCCAGGAGAGCCTGGCCCCAGCCATGAGCATGGGGCAGTCAAAGGCTGATACGGGAGCCACAATCTCACGTACAGAGGCTGAGTTTCAGCAAACCATTTCTGAGCAAGGATCCCACCCTGAGCCGTGCACAGGCAGCTGTGCTGGAGCAGACAGCTCATGGCAACAGCATCTCTTGAGCCCTGCCATCCCCCCGTGCTCATTTCTCCCCCATCTCCATCTGCTCTCCAGCATCCCGGGGGGGCCCCGCGCCCCTCCTCGCTCCGTGCCGGAGCTTTGCATAGCGACAGCAATGAATTTGCCTTCCCCTCCCCCTGCTCGCAGATCTGGACCATCAGACACGCTCTGGCATTGATTTCCTTCGTGCTCGGCTTCCTAGAGCCATTTTGTGGTATTGCAGGGGAGGGGTTTTCTTTCTCGTCTCCCGTGTCCTGCTCCCTGAATAAACCTGGCTGGAGAAAAATAAAATACCGCGGGCAGGGTTTTAAATGCGGCGGAAAAATAAATAAATATTGGATTTCCTTTAATGCATCACTAATGGTGTGACTGCACAATGTTTGTGATGGGCAGTTTCGGGGGGTGGAGGTGGCTCTGTGCCAGGCTGCCCAGCACAGCCCTGTGGGGAGCTGAAGGGTGATGTTGGTTTGGGTTTGACACCCTGTGGGGCTGCTGGGGCTTGGGGTGGGGGTCTCCAGCTTGCTTTAACATCCTGCGCTTCTCTTTCCCCCCTTCCCCGGCGTTCCCCACAGAAGCTGCTGACGGTAACTCGACCCTGGGCGGCGGCAATGGCACGATGGGGCTGAGCGCTCGCTACGGGCCCCAGTTCACCCTGCAGCACGTCCCCGACTACCGGCAGAACGTCTACATCCCGGGCAGCAACGCCACCCTCACCAACGCCGCCGGCAAGCGCGACGCCAAGAACGCCGCCCCCGCCGGAGGCAACAAGAAGAAATCCGGGAAGAAGGAGAAGAAGTAGTGAGGAAGAAAAAGGAGACCTTAGAGCTACAGGGCAGCCGGCTCCAGCACTCCCCCAAAACCACAGCCCAGGCCGGAGGACGAATGTGAATTTTTTTTGTGGTGCAAAAGTAGGAAATGCTGCGAATGTATCTCGTCATCATCAGGGCTGAGAGCAGGGGCTCGCTGCTCTCAGGTCTCGTGATGAAAACCAATCCAGAATCTAAACCGAACGCAAACAAGTGCCCTGTGAATAATGTTTTATACAATCCCTCGGGTATTCGAATATGCAAGGGTGGAAGGTCTTTTGCCATGTCTTTGGATCCGATTTTCCCCCAGGTAGTCCGAGAAAGGCACGAGGCTTGTGCTCGGCTTTGCCCAGTGTAAATAATTTTAATGTGGACCTTTTAATTTATAGCCCTTCAACTATTTTTAGGAAAGGAAATGGAAGTTCTTAGCTTAGAGCCCATGCTCCAGTTCTTTGCTCTTAAATTTTCCATTCCTAAAATTCACCCCCAGTCAAACATAGTGATGGATTTTGGAATTTGGAAGTTGGTAGGGAGTGCTTCAGTTCCTGCTTACCTGTCATCTGGGAAAAAAAAAAGTGTTTATATTGCATGAGTCAAAGGGAATATGGCAAAGCTGCATCCTAAACATTTCTTTTTTGTTTTGTTTTGTTTTTTTAAAGTGTAACCACTAATGGCCTGAAATAGGATAAGGAAAAAGCCCTCCTGCTGTGTGAGAGGCAGGGAATTCCAAGAGGAGCATGCCGAGGTGTGCGGCAGCTGCCCCGGCGGTTCTAGGGGTCTCCGAAGAGCAGACACATCTCAAACCTTCTTTGCAGTAAATATTTATATGTACAGTCGATGTTCTTATGGAATTAAGGCTAAGAGAGCCTCGCTCCCCCGCGGCCAGGCCTGGCCAGGTCTCCCGCAGGGCCCAGGGGGCTGAGGCTGCACTGTCTGCACACGGTGTCTGCATGCACGTCCCTCCCCTCACAGCTGCACTAGCGCCGTAGCTCCACGGACCCGCACACGTCCCCGCATGCCCACGCGGTGAGACCCGAGCCCCACACCGGGGCTGCCCTGGGGAAGGGGTGGGAGGGGGTGGGATGGCTCAGGCGGGCTGGGGAAACTCATTGTTGCTTCTAGTTCGGGCCCCAAAGGCTGTTTGGGGCAGTCGGGCGGTTCTACAGGGTTGTTCTTGGGGGTCTCGCCCCAAGGGGTGGGATCCTTTGGATCCAGCAGAGCTGCCGGTGCATGGCTTTGGTGCAGAGTTGGTGGCTGAGTAAGTGGTGGTTGTTTTGGTGGTGTTTGAGGACCAGATCCAGACAAGGGACCCAAGAGCAGGGTGTGATGCTGCAATTTGGGGGCAGTAATTGGGGGAGTGTCACATGGGACCATGTGGGGCCAGCCTGGAGGAGGTGATGCTCCCGCTGGCTTTGGGCTTTGTACTCTGGGGGGAGAATTAAAGGATGAGGATTAGAGTTTCTCCATGTGCCCATCACCAAAGCACCAGGCCAGCTTCCCACAGCAAAGCAGCTCTGAGCCCCCGGGGGAGGCAGATGGGGGCTTTGTGTAGCCAGAGCCAGGAGAGGAGCTGTGGGGTGGCCAGGAAGGGGCCACACCGAGTTTCCCAGGGGGGTGTGTGTTGTTTTTTTCCTTTTTTAATCACTAACACGTAACTCACCCGAGCAGATCCAGCCCTTTCAGCCAGGCTCTCCCCACCCCTGCCCCCTCCCCAAACCCAGGGCAGCAGGAGCATCCTCCGTGTTTCATCTGGATCCAGCCATCTCCAGCGCTGGCTGCACTGGGAGCGGCTCCCACTCTGTCCCCTGCAGCTGCCACCTGTCCCCCCTCTCTAGAAATGCTGTAGCTGAATCGTAGTCTTTATATTTTCTTTTTAATCTGCAATCTGAGGTAGCGTAGTGAGTGTTGTGTATTTAGTGGCGTGTTATTTTTAATCGCGGTAACTAACTTGTGGACATCAGTATTTTCAATTTTCTCTGTATCTTCTTTCCATGTGGTCTGTGCTCCGAGTGTACGTGAAATGAAACACGTTTGCCCTTTCAATGTGTCTAATATTGAATTATACTTATATATTATATATATGCTTATATCCTTCTTATACCCATATAGACCAATGTCGATGTGTTACACGCAAGTTTTATACTCTAATATTTATATTGCTTTTTTTCTTTGGGAAAAAAAAATAATAAAATGGTTTCTTCTGACTGAGTGGTGTTTATTCCGATGGGGAAGGGGAGGCATAGATGGGGTCTGGCCATCCCAGTGCTGCTGACAGGGGGTGGTTCAGCCCCTGCCTGGCTCCAGTGGTGAGGATGCTTTTGGGGCACCCCCAATTTTGTGTCCTCCCGGCCTGCTCTGGTGGCACCCCCACTCTCTGGTCACCCAGGCCCTTGAGTGGAGGGTGACAGGGCTGTGGATCATGACTGAGGACATGATGGGGTTGGTGGCTACAGCCCCAAGAGGATCCAGCTGCATCACTGGCAGGGATCTGGTCACTGTTGCCCAGTCCCGGAGGGTCTGGAGAACCAGACCCAGCTGAGATTTTCTCACCCTTCCCCATCACCAGCAGGAATCCACTCTCCCTTCTGCAGCCCTGCTCTGATTTGCTTTCCGTGGTGTCCCCTCTGTGCACTCGGGGACAGAGGGTGGGAGGGCATTCAGACACTGTGACCAGAGCTCCCTGGCCAGGACAATGCTCCCACCCTCTCCCCGTGGGGGGGTCCAGCACAGGCTGAGGAAAAACATCCCGTGGCTCCGGGTGTCGCAACCCTGGAGGAAAAAATAAGCTGCTGCTGGCCAGATGTGAGGGGGAGGGTGGAGGAGGCAGGGGCAGAACAGTCCCANCTTCCCAAACCCCCAGCACCCCACAGAGACACCAGACCTCCATCCAGCTGCACAGAGACCCCTGAAAATCCCCATGCACCTCTCAGAGGGAGATCCCTCTGCCCCAATTCCCCTGCATGGCACAGATCCAGCTCTCCCTCCTCCCCTGTGCACATGGGGACAGCCCTGGTCACACACACTCACACACACCTNCGTGGGGGGGTCCAGCACAGGCTGAGGAAAAACATCCCGTGGCTCTGGGTGTCGCAACCCTGGAGGAAAAAATAAGCTGCTGCTGGCCAGATGTGAGGGGGAGGGTGGAGGAGGCGAGGGCAGAACAGTCCCAGGAGAGACAGACAGACAGACAGACAGAGCCCAGGATTGGGGGTTGGGGCTGATCCCCCCTGTTAGCAGAGCACAGGAGGCTCCAGGTGTGCAGGGCACAGCCCCATCCCTGTATTCCCATCTGTCCCCACCCAGTGTCTCTGCTCAGGTGCAGCTCTGTGGCCTCCACNTGAGGGGTTTTACACACACACACAGGCGGTCTCAGCCCACGGGGGAGGCCATCGGGCTCAGGGCAGTGACAGGGCAGGGATTTGCTGCTCTGGGGCCCCTGTGACACCGTGTCCTCTGTCCCCAGCCCCGGAGCTGCTGTCCCTCCCACGCTGGATCACCTGGAGTGCGTCAGGGACAGCTCCGAGGGGATGGTGGGGATCAATCCCACCGACCCGCAGGGCTGAGCACTTCCAGGTGTCCCCAGCACCTGTCCTAGCCGGGGTGGCTTCATGCCAGGGCACTGGGCATCGCTGCCCGCTCTGCTGGTGACGCCACCGGGTGCCTGGAGCTGTGCTGAGGGCTGGCGGTGAAGGAACCGGGGATGGTCAAGCAGGTGGGTCCCCGGGTGGGTGACAGTCACTGGTGGGGAGCAGAGAGGCTTTGCAGAACGCCAGGGGTGGGTTTGGCCTGTGGAGCCGCAGCGTCCCCGGTGCCCCGAGCCCCGCGGTGTCCCCGTGTCCCAGAGGCGGCTGTTGGTGTCGCGATGTGCGCAGGGAGAGGGGGCACATCGAGTTTCATCTCATTTCTCTTCTCTCTCTCGCGCTAGAATTGCCCCAGGGCACGGCGAGAGCCAGGAAGGGGAAGCCGCAAACACAGACCTGGCCAATTAGCGCTGATGAAGGAAACGCGGTCAGCCGCGCTAATTACCGGGGACGGGAGCGGGGACGTGTTCAGTGCAGCGTGGCGAGCCGGGGGAATTCCCGAGCTGGGGCGGTGACACGGGGGAGGCCAAGAGAAACAGAGCTGGAGTCACAGTCCTGACAAAAGGGACACAAAGAGCCTGGCAGGACACAGCCCCTGGCAGGCGCTGGGGACAGTGACAGTGACATCGTGGGGTTCATGGCACTGCTCCCGGGAAGGGTGACCTGGCCTTGGAAAGGAGGCTCTGGATGTGGTACAGAGGGTATTTCACCGCAGCCGTGGGGGGAGTGGGGGGCTCTGCCTGGAGGGGGCTGTGGGGTACAGCCCCTGTGCCCGGTGCTGGCTGTGGGGGTCAGTGGCTGTGACCCCTCAGAGCAGCTGGGGATTCACCAGCAAACTCTGAGGTGAATTTTACTAAACTCCGAGGTGTCCAGCCAGTTCCAGGTGGGTCCCTGTGCCTGGGCCAGGGTGTCCGTACTGGGGTGCTCTGAACGTCCTTCAGCAGCCAGAAGGGACTCGGATCTTCCTCCACCCTGGTGCCCTCCTGCTGCTGCTTCTCCTCCTTCTCCATCTCCTTTCCCCACCCCTGGGATTAGCTCAGCACCTCTTCCTCCCCTCCCTGTCACTGTCCCAGGAACAGCCATGGTGTGGGAACAGGGAATCTTCAGAATCCACAGGCAGCAGGGCTGGAAGCCTTGGTGGGACAGGGACAGGTCCCACGGTGGTGGAGATCCCTTTGTTCCCTCACTGGGGATTGTCCCCAGCTCAATTCCTGCTCCTGGCAGAGCCAGAGCACCCAGATGCCACAGGTAATGCTGGTCCCATGTCACCAACTTGTGGAGCCCTTGTTTGCAGCAGGTTTTGGGTTTAATTCTTTTTCCTCAATTGACCTTGAAAATGAAATGAAAACACAACAGAAAATAAAAACAATAATAATAAAAAAACCAAAACAACAACAAAACCAACAACAACAACAACCCCAAAAGAATTTATCCAAGCCAGTTTTCCATTGGATCTGTGAGCTGAGCTGACCTGTCCCTGGGCCCCAGGGAGGGCTGGGTGTGGAGCTGCAATCTCCATCAGGCTGTGGTCATGGGCTGAGTCCCATCAGCAGCTCCTGCAGTCATTACTTCACTCAGCAAAGCAGGAGTGGGGTGGAAATCACACAAAAAGCTGAGTTTTCATGCAGCTCTCTCTCACCCCTTCCTTTGGGGACCCCAAAGGCACTGGGGAGGTCACCCTGGGTCTGACACAGACACTGGGAGCTGCAGCCTGCCCGGAGCAGAGGACACCCCTGGGAGCTGGTGGCAGCAGAGGTTTCTCCTCCCATGAATGCCTCACAAGGGAGGGCAGCCAATGCCATCAGGGAGCATTTGGAAATTGCAGTATTTGGGATACAAAATGTCCAAAAGGGATCCAGGGGGGCAAAGGGCCACTCAAAAGGTGAGGAGAGGGGATATCCCTAGCAGGGGATGGGGTGGGAAAAGTTCCCCACAGCCCTCCTGTCCTGCTCCCCTCCAGCCCCCCCAAATCCTCAGGGATTTTATTTCCCCTGACACAGCTGGCTCCTCTCACACCTCACATTCCTGGGGGGAAGTGAGAGGTGTTTCAGCACCCTCCACATCCCTTCCTGCCCCATCAATCCCCCTCCCGCCGCTGTGATTTATTATTATTTATAACAATAATAAAGCCTGCGTAGATGGAATAAAATTCGCCTTTTGCTGACTGGAACCTTGTGACCACGGGGAAGGAGAGGGCGGAGGGAGGGCGCTGCTGGCCCTTGGCCGGCCCCGTGGGGACTCGGGGGCTGCCAAAGGCTCTTCCATCACGTGGAGGGGCAGGACCAGCCCTCAGCCACTCTCCGGACAAAACAGGATTTTGCGGTGGGATCTTGCCCTTTTGCAGCCCGTGTGACTTTGTGGTGGCCTCTGCCGTGAGCTGCAGGGAGAACACTCTGCCTGTCTGTCTGTCTGTCTGTCCTCCTTTGGGACAGAGCCCTTGTCCCAGCCGTGCTGGTGGCGGGGTGCCCGAGGAGATCAGTCCCAGCCAGAAGCTGAGGTCACGGGGCTGGGAAAGGGGAGGGCAAGGAGGAGAGACAGGGACGGAGAGCGATGCCAGGAGGGATGAGGACAAAGCAGACCAAGACTCTGGGCACTGCTGGTAGGACACAGAGTGGCTGGAAGGGCTCAGCTCCGAGGGGACACTGCTGTGTGTGCCCCCCACACTCCTGGAGCTCGCTGTGGTCCCTGCAGTGCTGTGGGTGGCACTTGCCGGGGTCACTGTCACCGAGCAGAGCCAGCCCATGTGCCTGCTCCCAGCGTGTGCTGCTGCCTCTGCAGGCAGGAACATTCCTGTGCTCCCCCAGAACGCAGGGCTGGCCCCCAAACCATCCCTGGGGGTCCCTGGAAGCACAGAGCCAGGCAGAGTTAATCCCCTCATGGACCCCTGCAGCCCCCACTAACCACAGAGAGCCGGGGCAAAGGCAGAGCTTGGCAAAACCCCCACCCAAAAAGAGGCCAAGAAAAGCCCAAATGCTCCTCTGGGAAGGTGCAGGGGCTGCCCATGCCCAGCCCTGAGCCTTGTCCTTTTAGCAAAAGCTGCCATGCCCATTTTGGGGAGGGGGTTTTAGGCCCCCTCTCCTTGTGAAGGGGCAGCAGTGCTGAGCCAAACCACCCCAAGCTTTTCTGGGGTCTCTGGGAGCAGAAAGGGGATGGATCTGGCTGTGCTGGGGGGTGTTCCTCTCATGGGGACAGGAATGGGGGTGACACGGAGCCCAGCACGTCCTGCTGGCCAAGGTTGGGAAGGCACCGCCAGTTTTGAGCTGGGAAGCAGAGACACCTCCTGGGAACCTCCCCTCCTCTCCCACAGGCCTCAGACAGGTGGGATTTGATTTGGGATTTGATTTGGGATTTGATTTGGGATTTGAGAGGAGCCCTCCTGGGTGAGCTCCAGATCCCTGGCTGGCACAGGGAAGGGGGATCAGCCACTTCAGCCAAGGGGTGCAGGAGGAAAGAGCCCCCCAAGAGCCCCCCCAGCTCCAGAGGGCTTTGGGGAGCAGTGCCCAGGGCTCGTCCAGTGCCACCTGCACTCCTGGTCCCCAGGATGGGAGTGGCTGCCAGGGCTGGGGATGGGGACCCTGCCATCCTCCCCATCACCTTCAGACTGGGGAGGGGCCCTGAGAGCTGCCAGGGGCTACGGGGGGCTGGGACTCCCCCAGATAAATGGGGGAGGAGGGTCCTGGTGCTGCAGAGAGAGATGGGATGGGTGCCAGGGAGGGACAGGAGCCAGATGGGAGCAGAGGGACAGGAAGAGGGAGACAAAGCTGCTTTGTGCAGGGCAGGGAAAGAGGGGGAATGGGGAAGGGGCTCGTGGGTGCCAGGGGAGGGGGGCCAGGCTGCCTCCCTTCAACCCCACCATCCCCATACTGGGGTGCAAGAGATAATCCACTGGGGTGCAGGAAGAAAATGTTTTATACCATTAATAACTCCAAAAATATTTTAAAACAGTGTTTTTTCATCTCTCCCCCATCCCTTTTTACCTCATGTTTTAGCTTGTGCTTTAAAGTGTACTTGCTAGCCCAGCAGTACGTGTAGGGAATGTATAAATCAATTAATGTACTGGGGGGGATGTGGAATAAAAGAATGTGGATCCTGGAGCTCTGCACGGTGCTGGGGGTGCCTGCTGTTGTTAGAGACCCAGAGTGCTCCCCCATTGCTGCAGCACCCCAGGGGGAAGGGGAATCTCCCTGCTGAGGCTCACAGGGTCTCTCCCAGCCTCTGCAGAGATTTAGGGTGTCCCCACCCCCTGACTGAGCACCCTCCCACCGTGGTCTCTCTGAGGCCACCCCAGCCTGGCTTCTGTCCATCCTTCTGGGCCCTGCAGTCAGGCCCAGGAGAAAAAAAAACAACAACCCAATACTTTTTTTTATCCTGGCTTTTTTTCTCCCCTGTTTTCACAGGACACTGTGGGCCTCCCACTCCTCAATTAGCAACTTGTCATTGACAAAGCTCATCAAAAGGCTGCTAAAAAAACCCCAAACTGAGATTTGATGCAAACTAGGGCAGTAATCAGGTCTGTGCCCTGGTTTTTAAATTATCCCAGCAGTCCCTGTGTGCCCATGCCCATGGGGACCCACTCCTGGAAGCTTCGTGGAGCCAGCGCTGCTCAGCTGCCTCCATCCCACACCTCTGCAGCAACGGGGACACCTCGGGTGGGAAAGGAGGGTGGGGACACATTTTGGGATGCAGACCTGGCTGGTGGCCAGGCTGGGGGCAGGGAGGGGGGACAGGGCTGCTCCACACCTCGGGCAGGGGGTTGGGGTTGGCCACAGGGGGGATTGGGCACCACTTGGAGCCCCCACCATGAGGTGCCAGCAGGACTTGGGCAGTGAAACAGCTGCTGCAAGGAGCCCTGGGCCCCAGGGCAGAGCTCAGCCTGGGGTGTTCCTGTGCCTCCCTGGGCTCCAGAGCAGAGCTCAGCCTGGAGTGTACCTGTGCCTCCCTGGGCTCCAGAGCAGGGCTCAGCCTGGGGTGTCCCTGTGCTGCCCTGGGCTCCAGAGCAGAGCTCAGCCTGGCCTGGGGTGTCCCTGTGCTGCCCTGGGCTCCAGAGCAGAGCTCAGCCTGGGCTGGGGTGTCTCTGTGGTGCCCTGGGCCCCAGAGCAGAGCTCAGCCTGGGGTGTCCCTGTGCTGCCCTGGGCTCCAGAGCAGAGCTCAGCCTGGACTGGGGTGTCCCTGTGCTGCCCTGGGCTCCAGAGCAGAGCTCAGCCTGGGGTGTTCCTGTGCCTCCCTGGGCTCCAGAGCAGAGCTCAGCCTGGGGTGTCCCTGTGCTGCCCTGGGCTCCAGAGCAGAGCTCAGCCTGGGCTGGGGTGTCCCTGTGCTGCCCTGGGCTCCAGAGCAGGAGCACAGCCTGGCCTGGGGTGTCCCTGTGCTGCCCTGGGCTCCAGCCCCTGCACAGAACCCATCCCAAGGACAAACCCTCCCGTGCCACCAAGCCAGGGCCACGTGGAGGAACATTTGTCCATCCAAAGTGGCCATCTGGGAGGAGGTGTCCTTCATCCCAGCAGAGCAGCAGGGAGCTGCAGCCTGGCCCAGTTCTGGCTGCTTTGACCTCTAAACTCAGCCGGTGACTGGGCTGGTGGGACTGCAAGGGCAGGGGAACCCTCTGGGGGTCACCAGGAGGGACACTGCTGTCACAGAGCTGTCACACACGTGTGCACACCCTCGGGGACAAACAGGCTCCAGTGGAGTGACCAGGGCTCTGCAGGTTTGTCCCTGGGGAATATCCACCAGGACAAGGGGCTGGACAGCTAGGGTGGCTCCTGTCCCCTCCACCTCACCCCCACCTGGCTTTCAGCTCTGGTGACATTTGGGTACAGGGGATGGCTCCATCCCCCAGAGCTGTGTCTGGGCTCTGAGACACCACACCTGGTGTGCCAAGGTGGATTTTTGGGGCAGGGAACAGGATTTCCAGCCTTCTCCAGGGATGTGGCAGCAGCGCCAAGCCCACCAGAGCTGTGATGCTGCTCCAGCTCCTCAGCTGCCCCCTCCAGCTTGGATGAGCTCCCTGCAGCTCAGCGCCACAAAGCTCTGGCTTCAGCTCTGCACCAGCAAATTCGTGATTTGGAGACAAAAAAATCACATTTTTGTACCAAAAATCACGTTTATTTCGCCATTTTTAGTACATAAAAGCTGTCATGGTAACACCGTGCTCTCAGAGCATCCCTTTCCCACAGCTGCAGAGCCATGAAGAAAAGGGAGCTGGTACAAGGAAATACAGACTCCCAGGCAGGGCTCCAGGCTGGCCGGCATTCAGCTCACACATCCCAATTTCTCTCTCATTTTGAAGCTTTCCAGGGCATTTGGCAGCTCCTGCCTGCCCTGACCAGCACTGGCACCCTGCCATGAGGGTGGCACAGCTCTTGGCCCCACAGGGAGCCCTCTCACACCCCAGGTGCTGGGAAGGCAGCGGGACCAGTGCCTTCATGGTCCTACCTGCCCTTCTTGACTGCCTCACCCCTTCCTGAAGGGATGGGGAGGGATGGGAAGGGGTCAGACCGTGTGTCCAGTGCTCCATCCCACACCCCTGCAGCAACAGGGGAGCTGCTGTTCACCCAGCCCCGAGCAGGGAGTCCCTGGTGATGCCTTAAGCTTTATCTTCCCTGTTTTTCATGTTCTGTGCACCCAGGGGTGCAGCTCTGAGCTCACAGTCAGGCTCACTCAGCTCTGCACACAGCATGGACACAAAACAAATCCTTTTCCTGCTGCACACCAAGGACAACTTTCAGCCCCAAAGCACAACCAAGGGTGGCTGAAGGGAGGAACAAGAAGGATGGGACCTGACAGCCTGGAGCTGCAATGGGACAATTCAACCCCAATGTGAAAATGGACCAAAACTTAGAAAAGTGTGAGAGCTCGTGACTGATTGTCCATTTTGTGACCATTTTGTGTCCATTTTGTGACCATTTTGGGTCCACCTTGGGTGTAGCCCTGGCCAGGCTCTTGTCCTGCCCAAGGTGTACCTTAAAGGCCTTTTAATAAATCTCTGCTTTATTCTCCAGCTCTGTCCAGTCTCTGTTCCAGCTCAGCCTTCCCAAGGCATCACTGGACTGTGGCAGGAGGCTGAACCAGAGCAAATTCTGCCTTCTAAAATCAGCATTTCTCTCCCTTTCCTTTTTCCAGCACAGCCCCCGCCTCCTCCCAAGGGCCCATCCACACGGATCCACAGCGCCTGGGGTGGCAGAGGGGTGGCAGAGGGATGGCAGAGGGATGGCAGAGGGGTGGCAGAGGGGTGGCAGGGGAGTGGCAGAGGGGTGGCAGAGGGGTGGCAGAGCCCAGGGATGCTCGGAGCGGTCTGTGGGCACTGTGCCCTGCACAAAGAGCCGCTCCCAGCGCAGCCGCTGCCGGGAGGGGACTGGTGGCCCTGCCACGTGCCGGGAGGGGCCGCGGGGCTGACCTGGCACAGGGGACACGCTGTCCTCGGCTCGCTGGGTGTTTTGTTAGAGCTCCCAGCCCTTGGTGTGATAGCGAGCCCCAGGAATGCCCCAAATGCCATGAAGAAATGGAATTATTATTATTATTACCATTGAGCTCTTACAGTTACTGAACAAAAAGCTCGGAGCAATCTGCTCCGGTGGGAGGTCCCTGCCCATGGTGGAGGGATGGGACAAAGTGAGCTTTAAGGTCCCCCCCCAGCCTGGACCTTTCTGAGGGTCTATGGAAAGTGCATTAAAATGAAAATCCTCAAAGGTTCTGTGTGACCCCGGGAGGGACCAGCGCTCCCAGCAGTGTTCTGGTGTGCAGAGGTTCCCACAGGAAATGGTGACCCCAGCCATGTCCCCAGACCCTGTGCTGCCTCAGCCCCCCTGGGGGGGCTCTCCCACATCAGAGGGGGCCAGTGCCTCCTCTCCCCGAGCATTCCAGTCACCCCATTTCCTTCTCCGCCTTCCCAACACCCCAGCTCTTACCCCGGCTGGGATCAGGCTGCCTCCTCCTGCAGGGATGTGACAGCAGCCAGGCTCTGTGCCAGTCCCAGGTCATGCTGGGCTGTTATGGATCCCTCCATTAGCTCAATGTTATAAATATGTTAAATTAGAACAATTTGAAGGAAAAGAACTCCAAACATGTAAGGCACAAGCTGGGGTAGAACTGTTCCCACTGTTAACTCCACCAGGAGCCAGAACCCTGCAAGGCCAGAGCTGGGGTCCCCAGCTGTCACCCCAGCACTGAGGGTTGTGTAGGGGTGGCTGTGGCTTTATTCTGTCCCTGCCTTTCTGCCCAGGCTGCTCCAGCACCACAACCACAGAGGATGTTCCTCCTTTGGCTGAAGCCTTGGACCCTTCAGCTGTCAGCAGGGACAGCCCCAGGACGGGACAGGAGAGCTAAACCAGCACAAACCCTGCCACAAACAGCCCCAAGAGCCAGAAGGAGAGTGAACTACCCTTCACAACCATGCACAGGTCCCAGAGCGAAGCTTTATTTTACTCACTGAAAGCTCACTTGGGTCCAGCAGCTTTCTGCCTTTTTCCAGGATCAGTGGCCAGCTGGAGCAGGGATGGTCCCAGGGAGGCTCCATTTCTTGTCACCTCGCTGGCTTTGCTGGCTCTGAAAACAAAGTGATGGTACAAACAAGGGGAGAAGCTCCTCCAGGCCAGCTCTGGCACAGACCTCCCTGGGCTGGAGGAGCCACCAGGCCTGGGGACACTGTGGAGTGCAGACATTGCCACCAGGGCTCAGGGCTGCAAAGTGCACCTCGTGCAGGGTTCAGGTGAAAATCTGGTTTCACCCCAACCACAGAGAGTCCCAGAGCTCTCAACGGGCAGCACTGTGACCCGAATGGGACTGCAGAGCACCCAAAAAAACATTATTAGGAGGCTGCCGTGCATCCTGTGCATCCCCTGTGCATCCTGTGCATCCCCTGTGCATTCCCTGTGCTCCCCTTGTGCATTCCCTGTGCACCCCTTGTGCATTCCCTGTGCACCCCTTGTGCATTCCCTGTGCACCCCCTGTGCATTCCCTGTGCATTCCCTGTGCACCCCCTGTGCATTCCCTGTGCATTCCCTGTGCACCCCCTGTGTTCCCTGTACATCCTGTGCATTCCCAGTGCATTCCCTGTGCATTCCCTGTTCATTCTGTGCATTCCCTGTGCATCCCCTTTGCATTCACTGTGCATTCCCTGTTCATCCTGTGCATTCCCTGTGCATTCCCTGTTCATCCAGTGTATTCCCTGTGCATTCCCTGTACATCCTGTCCATTCCCTGTTCATTCCCTGTGCATTCCCTGTGCATTCCCTGTTCATTCCCTGTGCATTCCCTGTGCATCCCGTACATTCCCTGTTCATCCAGTGCATTCCCTGTGCATCCCCTGTACATCCTGTGCATTCCCTGTTCATCCAGTGCATTCCCTGTGCATTCCCTGTTCATCCAGTGTATTCCCTGTGCATTCCCTGTGCATCCCACGGCAGAGGCCAGCGGTGTGATGGATGCCGCTGCCCCCAGGCTCTCACAGGGCTGTGCCGGCCCAGCCCCCCCAGCCCCCCCCCGTCTCTCCATCCCAGCATTATCCCGTTAAGCCCAGCATCGCCTGCTGGCGCTGGTGTCCCAATAACCAGACCCAGACAGGGGTTTCTCTCCTTAAGAAGCCTTTGTAGCTTAAAGCCTGAGCTCATCCAGCTCATGACGCCACGGCCGAGGCAGGAACCCCGAATTAGAGCAGCTGCCGAGTGCCGGCCGGCTCGGGGCACCGGGTGGCCGAGGGCACGGGGTGAGTGTGGCACTGCCCGGGGCTGGGCTGGCACCGGCGCGGCCCCGCTCCTGCTGGCAGAGCCTCGGGAGATGCATTTTTACGACTGAGGAGGCGGCAGAAGGGAGGGGACCTGCTCGGGGATATGAGGCAGCGGCTGAGTTATTGCCCAGGCGCTGCAGGCGTGAGGATTTAACTCTTCCAGCGCTGAAAATCTTCCCGTGCTGTCCTGCCCAGCTCCTGGGGCATCCCCTCCTCCAAAGGCAGGCACGTGAAACCGTGAGGAAAGAAGCCGTAGGATTTAAAATCCTTTCGGAGACTGCTAAATAAACCACAAACGGAGCACCCCTCTCTCACCACCCCCATGCCCTGGAGCATCCCTGAAAATCCCCCTCGTCCCTCCTGGGTGCATTTCCCTCCGCTGCAAAGGGAGAACGTGGAGCTGTGGCACAGTGAGCAGATGTCACCTCTGGGTCTGTCCTCAGCCCTGAAACGCAGCAAAGCGAGAGAAAAGCGGGGTGTGCACAGGAGATGCTCCGACAGGGCTGGGAGGGGACCCGCAGCCCCCAGACCCGGGCATCTCCCCCTCCCTCCGCCTTCCATCTCCCCCTCCCTCCGCCTTCCATCTCCCCCTCCCTTCCCCCTGCTGGCTGTGGGGGTTTTTTCGGCGCTGGGCTCTGTGTGGGTGCTGCTGCTGCTGGGTCACAGCCCCTGCGGGTCTGGCAGCAGCGGGGATGGAGCATTTGGTGAGCGCAGACAACACAGGGAGCATTGAGAGCTGCCAGGCTTTGTGCGCGGAGCCCCCGGGGCTGCGGGCAGGAGGGGCTGAGGGGGCTGAGGGGGGTGAG
>VWYP01025537.1:0-11953 GCA_013400435.1 Pycnonotus jocosus | reverse complement strand
AAAAAAAAAAAAAAAGTGTATCTAAAATACAACAGTCTGTGATATCTACTTTTAGTGGTAGTAATCACATACTATTTACCCTAATAATAATAATTGAATTAACTTTTGATCTATATTCCTAGTATAGAAAATAAATTTGTGTTGTAAAATTGATATTAATATTTTCTCATTTTGCAGTCTGTGTGAAAACAAGACTTTCCATTATAGTCACACACTAATGTATTCTCTTATTTTTAATCCTTACTGGTGCTGAAGGCAGAGGAATACATTAGGCAGAAGAGTGAGGGATTAGGATCACATGTTTTGCAGTAATGAGGACTTAGATCAGCTTATATTTGGCTTGAAGTGGTATTTCTTTACTCTGCCTTTATTCTACCCGTGGACTTTATATCACTTGGAGATGTATGTATGTATTATAACTTTTTTTTTCCTTTCCAATTTAGATTCCCCCTAAAATTCTGCCATTAGAATATGGAATATACTGTAACCTAAGACAACTGAAAAAAAAAAATTAACTTGGTCTGAAATTGCATGTAAATCTTTCTGTTTCCACCTTATTCTAATTTACCTGTGACTGTAGCCGATCAGAGACCCAGAAGTATCTCTCTCATTCGTCTGAGGAAATGTAAATAAGTACTTAGGTTGAAGTCACCTGAAAGGTATGTTCCAACAACAAGAGCTTATGCATGCAAAGAAAGAAGCTGAACATAAATTTAGATTCAAACCAAGATTGTGTGTGTACAGCTGCCATTGGAGCTTGATAAGAGAGAATAAACTGCAATATTTGTAATNNATAAACTGCAATATTTGTAATATTTTTCAGTTGATTCATTTCTAAGAATCTTGGCTTACTGGAGAGGATGTTTGTTAGCAAGCAATTCCTGTTTTTACTTTAGTTGGATTGTGAGATATATCTTCTGCCACTCACATTCTCCAGGACAGTATGATTAAAACCTAACAAAATGATTTTTAAAGTTGTTTACAGAATTAAATTCTGGTTGCACCAAAATGGCCATAAGTTCAAAGATATCCACAATTGGTAACTATTAGGTTATGTGCAATGAAATAATGTCTTTTCCTGTGTTCAGTACAGGGTAAAACAAATTAAATTGCAAAAATTGTCACAATTTTGGGGGATTGAATTAAAAAAGGAATTGGATATTTGTTTTACTTTTTACTTTATTAGCAGATTGATTTTGATTTTTTAAATTTTACTTAGGTTGTCACTATCTTTCATGAACAGGATCTGGAAATATTTCCTGCATCCTCACTACCTTCCTTTATATTTTATTATTTGTTAGTAAATGTCCTTTTTGATTCTTAAATTGGTTTCTGATTATATAAAATTTGACAATGGTGAGCAGGATATGAAAGATCTCTTTGTGCCTTTTATGCCACCATGTGTTTTGAGAAATTTCAAAATTTGTTTTCCGTGTCATTTTTTTTTATACTTGAGTAAGAAGATTGAGAATTTCAGACATTTCTTCTCAGCTTACTTCTGCCAATGAATGTTAGACAAAATCTTTCTTGCATGGTATGCTATAGTTTTCAGAAGACATTCTTACATCTTCTCTCAACAGTTAAATTATTGTTTTAAAAATCAAGAAATATTTCAAGAGAAATGTCAAAATCATCTTTACACAACTGTACGTAATAATTTAGTTGCTGTATTTGTAACATGGCTGTTGTAAACACAATCAAGCAGAGTACAACACATCATTTTAAACTGCTTGGAGTTGCCTCTATCCTTTTATGCTGAAGAAGCTTCTCAAATTCCCTTTGTGGCCTTCCAATACTCTTTTTCATCATGATGCTGTTGATATAAGTATTTGATGAAGTGCTTTGAATTCCAAATGAGCAGATGTTAGCTCTATGGAAGTTATGTTATCCTCCTTGGTGGTTGGACACATAACTTCTAAAGGGAGGGATTGTTCAATAAATAATTAATAACAAGAAGCTTTCCTAGGTGGATGAGAGACAGATTCTATTTAAAATGATTTTGTCTCAGTGGTTGATCTGTCTAACTCCAGGGTTATTTTATCTCAATCTTGTATTAGTTCTGCTTCAATTAGCATTTTAGTCCCCAATGGGGCACTGCTGATTAATTAGTTATTGTTCAGTAACTTCATCTTCTGGGCCTGACTTCAGCCACTCAGTCTAGTGTGCATTGATCAGCCTCTGGATCTGTGGCATGTTCTTTTTAAAGCTGCTAAATGACTGATTGGTCTGAGTGAACCAGATATTGACCTGGATTTCAGGATTTCAAGTCAGTAAGTTATTTAAGCACATATCTACATCTAAGAAGGAGAATAATGCATTCAACTAAACTATTTCTTTCTGTCTAAAGCTGGGCAGATATTTTAATATTACATTGAAGTTGGAGCTTTAGATGTTTAACTTACTGGTGAAGTGTCCTAGCTGGTTTGAAGAGTAAAAACACTGAAATTTGGACAATTTTTGTCCATCTTATCTATGTTAAACTCTGACTTATATCAGATACCTGCTATGTACATAAGAATGTACGAAAATCTTTGCCATGGACAAATCATTCATAGGAGTTTTTTCTTTCCAAAAATTTGACATCTAATGCTTTATGAAGGCCTCAACACAAAATGTTTTCAAAAAAGTACTCATATTCATTTCTGCTTATTGGTGGAAAGGTATTGGTTAAAACTATAAGGTGAGGAAACTAATTTTGCAGTGTCTACCTCTTAAATTGTCTTCAACCAAGACAAGAAAAAACAAAGTTTTGGTCCCAGGAAGATTAGATCTTATGTAACTTGCTTTTTTGAACTACCTGGGGCCCATCCAATCCAACTATGGAAATGTGACTGAGGATCTCAGTTAGGAATCAGTGGTTCTTATATAAACAATGCACTTATACAACAAAATTAATAAGTCCTCTGAAAGTGTGGCAGAATTTCAGGGGAACATATTTTGTCTATAAGTGTATCTTCCTCTATTTATAGTCTTTAAGAGTCATGAATATCTCTCTTTTATGTGCTTTGCATAAGTAGCATATCCATAGCCTTGGAGAGAGAAATTTCTGCCAATGCCCAGAAAATCAAAGTGAAGAAAAATGTGTGCTGAGAAAGCAGTTTTCTCTCAGACAATCTCCACAGGATTTGTAAGCTCAGAAGAGCTGCTGATTCTGCAGGGTTGTAAAGTCTTGGGAGACTAAAAGTCTTCCTCCACACGGTGGTTGTATGGTTGTGCAACTTATGCTGCATCTAAGATATCAGGGACTGCTCAGATGTAGATGAAGTCTGTAGGGTTATAAGCATGCATGGTGAAACAGAATTCTGAAGGCCTTTAATAACACTTGTACAGAAGACACTGATGTGCCAGTAACTCTTTGTCCTTGTGTCTACTAGAGTTCAAAGTGATACCTGGACAGACAACCATTTGGATGCCTGTGTAAGTGAAGTTTGTGTGAATAAATAAGTGTATGTGTGTTTTTTGAATGTGTATGTGTTTTGTTAGCAATCATGTTATTAATAATTCTGTCAATAATAACTTAGTTTTAAAAATCTTTCATAAGAATACCATGATCTGTGCCTGCCCTCTGACTCAAAGGAGAGAACATGTACATTATGGGAGTTTTCCCAGCCTCATAGTTACATATTAGTTACCATGGTTACATATAGTTACCTACATCTAGGTAGATTGGGTTTGGGACAATTTTTCATCCCTATTTTTCTGATCTTTATAGCCCTTATTAATTTAAGAAAATACTTCGCACTTTGAAGTGTTAATGGAACAATTTTTTTAAAAAAAGTGTAATATTTTCATAATTGGACTAGTGACAAATCCTGGACATCTGTGCTATCTAAAAGTCCAATTTATGTGTTATAAAAACTGCTTTTTCATGTCCAAGAATATTTGGGAATGGAACCTAAAGAGAGTTATTTATGTGTTAAGTTGGGTTTTTTACCTATGAAGTGGAAAATCTAGCAGGTATCATAGAAAATTAGAAAGCAAATATCCTTTTATTAACCTGTGAAAAATGTCCTAAACACTCGAAGTACTGTTCTTTTTTGGGATTACCTTCACTGATTTTTTTTTTTTTTAAGTCTTCAGTTATAGAAGGGGAATGGAAACCTCATCCAGATGCAGTTGAATTCCTGTCTAAAATTTGGTGAGTCCTTCAACACAGTGACTTTCTGAAGAGATGGATTCAGAGCCCACTAGCATTTGAGCATTCTCCATTCTAATTTCTGCATTCTACCTTTTGTTTACACATTGCATGTCAATTTCTGCTGCTAGAAACGCAAACAAAAGTCCTCTCTTCACTTTTCCTGTGATGTTCTTAAAGAAAATAGTTTTTAAAATTCAAGAATACTTAAACTTAGAAAACATTCTAAAATCTAGTTAGAAGGCTATGTAAGCAGATATAATGTTTAAGTAATTAAAACTTTCTATACATAAAGATTTTAGGAGAACAATTTAAATAATTGTTTTGCAGATATTTGATTTGATTTTCTCATTTTCAATATAGGATAAATTATATCAGAGATACATATATCATATTAAAAATCCCTTACGCTAGGGTGTGATAGAACATTTAGTTTCACAGTTTAAGTTATAATACTGTACTGCATAGGATAGTTTTTCTTATTACAGAAAATGTAAATGCTGTAGGTCTTTTTCATGTTATAATGTGTTTTGGATTTTTTTTTTCTGCTAGGTAATCTTAGTTGAAAACCTGACTAGCAATAAAGAGTTTGAAGTGAATATTGCTGTGAGGAAAGCCAAGAAACAGCATGATAAATAAAAATCATGTTGATTTAAATCAGTGACACTTAACCTGGAACTGCTGCAAAGAACTCTGGCATAAAACAGAATCACCCAAGAACCACAATGTAGGTTTTACTAGTGTACTATACAAAAAATACAGGTAAAACTTTATTATAAAATAAAGGTTAAAACATTAATCAATTGAATTAAATATAAATTGCTGTACTAACAGGATTATTTATGATAGGCTGAAAGTGGTTTCTTACATTGTAAATCAGAATTGAAACCCTGCAGTGCTGTTAGATGAGGATAGTTAGTTGTATGGCTGGGCAATTGTCTGATATCTTCAGCCTACAGAGTGCCTGCAGACAGAAATATTAAAATGGGCATTTGGAAATTTCCTTATACTGAGAAGCAAATTTCTGCTATCTTGATAGTCAGATTCTTTAATGTTATAAACTGCATTTTGGTGGGAATTGTCTAGTGAAAAAGTTATTTTCAGAATGTATTGCAGGTGTTATCATTAGCATTGTGCAAGCTGTTATGTTTTTTTAATAATTGTTACGTTATTCTGTGATGTGATTACTTTCTGGAGAGCAACAAGCTCCAAAAAATCTCTCTTAAACCACATGAATTCTTGAGACCATGTTGACTTACAATGTCCTTAAAGTGTTACCAAGGAAATAACATTTCTGACCACCTTTTCTTATCTCTGATAAATAAAAGCCTATTAGATTGAAAAAAAAAAAAGAAAGTTCAGAGGAGTTATCCAAGTTTCCTCTTCCATTGTAAAACAACCGTATATGTTTGTGAACCTCCCAGCAGTTATAATTGCTCTGCTAAAACAATGGGCACAGATTTTCTGGCTTTAATTGTTCTCTCATTCATCAAAAGCTAATCACATCGCAATTATACGTTAGCACATACTGATGCTGAAGGAAACACTGAACTGTTAAGAATGATTAAAAGGAAGAAAAGATACCCCTATCATAATCAATATTCTGAATTAATAACAGCATAAATGGCAAGCCAAAAAATCACTGCTGGCCATGCTCTCCTCACACACTTAACCTTACATACAAGATGGACTCACTATTTACTTCTGCTCCAATCTCACTGCTACATCTGCTCCTCACCATAAGGTGAGATCCCATAAAGGACAACCACTCCAGAAAGTAGTGTCAAGAATTTTTTCCATTTCCTAGCTTAGTATCATGTCTGTCTTCCAGACTTTCTATTTCTGATGCAATCCCTGCACTTTTTTCTATGTTAGGAAAGGTGTTTTTTTCTGGGATTATGAATGTTCATAGAGAAAATATAAAGAAGTGAATAATAAAAATGACCACAACTTCTGCAACTTAAATTTTTGCTATTTCACTTTCAGATTTTCTTATTTTTAGTAGCTGTTGTTAAAATACTGAGTGACCTGTGCTTCATTTTCTCACCCTTCAGCAGAGTACTGTTTGTATTAGATGAGTGTGTTTCAAATTTAGGAATAGAGTTTGAATTTTTTGAATGCTAGCATGTTCTGAAATGAAGCAGTTTCCTCACATCCAATTTCTCTAATATATTATTTGGTAAATTTTCTTTTATTGAACAATGAATATTACGGTGCTGGTAATGCTTTAGGAAATGCACATACCCATGAATATTGTAACGTAGCCCTGAGAAGTAATGTTTTTATGTCCTCAATCAGAGAGTCAGTTTTTAAAGTATTTTTAAAATTTGCTATGAAGAAAAAACGTGTATCTGACCTATCAAATTCCTTTGTAAAAAATTAAAAACTAATTTAAAAAATCAATATGCCTGATAGAATAGTGTTAGCTACCTTGCTAACATTAGCTATTGTTTTGCCATTTGAGTGTATATAGCTTTTACTTCCTTTGCAGATTTTTCTCTCTCTATGTAGACCTGGATAGGCAAAATAGGCCTGTGAAAGGTTTAGACCCACTCAAAAATGCAGCTGAACTGGGGTGGCACTCAAGTGCAAAACATCAAATTTCAAAATCCTATGAACCCACTTTGAGTAAAAGGATTTATCACATAGTGCAAATATTTCTTCAACAATACACTGATATATTGCCCCTAAGGTTTTTTTTTATAGTCAAGAATATGTGCTACTAGATTGATGATTGCATGAACTCTGTTAAATACATACCTGAGGATATACTGAATGGTGTTTTAAAACTATTTCCTTCTACTGCATACAAAAGGAGTCTATGTATAAATCTGAAAAATTCAGGTATACACATTTCCACAATATATTTTTGAAGTCAAGTAAGATAAATACCAATTTTTGTGGATGAAATACTGAATTTTGTGGCTGTCTTTTGACTGTTTGTTTTATTTGGTTTTGTATTTTTTTTTTACATTAGAGTCACTTTAGTCCAAAAGCATTAGAAGTCCATTTATGGAACACAAAGAGTGTCTCTAAAACATGCTTAGCTCTTGTTTGTTGCAGTTTTCAAATTCATACTGTAGTTATTTTTGAACTTAATTTTCACCATATTTTATGATAATGTTTTCAAGTTTAAATACTACACATATTGCACTTGACGCACTTCTGGAAAACACAAATTTAGATGAAAAGAAAGTGATTTTTTTTTTTTTCATAGCAAATGATACAACTCTGATGAAATACAATGCCTGAGAGTAGGATTAATTTCCTTTTTCTTGAGGAAGGTAAAAATTGTATCATTGTGGACATCATCTTAATCAATCATTTAGAGTGGAGAGAAAGTGACATAATAAAAACTCCAGATATGAGAAAAAACAATGTATGATTTTTACACAACCTTTATGTTTAAGGCAACCTTTTATGAGATGGGTTGAAATATTTATTAATTTTATTCTTGAAGTTTATCATGTAAAATTCAACTGCAATGCCTGAAGCAATAACAGACACTCAAAATTCTTCCTTCCTAGGTGTATGTTCTTACTTCAGTCATATTCAATTGCTTCATCCATGTTCTCTCTCCTTCATGTCATTTTTCTTCCTTTCTAAAGAGAGTAGTCATAATGGGTAAGCTGAGGATAAAGGTGCCCCACTGTATTTTGCAGCATGTAGTCTGCAGTTGTTTTAAAGAAACTGAAGGATTTGCATCAGTGTCAAAAAGAGCAGGATATTGATTCTTCGTCTTTGAATGTGACTGACTATATTCCAACTTTAGGTGACCACAAGATGACAAGACGATTATTCCCTAGAGAATGCAAGCCCTTTCAGATGTCTGGACTTAATTTCAATAACACCCAAAAAACTGTGTTTACTTTCAGTGTACTAATTATTTGTTACAGCCATGACTAAATTTTTTTGGTTCACACACTTTTTCAGGGAAGTCCAAGCCCATTTTTTTAAACTAAACTTGCTAATTTTTCACTGTCTATGGGGTGAGTCTAAGAACCTAAGTTTTTGCTTTGCTGTGTTGAAGTAATCCAAAATTTAAAAACACTATTCTTAAGGACAATCAAATGTGTATAGGACTCAGTTAAACTAGGTAAAACAGCATGAGGTGTCAGTGTTTCAGGACATGGCTATCATAAAGATGGCTGCAGATAGAATAGGCAAACATAGATACAATCAGAATTAATATATCTCATTGATGATCGTTAATGCAGTGCTTTACTGAAGGATGCTCAGCACTTGATACAAGAGGAAAAGACTCAAGCAAATGGAAATTAAACCTGAGGCTACCTCATTTCTCCCACAGACCTTACAAACCGTAAAAATGCACTTTAATGAAAGCAGACAGGTACTGAGTTTCTCTGTCTCCAGATAAGGGAGTCTGAACTTTTAGTATGTGCATTATTTACGGTTGTACTTGTTTCCTTTCTGATGGATGTAATATTCTGGAGGTTATAAAAATTTATCTGTTACTGCTATCAGTATGCTCTGCATAGAAAAAGTAAAATCCATTAACATGCCAACTATTTAACAGCACACTGTGGTGTATATGTTACTTCAAATGTTGTTGATTTATTTCAATGGATGTTGGTTCAATGATGTAAATTCACAACTAACTTAGGTGACTTAAATGCATTTTCTGATACTTTCTTTGTTAAGTTCTGTTTAAAATTATAATGCCTCTTAGAGAGAAATACGTACTTCACAGGGGTGGTGTGAAGGAGAGAATTATTTCTGCAGAACACAAACTTGAGCCAAAAATCTCTAATAAGAAAATTTATTTCTTGCTGAATTGTTCAAAGAAGCAGAGCTGAAAGACACTACAAATAAACTTCTGCACTAAATCCAGTAAGATTCTTTATCCAAACCAGAAAGAATGTGTGTATATCGTACCTGTACAAACAGATAAGGGAGATAACAAAGAAAAAACTTATATAAGGTAAAAAAAGAAATTAAATTTTTATTGAACTATATTGTTCTTAAAAAAAAAAAACCAAACCTGAAAAAAACAAGACAACCTTTTGTCTATATGTCATCAAGCTGGCAGAAAATTCCTTCTGTCTTGTAAGTAATGCCAGTCAGTGACTGTATACCAATATAAGAGAATTACTCTGAATTGAATTTGATTAAAATTGAATGTACAGTGTCTTGGTAAAATCAATGACAATGACAAGTCCTGGTTTTGAGTTTAGATGAGATGTTTATATAAAATCAAGTATCCTGAAAAAATGTACCAAGATGCAATTCAGTTGCAGTGTTGGACAACACACAGGAAAGTGGACTGATGTCCACTTTGAGAAGCTTGATGTTTGTGAAATACATCTGACTCCTTCAACAAAGATTTGTTCTACTTTCTTTCAATATTGTTGATGATGTGAATTACTCCTACCCATTTTGTAAATGGCATCTAAAATGTTTTAAGTACCATTTTAAAACATTTTAAACCCCAGAAATCATAAGACACCAAGGTCAGAGCTCAGCTGAACTCTTGTTTAACCACTTTGAGACAAATGAATGCTCGTGAGTTATTGCACCCAAAGGTACCCCGTGTAGCAAAGCAAATATGTACTCAGATAGCTTTTTTCCAATCAAGTTCCATTGGATTTCAATACACAGTATCCAACAATAAACTATCCTTGTGTTCCGGACTGTTGGTGTTCTCTAATGGATGTTGTGATTTATCCATTTCTGAGTCCATGGACATCTAAATGAGAATGACCTATAGAGTCATTTTAATTAAAACTCTCATTGCCCACTTGTTGGCCTCTATGATTCATGCATCTTTACTAGTCCTTTAATCAGATAAGTTAGATACATGTTTGATTGCAGTTTTTACAATTTAAATTTCACTGAGAGAAGACTTGAAAACAAAAATCTCTTTAATAAATTCACAGTATTTCCAGTCCTAGAAAATGTCTTGATTTACAAAAAATTGGAGTATTTCAGCTGATTATTTTACTGTTCCTTTGAAGATATGTATTTTCCTTTGCTTTTGTTTTAAATTTTCATAAATAGAGTACCTTAATAAATCCTTTCATCCTGACTGATGAAAAAATCAGTCCATTTTAATTATCAGCTTCCTTATTCCAAAATTTTTCAAAGGGGTAAGATTGAAGTAAAATTAGTACCACCTGGTTCAAAAGTATTTCTATGTGTAGGAACAAGCAGCAGATAATAAGCCCATTCAAAAACCCTTCAGAAGAGAAACTCTTCTATAAAAATTATGTATTTTTACCTGAGTAAACAAAATTCAGAGTATATGAAGAAAGTAAAAAAAATCAACAAGAAGCTGAGCTATAGATAAAAAGGAGTGTTCTAACAGTAATTGAGGTAGTAGTTTTTTATGATAGTTCAGATGCTACTCTAGCAAAATATCATCTGCAATGTAAAGCTTAATTCATGTTAATGCTTAAAACTGGAATAAAACTCCATATGAAGATAAATTAGAGGAGAATTATAATTCAGTACCCACAAACAGACAGTTGATGTGCTGCCTTATTGAGACAAAATATTGTGTAATTAGTCTTGTTCAGAACTGCAGAATAGATCTCTTGGTGCATATGTTAATAAGCCAAACCCACTGATTAAGACTATGCTTTAGACATAAAAATGTATGTAAAGAATGTCAAACATGACATTATGGATCTCACGCAGACCCGCACCAGTAGAGCAGGACGATTGGACAAATTGACCTCCAGAAAGTCCCTTCCAATCTCCCCTTTCTGTAATTCTGAGATTCTGTATGGGTTGAGGGATTCAACTTTTATGATTATAAGGTTTAAAAAAACAAAACATAACAAAACAAGAAAACCCCAAAACAGTAAAACTTTTGAGGTGTTTCTCAAAGTCTGCTCTTGTGTGACATTGAAGGAAATCAAAATCTTGAGAGTTCTATTTGCTTCCAAAATAAACCATAGTTAAATCAAAGGGCTGGACCCAGTGGAAAATTTTCTTATGGTGATGACCAAACTGAACTAAAATGAGGCCTCTTGTATCCTACTTCAACCATCAGGAAAAAATTATTGTACAGAACACCAAGAAACTAATCTGGTTCTGGGCAAGATTAGCAAGATTTTTCTACATGTAATCATATTCATATTGACACAGAGTGAGTTTTTCTTCTACCAAAACTCATTAAAGAATGCAAATTAATACTTAAAGTCTACAAAATTTTGATACTAATCTTTCATAGGCAATATGTGTGACTTTAGTGGCACTCCTAGCTTATCTAATGAAAATTCAGATTCTGTTTTTCTTGTACTGAAATTAAACTAGTTTATACATTTCAGCTCAGTATTAAAGAGTTCATGTTCATAGAACAGCTTACTCTTTGAGTGCGACATAACACTTTCTTAGTAATATTTGATAATAAGTTAGAGATCTTTAAATATTACTGAAAATGTGATCATTACTTGAAAGGAACAGCAAACACTGTTATATAATGGAATGCAAAGCATTTTCATATCACTTTCTGATAAGACGACCTCTCAAACTGGTCTCCTATAGCTTGATTTTTATTGTAAGGAATTGATAGCTGTGATTCAGTACTGCCAGTGAAGATTAAGAAGTTTTAAATACTTAATCTGATTCACTTTTCAAAAGTGAGGTATCACCCTGAAGACATGTGTGGAACTGCATAGATGGGAATTGTCCTTGTGGGAAGGCAAGACTCTTAGTGCAAAAATTTTCAAGAAAATCTAGTAAGGTTATGCTACCACCGAGAAGACTTTGCTAGAAACATAGCTTCCAGATGCGACTACAGATGAAACCATTTTAAAATTTTGCTTTAATAGAGATGAAAATGAACACATGGCA
>VWYP01025536.1:0-36743 GCA_013400435.1 Pycnonotus jocosus | reverse complement strand
ACACACATTTAATTAATTAATTAGATTTATATATCTGTATTTGTATAGGTATGGATTCATACAAAGAATTTTTTTTGTTACAAATTAGTGGGAAAATATCAATGTGACCTGTAAATTTGCAGTTTGACGTAACTGTTTTACCCTAAAACCTTATAATTAAAAGTTCATTTCCGAAGCTAGTGGGCAGTTAATCCAGTCTACTATTTTTCCTATCCTGTCCTCTTTTGCTGTCCTCCAGTTTTGAAGATCTATATTTATTACAGACATTTCAGAAACCTTTACTCATGCTGTCAATCAATTCTTGTCCTTAGCAAATATTTCCTGTGGTTATTTCAATGTTACATTTGTTCCTGTATTTTTCAAATTAGTAAGATCAGGACAATCAATCTTTCTCTGGAAATTTTCCAGTGTGCATTAAAAAAGTGTATTTAGGTTTATATTGGAATAGTGATGGCTAATAAAAGCAATAAACTTTCCAAAACTTAGAAAAATAACGTTAGAGTAAATATTCTCTGCATAATGTAAATGTCAATAGCTAGTAATTTGGAACATTTCCAAGGAATCTTCCTAACCCACTACCACCAGCAGCAGAAACTGCAAGTCTCAAAATTATGTCAAAAATAATGCTTTTCTCTTAATCACCTTCCTTCTCCTTACCATACCTCTTTTTTATTTTTTCAGATATTCCTTGCAGATGCCACAAACATTTCACTGGAAACCTAACCCCTTTTTCCATGATAATTTTATCTTACTGCTCAGTCAACACCACACTGAGCATATTTTACAGCAAGGCAAACTTCCTATGTTCTAATCAAAAGCAGAATAAACATTTCTCAAAATTATTAGCATGTTATTGGTATTCAACCTCACTTGATTTTTCAGCTAATTTCACTTCATGATTGTGAGCAGATCAGGGAGATGAGAGGTAATAGTTTCTGAACAAGATGTTGAGTAAAGCTGTTCAGAACTGACTCAGGTTTTGGGTCAGTCCCTGGTGTGCGCAGCATTAGCAGTCCTGCGTGGCTGCTTCCTCTTTAAGTCAGTCATTTTTGCATTCAATGGAAAATACTTGAAACTGACTGCTTCTTGATAAATTATTCCACGTTTCAAGATAAAATGTCATAACACTATTTTAAACTCAGAGAGCATGTGGCCACATACTATGTATAGCATCAATTAGCATAATACTAGATTACATGAGGTGATATGCAAATAGGAGAAGAATGCAGTATTGGCATGGCCCAGCACAGCAAACTCTGACATCTGTTTGGCAATATTTTGCACGTGTAAATTCTGCAGCTCTGTTTGTCTGTGTTTAATGAACTTGTCTGGAAATTCAGAGCACCTAACTGAGAGTTTATCTAAAGTAACAGCACAGCAGCAGTCTGTTTTAATTTAGGCTGTCTGCAAGCTACTGCTATGAAAATTAACAACTCTTAAGTGTGTTAAATAATCCCTGGCCTTCATAATAATTGAGCAGGCTGAAAGAAATCATACAATTTGTATTATCTTGTTGTCAAACACCAGCTGACATTTTTTCCCCTTGTATAATGATTTGGAGAATTAAGCTGCCTCTAGTTAGATATGTCAGCCTGGAAGGATTTTAAGGACAGCTAGCAAAATCCTCAGGCTACCAGTTTTAAGGCAGCAATGTCAAATGGGATTTAATTTGAGACCTTATGTTTGTACCTCCTGAGCAATTCCAAGAGGGGGCAATTCGGGCACAAATTAATTGCACCTCTGTCTATTTATAAGGTTTTGGGCCAGACTGAGAACTGAAATCAGGTTCACTTGTATGAGGTTGATAACAATGCTCTGCAGCTCCAAAATGTATGGTCTTTATGTTATCCTATAAATTATGCCTAGTAATGCTTTCTCCAGTCAATTAGCTGCCCTGCACTAGCTTATCAATACAGCCATTTTATGTGCTGAAGTCAGAAAAAGAGTGTATTTTCTGGTAGCATCATGTTTGCTTAGCACTTATTTGATATTACCACCTGACACTGGTGGCACTCACCCTCAGAACAGAGGGAGAACAAGAGAAGATGACCCATGGCACTGGAGGTATCACAGAACCTTATTAACATCAGGGATGCTGTTTCAGAAATGCCGAGAAACCCTGGCTATTGCCAGCATCTTGTGTTGCCAGGCAGAGACACACATGAGCATAAGATGTGGTTCTAAAAGTATTTCTCTATCCTGGACACAAATTCTGAAGCTATGAACCTCTGCAAGGAATGATGTGGACAGTGCACCACTGTTGCCCAGCTCCTCTAAGCTCAAGGAAATATAAACCTCTTCAGGCATATATTATCTCATTTTTCTGCAACAGCTTCTGATTGATGGCCAGTCTTGTTTTGTGGTGACTCTAAAGAGTCAGGAGGTGGTATTGATTTTGGGAGAACTAGCTCTGAGGTGACTATATTTCCCACTTCTTTGGCACTGAGAATAACTTTAAGTTTGCTTTTCCAGAAGTTTGATTTTTAATTCTCTGGTAAGGTACCTAGAGACTTGAACAGCCATTAATTATATTTTTTTTGTTCATGGAACAGAAAATATCCAATAAACATGTGCATTGTCATGGGATAAAGCGTGGTTGAAGACCTCAGTTCCTGGAATATAAATATAGATGTGGATGGATAGGTCACTGCAGGCAGGTGGAAGAAATCCATCATTGTCCAGACAGTTTCCTGTATTACTTCTGTAGCTATCACTAGGGAAAGACCATTACAAATTGCTGGTACTGATGACTAAGCTCTCGCTTTGGGTCTGACCATGAGCAGAGAGATCTTGGAAACCTCTAACTCTTCCCTTCAATTTCAGTTGAATAACATTTCATATCAGAAAAGTTTTGTTTCCAGGCTCAGCAGGGAATTTAGTTGAAAATTTTGCACTTTGACATACTTTGCCTTATACTACTTCTGTAAAAATATGACTGAAAATAACAGTCCAAAGATTTTGAAATATTTGATTCTGAATATTAAGAAAACAAAGGACACAAATATCTACTTTTACTTCACCATAAATGATCCTTAGGTAAGTCATCAAACCATCTGCCTATAGATACAACAGGTCCAATTGAAAATATGCAGGTTGCAGAAATTGTACTCACCAATGAGTACAATTTAGTGAATTTACTTGCAAGACTGACAAAACTAAATATTTTTTAATAAAGAATACATATATAATAGTTTCAATGCGAGGATTTTTTTTCATGCAAATATAAACACTGACATGTTTATGGAGAAATTAATGCATCTTGTGCATCAGATAAGGTTATGCAGTGGCCAGTCTGAAAGGAAAAGGAATACATTTCATAGGAGTTGAAAAAACAATATATATATGTAATATGTTCCAAGGAAATATACTTAACATTTTTTTTCCTTTTCTTGACATGAGACTTTAAGAGTAAATGTTCTTTTTCACATAATACAACCATTTCTCCTACCAACAATTTCAACAAACAGAAAATATTGAAGTGAGCACTATTTTTATTCTTTCTGATTAAATCTTTTTTGGTAGCTATGTGCTGTGTGGAATAAAACACACTTTTCAACATTTAAAGATTCGAGCTGAACAAGCTTCATATTATATGTCTGGTTTTGATTTTGTCTGTGGATTTATTGTCAGAGAAAGGTTCTCCTCATTCTGATTGCATAGCTTGAGTTGAATGAATGTTCATAAGTCATTACAGAAGGATTGCATTTTTCAAGGCGAGACTATAAAAGAAAAATATTGGCTATTCTCTCTATAAATGAAGGAATGGCAAAATAATTCTTTGATATATCCATATAGTTCTAGACAAGGAAGAAATTAATGAAGTGAATCAAAGACTGAAGTACAGGCTTTTTCCTAATTGCTTTGAGACCACTGTGTTTGGTGTAATATATACAGCAGAACATTGCAAAGCTCTATGCCTTGTGAGTCTGAAGCAGAATCTCCTTCTGATGGGAGACAAGAATTCTGCATGTAAGTGTCCTGCAACTTTTTGGAATAGATCTCTTGTCTGGTTCAAGTATTGATTAGCAGAGACCAAAGCTAAGAGGAAAACTCTCTTTCCTCCATCCAAAGACAATGCATTTTTCTTTGTGAAGAACACTGATTTTGTCATATGCTACATATGTCAGTTTAAGGCTGCTTCACACATTGTGCTTGTATTATGCTTCTTGAACTGTTATTAAAGAGTTAATATTTTCAGTTTTATCAGATCATGTTTAAAAATAAAGTTCTTAGAGTAGTAAGAAAGTGTATACATGAAGACTGATCTGGCATGCATTTTTATGATATTTAGCACCTAAGACAAGTCCTGCTTCCATGTTTCTAAATCTGTCCTTGAATTAAATCCAATCCCTATGCTCATTATTTCAATTTAGCCAGTTTTGTAGTCAAAAAAGAAACATTATCCACTTAGGATGGTTAAGGAAAATTGTCTTCAGTAAGGCAAGTCAGAACTGAGCTGATATTAGATAAAGCATTCTAATTATGACAACAATGAAGGCTGTGAACAGCTGACCAAAGGGCCTGTGGAACCTCCTTCACCAGTCATATATATGTACATAAATGTAAATGAAGGTTTTGTTCATTTGAAACTAGTAACTCTTTTATTGAACCGCTTCTCAAAGGCCTTTTATTGGCTTTATTTTTGACTGCCTTCCAGATATTCTTAATCTACTATCCTAATCCTAATCCTGTTTTGTGGAGAATAGACATTCTGATCTCTTGATCTTTAGTAGTGAGTAGGCAACTCTTATGATTACACTCCACCTCCCAGACTATCAGGAACACAAAAGACTGAAAGTTATGTCATATGACTATAAAAAGAAATATTTATTTATGCTTATATTCTTCAATTGTATGAATGAATAAAGATGGTTTCTCTTTGGAGTAAATACATATGGAAGTCATTCCCAATTATAACTTTTACTCCAAAACCTTTAACTTTAGTGACACATTCCAAACCTTTTGAATTGGCAAATGTATTCTAGAATAAATACTATGCTTTTTTATGCCAGCTCATGGAAAAATTGTTTTGAAAAGTACTGATGTATACTCTTGTAGTTCAACAGATAACAAACATAGGTATTCCTTTATTTCAATCTACATACATATGGGCATTCGTACATTCATAAAAGCAGCTTTTTGGGCTTTAAGAACTTTAAGATGAAATATATCTTGTCTCCTAAAACTATGAGAAAAATGGAAATAGGGGAAAGTGTATTGGATTTGCACAGTCAGGCACTGGTAGCAGTGGGGCTTAGGGGTAGCTTTTGTGAGAAGCTGCCAGGAACTTCCTTCATGTCTAGCAGAGACAATGCCAGCTGATTCCAAGATGGACGTGCCACTGGCCAGGGCTGGAACAATGAGAAATGGATGTGATCCCTCTGTGATAACAAGAAAAATAAACAACCAAACATGTTATTGCACGGCTGTAATTGCTGACAGAAAAGAGCAGAGTGAGAACACCTCTGCAGACACAAAGGTCAGTGGAGAAGGAGGGTAAGGAGATTCTCCTGCAGCCCGTGGTGCAGCCCATGATGTCCAGGGGGTTGCATGTGCCCCTGAAGCCCATGGACGACCAGGAGGATGCAGAGATCAACCTGTAGCCCATGGAGGAGACCCATGCCCGAGCAGGTGGATGCTGTAGAGGAGGCTGTGACCCTGTGGGAGTCCTGTGCTAGAACAGGCTCCTGGCAGAGACCTGCAGAGATATGGAGACAGGAGCCCACACTGCAGCAGGGTTCTTGGTGGGACTTGGGACCCTGAGGAAGACCCACACTGGAGCAGCCTGTTCCTGTACACTGTGACAGAGTGACCCACCTTGCTTGTGGATAACTGTTGCCCCTTGGATGGAGTCACACTGGAGAACTTTGTTGAGGACTGTGTCCCGTGGGAAGGACCCCAGGCTGAAGAAGGGAAAAGATTTTTCCCCCTGAGCAGCCTGAGGAACAGTGTTGATGAACTGACAATAACCCCCATCTGCTGTCTCTGCGCCTCTGGGGAAGGGAATAAGGTAGAGCCAGGATGGATGGGTGAGGGGAAGGTTGTTAAGATTTATTTTGCTTCTCATTATACTGCTCTTATTTGGTTAGTAATAATCTCAAATAATATCCTCAATCCAATCCAATACCATTATGGTATTTGGTGAGTGACCTCTCCTGGACCTTATATCAGTTCATGAACCTTTGTTATACTTTCTCTCTCCTGTCCAGTTGTGGAAGGAAGTGGTAGAGTGGCTTTGGTGGGTGCCAGGCATCCAGTTGGGGTAAATCCTCTTCAGAGAGCAAAACCACAATATAGACAGTGATTGCATTTTTTTTTTCAAGTTCTCATTTTGCATAATGTAATATTCTGTAGCCTTGGTGACTGGAATAGTTTTGGTTCTGGAATAATAAAGGATTAGCATCAGTAGCATTCTTACCCTTGATAATATGCTTTAAAATGCATGTTGTGTTTATAAGAAATTATAAATAGCAATCTTCCAGCAATAGCAAGACTAGGCATGGGTCATTAGCTATATTACAATGTAAAAGTCTAGATCTTTTCTCCAGGAAAAAGTACTTGAACATTAATCTGGTTGAGCAACCTAATCAATGAAGCATTTTTGTTTTTCTAATGATACTGGGATAAGTTCAAGGCAAAGAGAAAAGAAAAACAGATTTTCTTCTTCTTTTTTTTTTTTTGACTGCTACATTAAGCAAATAGATTTTTAAAAATCTAGTTGCTATCACTCACGTTTTAGAAATGCACTTTTCTTACTAATAAAATAACCTGCTGTTGCCAACTGCTATAGGAAGTGTTACAGAGGTTTCCGAGTTACAGAGGTTTCAGCCTTGATATTTGTTTTCTGAAGAGTATAATCTGCTGCAGTTTCGTGTCAGGGAAAATGTAACTGATATGTTAATAAAGAACTGACATTCAGAGATTCATCTGGAATATTTTTGCAGCAATCTATCCTTACGTTTTCAGATTTTTGGTCTTATTATGATACTGTTCAGGGCCAAAAGTTGTACTTCATGATCCTTCCAACTCGATGGGTCCCTTCCAACTCAGCTGATTCTGTGATTACTCCAGTTTAAAGCCCCCAATGTTAATGTGTTGTCACTTTTTAGTGAATTAGTGAACCATAAACACAAAGAAAGACATTACAGAAAGATTTGATTGAATAATTTGTGTCAACACATTTCTTATGACATGACATCCAAAATTTCTTTTACTTTGGTCACTATTTTTCCAGATTTTCAACGGAAAAAATGAATCCTTTTCCCTGATACGTTTTCAGCTACCTCCTAAAAATTAATTGAGGTTTTTCTTTTGTTCTGTTTTGGTTGTGGGGGTTTTTTGAAATCTGGTATGTACCTTTTGAGAAGAATCATTTATTCTCTGATGAATATTTTTGAGCTTCTACATATTTTTCAGAACATATTAATTCAATCTCTTTTTTTTTTTTTTTCTCTCTCTGAAAATCTTCCTAGACAATTTGAAAAAAAATAAGAAGAAAAAGGCTGGTAATTCTTTTCTTTAGTAGTGTCAAAGTAATTAGGATTTTAGAAATGGTTCTAATTGAATAGAAGCACAAGAGCTCTGACACACTATTCTTTGCAGATCTATCTGAACAATGCTTATGCTCACTGCCTGCCTAACTTGAGACAAGAAAAAACTCAGGGAACCTTAGAGAGAAAAAGATTGTGATGAAGAGGCAATGGAAAAAAGACAAATGTTGATTCAAACCAAACATTGTGAAATAGTGTGTCACTTTATTTTGAATCAATTTAACTCAATTACTTAATGAAGCGTAGTGGAGGAAGTCAGTCATGCAAGTGATTCAATTGTTTAAAAATATTGGAAAGAGTAAGGCCAGAATACAATATATTAGGATTTTTAAAGTGAAGCAAGAAAATAAGAGTTAAGAGAGACAATACTGGAAAGTCACCTTTTATGGCATGTGAGCAAGTAAGTGTTTAAATTCTCTCTTATCTTAGTGTCTTTGTGTCTTTCAGTTTTGTCTACAGGAACCATTCACTTTTACAATGAAAGAGTGATTTAGTTTCAGGATTTTCTTATCTCTCTTTGGCTAGTGTCTTGCATGTGATGGTAACTTAGCTTACCAGAAAGGCTAAGCAAAGGCTTGTTCAGTTATGATGGCTAATGGTTTGTATTGGCATGCTCTAGAAATCTAAAAATCTAAAAAATGAGGAACTGACCAAGCAGTAGCAGAAATACATTGGGGGGGGGAAAGGAAAAAAAAAACAAAAAAAAAACAAAAAAAAAACAAAAAAAAAAAAACCAAACCCAAAACTCTCAATTATTTTCCAAAGAAAAGAAGCAAATACATCCCCTGATATTCTCCCTAGCTGCATGCCAAAAACATATTTGAAATGTTAAACTATTGTTACAATTTGGGAAGCATGAAAATTGCAAAAGCTGCAAGCTGAAAATGCTACAGATAACAGTGAATCACAATTTAGTGGATTTTCAGTCTTTCTACTAATAACTGACAAAGGATGCTTTGATCAAGCAGATTCTGTTGACAGAGACTTTCCACAGCAGACAGAAGCTCTTATCTTCAAGCTATGAAACACAAAAAACATTCATAAAGATCACTTTGAATGCCATTTTCTCTGTATTATGTAAGTTTAGGGATTACTGAGCACAAAAAGGTGTGTGATGAAAGATACAAGACTTGGAAGATATTCTAGTGCACAGTAATTCACTGCATTTATTACCATTAAATTCCACATTCTGCTAGTAAACATTGTTCCCTATTTAGAAGATGTGTCAATGGTTCTAGCAATTTTTGTAAGCAAAAATTCTGCTCCAGAAAATGGATTAACCTTAAAACAACACAGGCTTTCAACATTAGATACAATAGTTCCTTACCCTCTTAAAGCAAAGCTCTTCTTCTGGAACATTGCAAGATATTTAGCATGAATTTCATTAACTTACTAAACAGAGAGTGAGGGTCTGCTGCAGGATTGCAGGTCTGTTGCACTTTAAGAGCATAGAAAATGCTTGCTTGCATTTTCAGAACATCTTAGGAAACCAATTAAACCAGCTTTATTTTAGACATTTGTTATTGCTTTCAGTGCTTTTTCCAACACCATAAAATTCTTTAACTAAGCATTCAATATTGAGTATCCCATTATAATTTTACAGTTGGCCTTCCAAAAACATTAAAGAACTTGACAGGGTTATGAATCACAAATTTTTAGTCTCCCTGTGGACTAATCTATCAAAAGGATTGAGATAGGGTCTGTATCTAAAGGGCTGGTGTTGATTCAAATTCAGTGGCCAATTAAACAGGCAGGGTGTGTGATTACCTTACATGCACATCCATACCTCCTACAGCTGAGCTTTACTTGCTCCTAAATCATTGCATTCTTCAGAACAATGTAATAAAGCTAAGTCAGTAATCCTACATAAATCCACAGCATATTGTATGGATGTGTCATTTGGGATCAATACTAACCCAGAGAAATCTTCACTGTCTTCTACACAATGATAATCACTGAAAACCAGGGCATCTTTATCTTATCTTTAGGGCTTAGATATCTAAATCAGAATTGCTTCACACATGTTGCCAGTCTAATAACAAACCTGAATTTTTCACTCAAGACTTTATGAAATACAGTATAGATACAACAGCTTTCCTAAAATAATGAAGCTCCTTATGAAAGCAGATCCATTTTATTTTCTGTGACTTCAGTCAGCAGCTGATGCCTACATGTTTTTTCCACTGTCACAGGGATCATTTGATTTTATCTCTTCATAGAATTAAACAACCATGATACTGATAAGAAAAACAATATTCAGCTTATTATTATTATTTTTTGATTTTTTGTCTCTTCATCAATATTGCAATTCAATGACCATTCTTGAAATTATTAGCTCCTTTAAAGTTTTATTTGATTTTTCTTCCTAGTAATGCCAATAATGTAGCTGTCAATTGCTTTGAGTATTCATTTCTCTACCAATGCACAGACAAGCAGATTCACTGCCACCTTGAGACGGTTATCATCAGTCACCTTAGCCTATCAAATCAGTCAATCTACATAATGGAGAAACATAAAAACCCTGAGGTCAGAAAAGAGCTCTTTCTACTTGAAAGCTACGAGGAATATTCTATTAGAGTTCCTTGCAGGCTTTACCTGGCTAAGTTCACAGTATAGGTCAAAGAAATGTTTGTTGTGCTGTCCTCATTTGTTTAAACCACCTGGAAAGTCATTTTCAGTCCTGGAGTGTTTTCCTTTGTATATTTCTACCAGGTGATTTGGGGTTATTGACTTAGAATAAATACGTTTTTGTGGGTTAAAGTAGATGACCAATGAATGCCTGAGTAGGAGTAATTATTGACCTGAAATAAAAATTACCATTTTCTCTATTGAGACAGGTCATAGGAGGTCGAGATAGAACAGAATATTAAAAAAAAAAAAAAAGTTAAATTCTCTTTAACTCCCTAGATATGATAAAAATTCAGCTGAATTTAAGAAGATTCCCATCAAATATAATAGCCTTTCAGAGAAATTATAGTTTGTGAACAACAGTGGTAGCAATTTTATATTAATCAATCACAGTTTAATTTCTAAATCAAAGTATAATTTCTGATATTGGCCATGCATATGTGGCAATAAAATTTGTTCCTTCTTTGGTATTTTTGAAAGTCTACAGTGTGCCTTTTCAAGTAATGGTGAGAAGTACACTAAGCCTCAAAAACTAAAACATTAGAGGAAGGTGGGAAGACTCCTGGAGAAGAAATATATTACCTTTAATGGATTTCGACAAACAAGTAATCAGATCCTTCCTGCCTGTTAATTCTGAAACTGTCTACAAGAGAAGGTCTCCAATTTGAGAATCCAGTAATTTCAACTGCAGTTGGTGCAGTCAACAGAAGCTAACCACTGCATTCCTCTTCCTAAAACCACCGTGTCTTTTCAGTAGCTTCAGAACTGATTATCAACCCCACTGAAAACAGAGGACTTGCTGCTTTTTTCAGGTATGTCCATTTCTCCTTTTAGCTATAAATCTCTTATCTTCTTATATTCCTTAAAGTAGGTAGTAAAAATGATTCAATGTATAACAGATGTGCACATATACATTGCATTAAATTCATTGCAGATACAGTACACACTCTCAAAAATGTCTTTTTTTTTTCTATTTTCATGTAATGAACACCTGCATCTTTTTAACCAAGGAATGTGGTTAAAGAGGAAAGACATCTTGCTATGCATATATCTACCTTTCTTTCTGTTTGTGTTTTAGTAGCAGAATTGCTTCTGGATGCCCGTTTAATGCCACTATACATGAATAATTTACACATGTATCAAATGTATTTATTAATTATTTCTGAACCAAGCAGCACACATATATCAGCTCAGATAGATAGATAGACATTTGCTTTTTGGATATGCCCAATTTCAATACTACAACACCTTGAAAATGAATTTTCACAACAGGAAAATCTGTTCTACCACTTTCCAAAGTGCCAGATGTCCATGGAAGGGAGGACTATAGTACCATGCATTTTACAGGCAGTAATAAGCAATTCAATATGTGTCAACCAGATCTGACTGCCATTCTACAGCCCCACTGGCATTGATGGGGATTTTTTCGAGACTTTTATGCATTTCCTATTGGGAAGAAATCAAATCAATAAAATCTCAGAAAGATAAGATTCGTTACTCATATCCCTAAAGATATCTAAGTAGCTAAGTTTAAAGAACAATGAAACTGTCATTAGTAGACATATATTTCAAAGGTGGTCAGTTAACAAAAACTATAAATCAGGGAGTGTTAACCAGATGGATTAGAGAAATGGAAATGTTATGGTAGACTTTGATTAATTTATATGCCTATATAACTGTCAGAAACATGTAAGCCAAAATTCCTTACTCAGAAATATTTATTTCATTTGTAAGCAAGACTAGAGTAATCCCTTCCCTCTTTGTGAGCTGCACACCAGCTGAAGAACTGGTTAGAATGTTCCAAATTCAGAACAGATGCTACACTTCCACTGAAGTTCTTTATGTTAAATTTGGTAGCCCAAATTGTAAACAGACAAGAAACATCAAATAACTTACAATAAGTGATGATTACTGAAGACTCACAAAGCTTGCACATATTTTATTGAAAAGAGAAAAATAAAAAGTGAGTGTTTCTGGTGGATTCTGTTGGTTCAGTTTTCAAAGGCTTTTCATCTTACATTACTACCTGCAATTCTAGTACATTTAATGGTACAATAAAACATGATCTGGAAACTTTGTATTTTATTGGGTTTTTTTCATGATGTCATCATTACTTAGACATTGGCATTTCCCATACAGAATATCCGTGAAACAAGAAAATGGTTGAAGTAGGAAATAAAGTATCACACTTGTGTTCAAAGCTCCAGGGAGAGAGAGAGACGGTTTTGACTGATTCACATCCAGATTGTGCCTAGAAGTTTTGATTTTGACAAATATGAGGGTTTAAAAACGAAAAAAGGAGATTAACTGGTAAAATTTCCATTCCTTTCCCGTGGAAAATGCAACTGTGCCTATGTAAATCAGTGAAGGCTGAAAAGCAGCTTCTATCCCAAATTTCCAGAGACATGCCTGTTAGCATAGGACTGTGATCATAATAACAAGGCTGCACCCTAAAAAGGGTTGGAAATAGCTGACACAACCTTATACAGCTATGCAACTTCAAGAGCAGCATTTTCATGTGTTTAGCCACCTTGGCACACCTTGGAGTGCTAGCAGGGGAGTTTGAAATCAGGACTTTCAGTAAAGGCTGAATCCTCTGATGCCACCATTTCTCCACCAGCGAAATAGTACTACTGATATGAATGCTTTTTGCACAATACTATATGATCACAGAATTAGAGAATATTCTGGGCTAGAAGGGACTTTAAAGGTCATCCTGTTTCAAACACCCTGCCATGGGCAGCAACACCTTTCATTAAACCAAGCTGATTAGAGCTCTGTCCATCCTGGCCTTGAGTGCTTCCAGGGATGGGGCAGTCACAGCTTTTCTTGGCAACCTGTTCCAGTGCCCACAGCATAAACAATTTTTCTTAGTACCTAATCCAAACCAACTGTCTTTCACTCAGATAGAAAGTTAAAAAGAGATACATGCTCTCAACATAAAACGTCTTCTAGTTTTGACAGCATTGTTTAAAACTAGCGCTAAACATAAAAAGTCATAACTTAGGCTCTGCAGTTGCTAGCACTGCACAGCTGCATACAGATCAAATACAATCTAAACAGAACGAGTTAAATTACCATTCATGTACCTCACACGATTATCTGGGTCAGTTTGACCTGTATGTGCTGCTTTAGTAAATGTGCAGCTGCAACTTTAACAGGTTTGATATGGGAGCCACTTCAAAAAATTCAAAGGCATGTGTGGTACAGAAGGTCAAACTTGATGATCACAGCCTATCTGGTCTCAGACTCAGTGAATAAAATTGTTTTAACTAGCTGGTCACAAAGCCAGCTTCATCCTTCTTTTTCGTTGCTGTATCAATGCAAAACAGTCAGAACTTATTGGTGAATCTGACCCTCAAATTTTCTGGTGCTCTTGTAGTTGCATAAGGTTGATAGTTCCACATACATCAGTCAGTTAAGGTCCAAACTATGTTTCATTGATATCAAAAGGAGTTTTATGTGAGAACAAGTCTATCTTGCCCATGTTATTGATGATACAGCAATTCTGATCGCTACAGTGTTGTGGTTTTATTTTTCCTTCCAAGAGCTTGAAGACAACAGCATAAGGGAGCACACAAGGAAGTTAAACTCTAACTTAGAGTTTGTACTGGTTCATGGTGGGTTAATTTTCTTCATAAAAGCCCTATAGATATGAGGTTATGCTTTGGATTTGTGAGTAAAGTGTTGATAACACAGGGATGTTTTCTTCATTGCTGAGCCAGGCTTGCACAGAGTCAAGACCTTTTCTCTTCTTCTTCACAGAATTAAAGTGTGAGTGGACAAGGAGCTGGGGAGGAGACACAATTAGGACAGCTGATACCCACTGACCCAAGAGACATTCCATAACATATGGCATCCATACCATATGGCATCATGTCCAGCATATAGAGCTGGACAAAGAGGAAGAAAAAGGTGGACATTTGGACTGATGATGTTTGTCTTTCCAAGGCATGGTCATGGATGACAGAACCTGGCTTTCCTGGTGATGGCTATACCCTTGTCTAACCATATGAAGTGGTGAAATAAGTCCTTTTGATTTTTTCCTTGGATGGCTTTTGCTTTTCGTATTAAGCTCCTTATTGTCTCAATCCATGAATTTTCTCACTTTTACCCTTCTTATTCTCTCTTCCATCCCACCAAGAGGACTGAGTGAACAGCTGAGTGGACTTTAGTTCCCAGATGGAGTTAAACCCAGCAGTGTTGCCAAATGAAAAGAAAAATCAACATCCTGCTTCTTACCAGATGTCGTGGTTTGAAGCCAATGAAAAGTTAGCTTTTTGATTGGCATGAGTTTTAGCCACTTAAAACGACTTTGGAGGACATTCTTTAAATGTTTCTTGTCTGAGTTTTCCTTCTTTTAGCTTCCGGCCAGCAAGCGAAGTACATTTCTGCGTGAGTTAGACGTGCCGGGCCCAGGCCCCACCGCCTCCCCCCGGGTGGTTGGGGCCGGGCCAGGATGGGCCTCTGGGAGAGAAGGCGGCTGCCTTGCAAGCAGCAGCCTGGGCCTGGGCTTTTATGGGAGACCCGCCTGGCCCGGGAACTCTCAGGCTGGGGCAGAAGATGATGTGCCCCCAGCCCGGATCAGTTCTTTTTTTTAGTAGTTGTGAAACGCCCTGTGAGGGGGAGGGGAGCCTGCAGCCTGCAGCAGCTCCGGGCTGCGCTTGCTCTAGATGAGACTTGAGACCGAAGGGGTGGAAGAGAGACCCTGCTATCACCCGAGCTGCTCTGAGATTTGTTGGTCTGAGTTTCTTCCCTGCATTCTCCTCGTGGCTTTTGAAAAATCCCGGCTGCCGCCCGGCAGGGATCACATGACCACTGCAGGCCGGAGGAAAAAAAGACACTTAACCTTTTTCCTCCTCCGTGGAACGCAGCGAATGAAGATGGAAAGAAAAGCAGCACGAACTGAAGTCAGTGAAAGAAAGATTGTTTGGAAGGAAGGATAGAAGAAGTAGACATTTTTTGTCTGGACTTCTCTGGATGATTCGTAGAGATATTGACTATCATGATGCTGTTGGGGGAATGCAAGTTCCAGTTAACGGTGGTGTGTGCATCCCTGGCTCCTGGGATGAAAAAAATATAAGGAGGGTTCAGTTGATTTTAGAGAAGATGAAAACCTTTGGAAGAAGCATTCTTAAAATAATACCCCAAGTGCTTTAGAGCCCTATAGGCAGCTTGAGATGCTGTTGACAGGGTGGGATTCGCACAAATCTGTAAATTCTGAGTAGTTGCAGGTTGTAGCATTGAAAAGGTAGTCTAAGCTATGAAGTAGTCCGGAGAGACTTCTCTCCTAAGTGATGTAAGATATGTGTGTACAGTTGACTGAAATCGTGGTGGTTTCTTTGGAGGGGTCGACGGTTGGTTAGGGGAGGAAGAGGTCAGTTTTTTTCTTTTTTCTTTAGTGTGTATTCTTTTTTCCTTTAGTGTATGTTAATAAATTATTGTTTGTAGTAAGTTAAAGTAGTCTTTGCCTTTTCTTCCAAAATCCTATCTCATTTTTTGGTAGAAGGTTAAAACCATAACATTAAATGGTGGCCCGTACGGGGAAACAGGGTGATATGTAGCTCAAACCGAGACACCAGAATTTAGTCCCTAGTTAGAACTGACAAAGTTTGTAGGCAAAAGGACTTAAATTTTCAAAAATTATTAACAAGCCAATGATTTCTCTTCTGAACACTAACATCAAGTCTGCATGCTCGATTCCATAAACTACAGGAATGCTCTTGCTTCATAACAATTTCCCCAGATATTTTTGTTAGATACATTAAAAAAAAAAGGGGGAAGGGAAACACAAACTCTAAATAACATATTTAATTTTTAATCAGATAACTTTACACTACATCTTTGTATCAATTTCTACTCATCTTAGTTGACACTAATACAGACCATATATCTGTTGCAAGTCAGCTATGTGTTGACACCACCTTCCATCAGTATGTGCTTTAGGAAAAAAAATGAAATTAGAAAGGTTGTTGTACTAGTTAGCTAATTTGTATAACACATTGAAGATGAAAATTACAATATATGTGCAGAATATTATTGGTTTTTATTTCATCATCTTCTATGGACATTTGTTCAATTAACCAATTACAAAGGAATAACCAGGGAGTGCATGAGGCATGATCACTTATTTTATGACAATGTACATTTTTTTCTCATGTGATTTGACTAAAATTAACACTGTGATATCTAACTAATGGCAATCTCCATAAGAAAATATCTAAACAACTTAAAAAAAAACAAAAACAAAAACAACTTTTTTAAAGTTGAAAATGGATTCAGAAAAGTGCACAGATCTTAAATTGTGCCTGCTCATTTTTTTGTAAATCTGCTCCTTCCTTGACAGATTTATTTATAAGAAACCTCCTATCTTCACTTTTCCTGCATTCAAAATACAAAAATTCCTTGTCCTGTACCACATTAGTTAGATAGATAGCAGGAAATGCATTACCACAACAGTTTTCCTCCACCAAGCACGAGCATCCAGGTGAAATCTTGATTCTTTTACAAGTAAAGGAAATTTTATCTTTGTCTTATGTGTGTGCTAATATTTAATCCAGATGTCCATATTCAGCTGTCATAGCCAATGGTTTCCTTTGGCACTAGTGGTCCCAAAGTACTATTAATTTAGCTGAAAATTTGAGAAAATCAGAAAATTTTCACAAGCCATCTCATTTCTCTTCAACTGTGTCCTGTCAAGATAGACCCAAAGACCCCTCTTGCTTGCTGTGTATCTGCACCTAGGGAAGAAGTATGAACTGAGGTGACTGAATATTTCAATGATATGTAAATCTAGATGGCTAGATCTGACCTTGGTGTTGAAAATAATATTTAGGTAGTAAAAGGAACAGGTGAAAGACAGATTATATATAATGCACAAACAGTTAAAACAAGCAAATTACTTGGAGGATAATTACAATTGCTATAAACAGCTTTCCCCCTTTTTTTTTCCTCCCAAACTCTCCATTTTTCTTAAATATTATTCCATTCTGAAAAATGTTATAAATGATAAGTGGACAAGATAATTTATATTTACCCTCTATTTTCAAGGTATTCAGACCTTTTTTTTCCTGTAACTGCAAATTATTACAAGGTTGCTATACACTGAAATTGTGTGTGCTTTAGTATCCTGCATAGAATGAAGCCTTCGTACAAAAAGATTGTGTGCCATTATTTGTTGACAAACAAAATATACAGTGGATGAAACAGAATAAGAATTTATCTTAATGTTTCCCAGCAGCCAGTAAATGAAAACATAATAGTATTTGTGATTTACAACAGAAGTTAAAACAAGCACATTTATTTAAGGAAGACCATTCACACGCTGGCAAAGTCTTTTACAAACTAGTTTTAATTTTTTTCCTGGTAAAAAAAAAAAAAAAAAAAGAGAACTAAAACATAATTTTTGACAGCAGTCAAGTACACAGAGTATTTTTCTCTCTTTGCCCATTTTACTTTTTTCTACAGTCTGTTTTCACAACATGATAATTATACTAGCTTGTCATTGTAAGATACTGTGATTTCATCACAAGAAGAGAAATCCAACAGAGAGGAACTGTGAAGAAAAGCAGAGGAAAGTACAGGTCATCCATCTCTAATATTCATAATAACTCTAGCAGTTTAAATAAGACATAGTTTTAAGCTTCATGTGGAAGTCAGTACTTACAGATCTATGTGTTATAAACAATTTTTTTAAATCTGCTTACTAAATATGTGTTAAATTTCTGGCCTCCTAAGTAGATCCAGAAATGAAGTGTGGTTTTCCTTTTTCTTCTTGCTTTGCCAACTTAAACAACCTTCTTGTTTGAGCCAGAAAGAGGTCAGACTGAGATGCTGGCAGTGTCTTGTGTCCAGCAGGTGGAAATACCACACAGTGAAATGGAAAAACAGAGTTGTGAAAGGTTCATATTTTTTATCTTAAAAATATAATAGTCTGAAATGAAACACAACTTGTCACAGTGGACTGTCTTTCTGTATGACTGAAGAATCCTTAAATATATTCATCTTAAATGTGTGGAGGGGGAGGAAAAGAAAATAATGACTAAATAGTAAAAAAATTGAATAAATAAAGCCAAAAAACTAACAAGATTAGAAAACTATTCTGAAAGCTGGGAAGGGAATAAAAACAATAAAAAGAAGAAAAAGCTCTAAATCACCGCTAAAAGGCTTTGGGATAAATCTTGCCTGAAAATTGTAGGTGCAAACTAAAGTTTACCCAGTAAAGAAAAAGAAACCTTAACTTCACAACATAGTATTTTTGTTATAGCTTTCAGGAGAATGTGAGGCTTACTGGCTACATTTTCTGTTCAAGAGCCTGCAAGCTCTTTCAACTTCTCTTGAACTCTGCTTCAGTTCACAGATGTTGGCTTCACTTTTGTTTCCTTTATGTCAGAAATGAACAATTTAAGGTTTCTTAAATAACCACCATCCAAACTGTTAGCAAAAAATGGTTTTATTATTGGATTTCTAGAATTAATACCATTTAATATACAAAAATGCTCTCTAAAAAAGTTAGATGGCATGGTTCACTCTATTACCTGCTACATGGATGAAACCTGCAAAGAGAAATCAAATTAGAATGTATTTAAAAATATTTACAGAAAGACTGAAGACTAAGGATTAAGGGAGACCCTTCCATTGACTCATAAGGTTTTTAGTCTAGAGTGGACTTCCTTGCTTTTTGGACTTCTCATGGAGCCTAGGTGTGTCTAGGTCCAATCTTGGACTGACTCGGTCAATGGTTTATGTCTAAAGGGATTAACAGCATGGATTTCATTACCATTGATTTATCATGCTGGCAGAAAGCATTGTTATTGAGGGTCTCTCTACCTTGAGCAAGGATGGATCTCAGTCTCAGGTAAGGAATCCCAAGTCTTGATAGGCATCCCAGCTCCAGATCAGAACATCTGGCATGCAGTCCAGTTGAAACTTGGAAAGAACTCAAATTGGACTCATCCAAAGATCTGACATTAGTAGAAAGGTACATCTGCCACAAGGAGCAAACCTGGAGGAATCCCAGCTCAAGAGGAGACCACTGCCATGCAGCCACATCATCTGGCCAGGAGAGCCTACAAAAAGCTCACTTAAGCTGTTATATTTAGGGGGTAAAAGGGTTGCCAAGTCAAGTTACGCACAGTGGGACAGATGTGCGTGACATTCCTCGTGCTGACAACTTTATTTGTTCCTTGACAAACAAATCTTGGAAAAGCACCCACCATTCATGTGTTAATTGTATGATCTGTGTCCAAGCTCACAGGCATTGATACTCACTGGGTCACCCTGCTCCACTGTGGGTTTCCTGGAGGAGTTCTGGGCCCAGCTATGACTCAGGTCTTTGTCTCCTTAGGAGACTCTATCAACTCCTGCTGGTTTGATTACAGGGATCAAGTGCATCCATCAAACCCTTTAAAATCTTCAGTAATTTAAAGCACAACATCAGCTCTGCAGGTGATCATTAAGTATTATTTGTGTGTTTAGAAGCACATGGTGGAGACTTTAAAGACACAGGAACCGTATAGGGATTTTGAAAATATTATCTCTCTCTATTGTCCTTCAGAACTCACAAAATTCACAAATTCTAATCCCCCATTTACAAACCCATAAATATCATAGTATATTCTTGCTATGTTCTTTTTCAATTTTTTTTCTTTTTTTCATTACAAAAATGTGAATTGATAGGTACTTTATTTGATACTTATAAGCAGGAACATCTGCTTATAAAAATAATTGAGTTTTATTTATTTATTTTAAATTTAGAAGCACAGTAGGCAGGAAAATACATGACTCTTTCTAACTTCCATGAAGGAAAGCAGACACCAGCAGTGCTAAAACAAAAAAGAACATTAAGAAAGGGCACAAGAATATCAGAAGGCTAGGATTTCTTGATAATTGCCTGAAAATTTTGTGGGTTTCATAATTCACTGATATGAATCAAATGCTTGGCTCTCTTTCTGTTACAAGTCCCCTACCAGATGACGTCCAGTATTTAGAAAGCCTCACAACTTCAAAATACAGGGTTGATTTCCCTCATTTCAAATAATTCTAATAGAATTTGTTTCCACTTTTAGTGTGGGCCAGTTTGTTCCATGTTTCGTTTTATTAAGGTTTCACAAGCTGTCAAATTGCTAGTGGTGGCTCTCCCACAGCCTTCTCAGTAGAGAGTAGAGCTGATTGCAAGCAAATTTCCAGTCTTGGAATATTGTAGGAACAGTGTGGACAAATCTGCTAATAACAGGTGCCCACAGGCTCAAGGAAAAAAAAAAAGTAAATATTTCTGGGCAAGAGGGAAGAAAATTGACAGCTGAAAGATTATCTGTAAAATGGAACAGCCTAAAAGGCAGCTGCAGGATTATTTTGAAGGACATTTTTCCCTCTTTTCCCCACCTGAAGAGAATTCATTTATGCACATTTTTTGGGTTCTGGCAGAGAAATTCTAAGTGATTATTAGCATCAATGAAAATGAAGGAAAATGGCCATGGCATCTACTTCAAGTTGCAATGTAGTTCTCTGAACTCCATGCTTCTTGCTCTCTCCCAACTTTCTGAAGGTATTTATTGCTGTCTGTGTTTGCTTTATGAGGAATTTATTATAGTACATGTTTGGTCTTCTGAATCCCATCTTAATTTGACATCCAATGGAAACAAAGTGAACTTGTCCCAGAGAGTCTGTTAGTCTCTTCCACACCTGAGAAAGGAGGTACATTTCCCAAAGACCCATCCTTTCCTGGCATCAGGCAGACCCTGTAATTTTGAATTAAATTTGTATGAGAGCTTCCATTTGGGCTTAAAAGAGAAAAAAAAATCTTTTTTTTTTTTTTTTTTTTTGTGTGTTCACCCAGAAGACAGATAAAAATTACAACTCCTCTCAAATGCCTATGAACTCAGTCATTGTCCAGCTGGTGTGTGAAGCACAGAGAAATGTGCCTAAGAGAGCTGTGTTCTTCCAAGATTTAACCACTGAACTGCACAGCATTATGGATCACAGCCCATGAGACAAAACAAGGTCCAGTGAGTACTCTCATCTGAGCTGTGCCTACTTGCTTTGTGTTTTCACTTGCATTAGCAACATCCAACAGAGAATGAACTGTTCACATTTCTTCCACAATCAAGCCAAAGTTGTCTGACTTTGCAATTCTAGCAGTTCAGAGGTACAAAAAAATCATAACATCTTTGTTGAAGAGACCTTTTTCCAAGCCTCCGCATCATCAAGGGCAAGTCCTGCCTGACCAACCCCATGGCCTTCTATAGTGGAGAGACTACATCAGAAGATAAGGAAAACACTGCAAATGACATTGATCTGGACTACTGTACAACCTCTGACAAGGTCCCCCACAAACATCCTTCTGTCTAAACTGAAGAGAGAGGGATTTGATGGGGGGACTGTTAGATTTATAAGGAATTTGGTGAACAGTCACATCCAGAGTGCAGTGATCAATGGCTCAGAGCCCTGAAGGATATCAGTCACAAGTGGTGTTGCTCAGGTCTCAACATAGTGACCAGTATTATTTAATATCTTCATTATTGACATAGATGAAAGGGTCATCCTCAGCAAGTCTGCAGATGACATCGAGTTGAGTGGTCCTGTTGACACACCTGATGGAAGGGATGACATCCAAAGGGACCTGGACATGCTCCAGAAATGGGAACAGGGGAATCTCATGAGGTTTAATAAGACAGTGTAAGGTCCTGCACCTGGGCTGGGGCAACCCCAAGTGTCAGCACAGCCTGAGGGATAAACAGATCCAGAGCAGCCCAGCTGAGAGAACTTGGGAGTGCTGGTGGATGAGAGGCTGAACATGACCCAGCAATGTGCTCCTGCACTTTCTGCAGTCCAGAAAGCCAAATGTGTCTTGGGCTGCATCAAAACCAATGTGAGCAGGGTGAGGGAGGGGATTCTGCCCCTTTACTTCTCTCTGGTGAGACCCCCACTGCAGTGTTGCTTNAATGTGAGCAGGGTGAGGGAGGGGATTCTGCCCCTTTACTCCTCTCTGGTGAGACCCCCACTGCAGTGTTGCTTCCAGCTCTGTGGTCTCCAGCACAAGGATGACATTGACCTGTTGGAGTGACACAAGATGATTAGATGGATGGAGCACTTCTCCCAAGAGGAAAGCCTAGAAGAATTTGAATGGCCCACCCTAGGGAAGAGAAGGCTTTGGGGCGACCTAATTTCATCCTTCCAGTACCTGAAGAGAGCCTACAGGGAAGATGGACAGAAGCTATTTATGAAAGCATTAGGGACAGGAAAAGGGGGAATGGCTACAAAATGAAAGAAATTAGGTTTGGAATGGATATTAGGAAGAAATTCTTAATTGTGAGGGTGGTAAAGCACTGGAACAGGTTGTCCAGAAGAATTGTCTGAGACCAGGTTGGATGGGGCTCTGAGCTACCTGGTCCAGTGCAAGGTGCCTCTGCCCATGGCAGTGGGATTGGGACAAGAAGATCTTTAAGGTCCTTTCTAAAACAAGCAATTCTCTGATTCTATCATCATAAAAAGTGCCTCTGCTTCATAAGAGTTTACAGCCCTGACTGTGAATGGGGGGAAAAAAAATGTTATTTATGTTTTGGAGGTAGGGAATATACAAGGAAATGTCTATTCTGACAGACTTCTTTGTCTTACAAAATCAGCCTAAGGAAGCCAAATCTCCTGATTTCCTCCATGGGGCTTCGTGGCCGTATGCTTTTTTTTGGCCACATGTAACTGATAATACTTTCCTGAGCTCCAGATTCCAGAGGAGATGCCATGACTGGTTTTTGCATTACAAGCAGCCTGAACTCAGCCTCATTTTAACCTGCACACAAATCTGTTCTGCTCCTGCCACAGGTGGTGCCATAGAATCTTTAGGATATCAGGCAATTTTGGCCTAAAGCTGTGATTTGTCCATAAGAATGGAAGGAAAATATGAATGGGCTAGGCTGTTCTGGGATGTAGCAAACGGCAAGTGCCAAGGCTTTTTCCTCCAGAAGTCATATTAGCCATGACCTGGAACCAAGGGAATTTGTATTCCTTGGCCAAGGATGCCAAGAGTCCCAAAAGGAATGTCTTGTGTGCTTAGGACAAAATAATGTCAGGGTGTCTACTTGCTGGCTGTTTGCAGTATGTTCAAATCCCTTTCACTCTGTTCCCTCCCTCCTCTCCCTTCCATTCCTACATAGTGCAGAAGTGAAAACACATATCAAGGCAGCAATCTAGCCAGGACCTTTCCCCAGAAAACACTAGAACTCCACTGTAAGACACTTGACAATGTAAATTTAATTGCTACATAGGTTTGAACTTGACTGACTGCATATATACTCAATCAAGAGCAGATGAACTCTCCAAGACATGTGGAAAGTGTGCAGTAAAATGAAGCTCTTCTAGTAATGATATTTTTTCTTTTCAACATTAATCCTATGTTGTGACTTAACTTTCTGGCTTTCTACAGCGGCACCATCTTGGCTTTCCTCTTTTATGTCATTATTCACAACAGAATTTTATTTAAAATGTGTAGGAACTAAGGCTACATCTAAATTTGTCAGAAGTAAATAGCTTTGTAGATTTGGGCCTCTGTTCTCAAAGCCCATTGTCTCCATTGTGCTTTCTTTCTACGCATTATGTATCCCTGTGAAAAATGGTTATGGCTGTGTTTGATTTGAACATTGACTGAGGAGTACAAGCAGGGCAGGGGGAATAGAAGGGTGTAAGGAGCAAATATTCAATTTAAAAAACTTGTGCTATAAAATACATAATAATTTTCAAGTGAAAAGGACATCTTCATTTTCTAAGTGGGTCTTTTAAAATGATAGGCAATAATGGGAGAATAAGTCCATTATTCATTTATAAGGGAATTAGCATAACAAAGCTGCTTAATGTGAGAGTTCAGAAAGCTCTGATTAATAAATTAATCCTTATATTTTACAATAGGTCTCATTTTTTTTGAATAATTCCTATAAGAAAGTGTTTTAATAATCTCAATGTTTTTCTTCAGAAAATTTAACTCTTTGTAAGCTACCCAGAGCAGAGACCAAAATGAACTTCAAGTGCAGATGGGTGCAAATAATTATAGCTCTCAATAACTGATAGTATTGCACAGGGAAAGCTGGAGGCAGGACCAAAGAGAGCTCCACAGGTGCCTTTGTGGCACAAAGGGGTGCCTCAAACTTGTGCTAAGCAGCACAATTTCAGTTAATCTGTGTGGTAATTAATAGGAAGGAAGAAAGAATTATGAGCCTTCAGTTTTGAGAATAGTAGTCTGAATAGAGAACAATTTATCTTTTTACATCTCTTTAAATCCCTTTCATAATTTTTCTTTCTGTAAGTTACTTTCTAGTGTGGACACAGTCTCTTAAACTTGACTGCTCTTCACTAGATAGACTTTACAGTAAAAAGCCTTTGCTTTTCTGAAAAAAGTTCTGTTCCAGATGAAACACTTTCCATATCAAGTCATTGCTCTGCTGTCTTGCAAAGACAAGTAAGGCATCATTCTCAATCTCCTTTTCTTAGGAAAGAGCTTTTTACTCTGTCTTCTTTTTTTAAGCTTCAGTGAATCTGGCCTTTTTATCTGAATAACCCATAAAAGGGTTTTATTCAGGTTTATTTTATTAGAAGCATTGTTCCTATGTAGTTGTAAGCAATACCATTTGATGTATGGCATCATTCCTTGTCTATTTCTGTATTAACAATTTTAGATAGTAGCCTTTCTCTTTTTACAAGAAGACACTAATGAAACCAGCACTTTTTTTGATTCCATTCCTCTTTCCCCCCCATAATTGACCTCTAATGCTGTTATTTCCCTCCATGGGAGGGAATAGGGTCTAATGGGAGTGGACAAATCTTTCTGATTACCTTTGGAGGCCCAGAAAGGATGCTTACAATAGAAATCCTGAGATAAAATGCCAGTCACAATGAAGCAGAGAATGGTGAATTCTGCTCAGACACACCATGCACTACAGAATGCCTGATGTGGCATGCTCCAGTCTTCTTTTGAAAGCTTTGGGAAGAGGATTAATGATGCCGTAGCATAACAAGGAAGGCAGAAAAGAGAAAATAGTGATGACATTGGTAGTTTCACCTTGAACAATGTGAATGCCACTTTTACTGAGCTTAGCAGAGCACTCATAGTGTGGTTTAACTGGGGAATGGGAAAAAAATAAAAGGCTGAGAGGCTCTTACTGACCTCCTCAGTTTAGGAGTTCAGTCACTGCACAATGAGAGAAAGTTTCAGCCATTAGGTTTGTCTCTTTCCTTTAGATGATGCAAATAGAGTTTCCTCCTCTGGTCTACTGCCTACACATCAACAGCAAAACAACTGCAAACTTTCTTTGGGCTGTCAGATTAATAAAGTCTTGTTTCGGATACTGCCGACCTCTGTTCCTTCACCTATGGACTCTTCTGGTTTGTTCAACCTGTCTGTTCTCATCACACCTTTATTCTGTAAATCTAAAAGACAAGGCAATGCCTTGCTAAATGGAATAGGACAGCAGGGGGAAAAATCATTGTACACAAAAATAACAGTTTGAATCTAGACTGCACAGCAGTTCTTCACAAATAACTCTCACTTCAAATGCAAGGCAGAAGCAGAAGATCTTTGAAAGGAAAGCATTTGACAGATTACATTCTCTAATAAGTTTCATATTGTAAAACAGAGGGGAAGGCACCATTAGAAAACTGCTCCTAATTCATGTTTTATTACAAATTAATGATGCAAACAGGAAAACAGAAACTCCATTACTTATTTGCATAAGAATTTCTCTATCAACAAGCCTTCAGTTTATTTGTGATTCCTACCACTCCTGCTTTGGTTAAATTTATAATTTATATCTACATTATTTTGTTTCAATTGTGGTTTCCTGTTGTCTAGAGTGCTTTAGAAAGAGCTGTGAAAACTTGGTGAAATCTATTTGGCAAAGCAAGACTGTCTTCACAGAAAAATTAACAGGGTTTGCCAAGCTCATGAGCCCAAGGGTTGTATCATTTAAATCTTTCTCTTATGCTCAGTGAAAAAAAGAAAAGCCCTTAGAAATTACTTCTTTGGCACTCAGCACTAGCCTCCATTTAATTGTTCTTCCCGTTGGCACTGCTGCTTCTCACAAGGAAATAAAAATCCACTTTTGCAAGTTCCTTTAAGGTCCTATTCTTATTTTTCCTCACTTCATTTCTACTGTCATGATTCTGCTCTTCAACTGTTCTCATCATACTGTATTCATAGAAGACACCTTTCTTTTTCAGCCAAGCCTTAGACATAAACCACAGATTTGGTGGCAGTTGTTGAGTTATCATCTTGGAAGGGCTGTTGAATCTTTTCCCACCTTAATGATTCTCTTATTCTCAAACTTGCAAGGACAACGATTTTCACTCTGTATAAATGTTTGCTCTGTGTAAATTTGTGTATTTAAGCTTCCATCTGATTGTGCATTTTCAAGACTTCACTGTGGACCTACAGGCAAATCTAGCAGAAAGCCACGAAATTTAAGAATATAAATTTGCTGATGTTGACTAGCCAACAGTTATTTGTGGATTTTCAAGAAAGATGATTTTTATATTTGTATTTATAGTTTTTCTTTATTATTCAAAACTCTAGCATAGCAGTATTTCTGTCTCAGTGATGATTTAAGATCTACCTATAGCCTTTAATTACTCTTTGTGCATCATTTGTTCCTTAGGCCCAGAAGACCTGTTCTCATCTGTTGACTAATTATTCAATGTGAAGTGTTTCATCAAAGACTAGACTAGTCAGGGTCCACATCTATAAAAGATAGAGTCTGATAGAATGGCATTGATTCTCTGTCCTATCCAAAGATAGCCGACAAATTAAAAACGATAAAGTATAAGTTGAGACACATGACGTTTTATTTCTGGTTAGCAAGAGAGAGTAATACATGAGCCACAGGCAGGTCCATCAATCTCATCTGGCCAGAGATGAAACTCCATGTATAATAGCACATCATCTAGTTTTTGTTTCATTTTGCTTTGCTTTGCTTTGTGGCTTTCCCATAAAATTCATCATTACAATAAAATGAGAAAATGAAAAATGAAGTTGGAGTGATGTTCATAATTATGTATGCTGAAAAAAACACAAAGCAACAACCCCCCTAATAAATATTTTGCATACCACACAGAAAAAAAAAAAAAAAAAAAAAGAAGTATTTTTTCTTTTGCAAATATGACAATCTAATAAATTCATTCTGAAGTCCTGCTTTCTCTTGAATATCAGAGATCTTTCTAAGCCCATGGACAATACAGAAGTGGAGGCACAAATGTAACCAAGAGCAATCTTTGTAATTCCTACATTCCAAGTTAGCCAGAGCATCAACTAAAGGTGTCTTAGAGCAGCTTCATCTGCAGTTCCTTCTTATAGAATGGACCATCATTCCACATTCATTGTGAGGCCAGGAAGTAGAGGAAAACACAAGCCCAATGACCATAATATTGTCTTATCCTTGGCTTCAGGCTCCAGTTCCCCAGCTCATCACCAGAACAGGTGCTGCAAGTAGACCAATAATTCTATAATCAAGTCATGCCTGTATCCTTCTGGCGACTTAGGGTATGAGAGGTGAGGATTGTGTAGGGTTTCATTGGAAAATTCAAGTCTGCTCTTGCTCAGTCAGCCATTAGGTTTGTAGAGGTGGATAAACAGTAGATATGTGAGTTTTTCTTTTCTTGAGATGTGAGCATACCTGTGAGAGGAGAGAGGGCTGTCAGTTAGCCAAGGAAGATATCAGTCTGCTAGTCTTCCAGGAGCAAAGGAGAAGTTCCAGATATGGAGTTTAGAAAAAAAAAAAAAATCATCTTCTTGTTTTAAAGCATTAGAAAAGCTGATGTAGTGTATGCTATACAGATACTCCCTAGAAACTAGGAAAAAGGATATTGTCCTGGTCTTCTCTCAGACAGCATTATGACTTAGCCTGAGGTTTTAAAATCTATGAACAGCAGATATTTAAGAGCTAAATTCCAAGTTAAACTTCTGAACTTCCCCAACTTCTGTTAGGGATTAAACTAACAGAAAGCTCTAGCCTGAGAGAACAAGCAAGTGTAGTGTTTCTATTTCTCTTATGATCAAGAAGAGTTCATCCTTGTAATTGTATTTAAGGTATTGCCTTTGATCAACCATGTGCTTAACAGGATCACCACACTCTAGATTCCAGATCAAGCAGCACCCAAAAAATTTATTGCACTGCTTGTCTCTCATGACTAATAGTCTACCCTCTTCAAATGCAAGACCTGACCAGGCAAATCAAAAGCACAACCATAAAAAGAAGACAATGAGAAACCTTCCGTAAAAGCAACATATTTAAATGTAATTCCCAAAGCAGTCCTTAAAGTATAAGCACCACAGCTTCATAACCAGTAAATGAAGAAAATCAAGGAAATGGAACCCAGTTTTATAAAGGATGGTCTAATTGGGATGGTTAGAAGGGTTGTTTGGCTTACCTCTGGGATTTTTGAGTGCTTTCTGCATTTATAAAAAGGCCCATAATGAATATGAAATAGGGAAGAAGAAATATCTTTTTAGGAGAATGATTCATAGTTTTTTAATACTGAAAACTCCTTAAGCTGCTCAATACTAGAACCTCCAAAGAAGGTTTACTCTATATTTAGTGTCTCTGTATGTCCTTGATAGATTATTTGCTCTTGATTATGCTGAAAAAATGGGTAATGTATGAAGGTCGGATTATTCCTTTTTTTATGTTACACTCCTCTGTATTAATAGACCTTACTCATGATGTTTATATTTTTTAGTGAATCCTTTTGTAAATTTCACATTGTAAAATTCAACATGGAATAGTTCTTCCAGCAGAAAAACTGATTACTTTTCCTCATAGTGGGAAGAGAAACAATTTCATAGGAATGGTGGCAGGTTATCCTGGGTGATGGAAAGGGTTAGGCATTGCTTACAATAATCTCAGCACATTTTGTAGTTATATCTTGCTTATATATATGCATATGTTGCATAGTACTTTAAAAGTTTCTAAAGAGTTTAAAATAAAGAATGTTAGAGCTGAGTTTTAAATCTATTGCAGAGTGTCTTTGTGACTTTTATGGCATCATTGCCTCAGAACATGTGAAAGGCGCAAAATGTAGATGAGTCGGGCAGAACTATGAAACTCTCAAAAGTTACACCCTGAGGCATGCAGTTCTGACACCACTTGACACAGAGTTAGTGTAAAAACAGCCAGTTTACAGGAGACCTTATTAACTACATGTAAAGATTTTAAGAGCTACTGTGTGCAAATAAAAATCCTATGATTAGATTACTTGAAAATACATTTTTAAAAAAGGTTTGGATATTAAAATATGGAGGAATTACTTTACCAGGGATGCCTAATTGAAATTGTAGAAGGCTTAAAATGGTAGCTTTCTATTGGTCTTTCCATTTATCTCAGGAAAGTCAGCTACATACACTTATGTCAGTGTCAGGGCTAAATTCAAGCTTTCAACATGCATGAGTCAGCCCAAAAGAAGTTTTATCATTCACCTAAAAATCATTAGGTTAAACAAAGGTGAGTGGCTCATCCATTCTTTTCCATCTCTCCCTCTGTAAACTGACTGGCTCATTTGTTTTCAGGAACTCTTTCTTAACTCTGGAGACCAGAATGTTGTGCATATTTCAAATGAAAACTAAGAAGTCTCTTGGCACCCCATTAAGCTTCAGGCACAGGAATCAGGGAAACACAATATAAACTGTAGCCTTTGTGATTAAAACAGTTTCTACCTCAATTCTGACATGAGAAGAGTCTGAAAGTCTCCTGACTCTGAGTGTTCAGTTTGGTATCGTGAATAAAGGGCCCTTGGCCCAACTCCCTTTTTCCTCCTTTGAAAAAAGTGTCAGGATAATACCTGAGTTTTATAAAGTCCTTCTGAAGTTACAGAGGAATATATTTGACTTAGAGTATCTATAGTTACTCTCATTTATTTTTTCAGTTTTGATGTAGAAATAGGGAATTATGGTGGATTTTGTGAACATTTCTCCATCTCTTTACTTTTCTCTTATCCACTTTGGGGTTTCTATTCTTACTGGTTTTTACTATTTACCTGTGAATAGTACTATATTCCTTCATCAAATGGACTTTGTTAGGAGTTTTCATTCATCATAGACTTGCTGTTGAATAGAGCAGCTCATTTAGTTCCAGCAGATACAGATAAGAGTAAGGTACTCCATGCCCTGGATTTTGTTAACAAAATTTGCTTCGGGAAAAGTAGAAAAGCTTCCAGCAATACAGAACAGACCTGATTTAGGTGCCTCTTGGGTAATCCCTATGGAACACTCTCAGGGTGCTGAGAGGTCTGGTTACTGACACCATGAGGATGCTCTCAACTATTTTTGAAAGACTGTTGAGATCAGAGACCGCCTCAATGGCCAAAGAAAAGCAGACATTCTCCCTGTATTCATAAAAAGGCCCAAAATGTAATCAAAGGAAATCCTGTACAGTCAACATCACCTCAGGCCCTGGAGAAAACATATAGCAAGTCCTCTTGGAAGCCAGTTCTGGATTCATGAAATAGAGGAAGGCGATTTGGAATATCTAGCAGTAACTGAAGCAGATGAGCCGTGCCTGACCAGCCTGGTGACTGCCTTGTTTGTTTAAATTACTAGATTGTGAATTACTGTAAGGCAGCAGATATTGGGTTCTTTGGTTTTAGCACAGCATTAGACACTATCTAAGTCAGGACATTGTGGTCTAGATGAGTGAATTAGAGATTACAGCTGGATTGTCAGCCTGTACAGAGAGCAGTTTGTGGTTGGTGCTCTACCTGCAGGCTGATTACGGGTGGACGCAGAGGGATCTGTGTTGGGACTGTTCCTGTTCAATATCTTGATCCATGATCTGGAGGAGGAGATCAAGTGCACCCTTACAAAGTTTGCAGCTTACACCAAACTGAGGGGTGCAGTCAATGTGCTCAAGGGCAGAGATGTCTTTCAGAGGGACCTAGAGAGGCTGGAGGAATAGGGAATAAGGAGCTCATGAGGTATAAATGCAAATGTCCTGCACCTTGGAAAGATTAACCCCCTGTAACAATATGTGCTGGGGACTGGCCAGCTGGGGAGGGGTCTGCTGAACAGGATCTGTGCGTGCTGGCTCATTCTGGGCTAAAGAGCAGCCAGAGGGTGCCCTGACAGCAAGGCAGGCTCTCAGCATCCTGAACTGTGCTCATCAGAGGATGTCAAAAATATCACTGAAAGTGATTTTTTACTTCACACTTGTTAGACCATACAGAAGGCTGTATCCAGGTTTGAGTACAAGAAAGTGGTTTATAAAGTGAAGTAATGGAACAAGTTGTCCAGTGAGGCTGTGAAATCTTCACTTTTAGAGGTTTAAGAAGACTGGACTGGAGAAAATGCTAAGCAATCCAATGTCACTTTCCAGCTGATCCTGTTTTGAGTGGAAGATTGGAGTCTCTGACTCTTTGAGGTTCTTTCCAACCATAATGAATTTATGGTTGCTATTAGATTTAGTTTCTAACCAACAACAATTTCCTAAGTCAATGGCAATGTTAGTTTGGCTGGAGAAAATGTGGCAAAACTAAAAAATGAATATATCAAAGATAATTTAAATCTAGTGAACTCTCTAAATCTTGATCCCTCAAAATTCAAATGCTTCATGTAAAAAACCCCATTTTTTTATTTTCAGATAGGAAAGTGGGTCTGTATCAACCATTCAAATAAAAGTATTTTTAAAAATTAGAACTTATTTATATTTATTTATAAAAATTAGAATAAAACCTTTATGTGTCTCAAAGCAAGTAAGTTTTACCAGCTTTATGAAAATTTAAAGTATTTTTTATTTGCTAATGAACTGAAAAAAACAATTATTTACACATATTTCCTGAAGAAACATTTGTTTTGGGTTGTACCTTGGTTTATGCCTTCATTGTTCCAAGAGATCATAATGGGATTTATTTTCTATATTGCAAGGAAGTGACATGGTACTGAAAATTGTGTAGATTAGAAGGGGGAGCCAAAGTATCACCAAAATACCTTGTTTCCTTCCTCTTGTTACTGTGATAGCTTTGTATGCATGGGTGGGTGCATATTTAAACAAACAAAAGTGTTTTCTTATTTCTTCCCCTGTCCTTTGTCAGTGTGTTAGCTGAGGTATGTCAATACCTTCCCTTTGAAAAATCAAATGCAGATGAATTACTTTGAGCTCAAAGTATGATTCCAGTTCCTAGCTCCGGTAATATAAACTGGAAGTTTCCAGACTGATGTTTCTACAGGACAGGATGAATCCTGTCTCTTCATGTTAAACAAACAAAAAAAAAAATCCGAAAAGTAAGTCATTCTCAAGAAGCATCACATTTTTCCAGCAAAACAAGCACAAAGAAATCATCAGTGGGACAAGGAAGTCCACAGTGAGGCCTTTGCACAAATTGCCCTGAACAATATTGGTCAAGAAAGCAGAATGATGACCACTTAAGAGTAACAGTTCTGATACACCATCTGGAAAAGGAAATTTTGAAAAAAGGAGGAAAATTACCATGAAAACTCTTCTTGTCACAATAGTTTAAATACAAACTCAATTCTTTCAAAGAGTATATTCACTTTTAACTTCCATGAGGCTTATTCCTACTCCCAGAAATATTTCCTTTACTCCTAAGACAACTTACCTGAATCAAGGACAAAAGACTTTTTTGCAAGTGAAAACTAGAGGAATAACCTCTACAGCAACATCAGCAAGAAACTTAAATGCACATTCAAAGAACAAGTTAAAATCCTAATTGTGAAATTCATGAAGTGGCAACTTTTAGATGCAGATCAATCAAAGGCAGGATTGATACAAGGGCAGGTATAGATTCTTCCATCTTCATTCACTGGACAGTATGTATATATTGCATTTTGCTGCAGTTGTTTCTAAGCCTGGGACCCTTATGATTCATTGGCAGAAGCCACACTGTGTCAGCTGAAATGGAATCTTTCTCTGCAGGTAGGATCTGCATCATGTTTCTCTTAGTAGAAATCTCTCCTTGCATATCTGACAGGTTATTCTGCAACCATATCCTTAAAAAAATTTTAAAACAAAAATTCATATTTCTTGCTGAGACAGCCACATTATTTTCTGGAATATATAAAAGAATTATTAGAATGCTAGAAGTTCTTTCATATTAGCAGCATGTCAAAATACCTCTGTGTGGATTGATCCTTCACTGGTTTCTTCTGACTTGTCTGGAAGGCCAAGTGTGTTTCCTGTCACTGGTAGCATTGCTGAAAGAAGAATTACGGGAAATTCAGGCCAGCTTTCTAAAACTGCACACAGCAAACACACCCAGGTGATTTGCTTAACCCTGTAACTCAGAATAGCAAGCAGACAGGTGAGAGACTAAATAAGATTAAGAGACGGTAGTGTCAGCTAACCTATTGCAGTGTTGGTGGCAGGTGGGGAGGCAGGGGAATCTGCTGTAGCAGCCAAGCACATTTCCAGTGCTGTCTGCTAGGTAAGCAGATATTTCAGATTACAAGGTGGAGGGAGGTGTTCTTTATCAGGGTCCTCTTTCAGAGGTACATAATTTGTGAAGGAATGAATGGCTGTTGAAGAAAAGGAGCACGGACAAACATGCAAATAAGTACTCCTTGTACGTCTCCTCTCTGATCTCTGCTGTTGTGTTATTGGGAGTCATCACCACCTTCTGTATTTTCATATGCCAAAACCAGAAGCACTGTCAACCTGGCTTGATGTTACTGTGGGCATCACAGGTAGCTGTAAGGAGTATATTTTTTGACTCATGATCCAAATTTAACCTAGCTTTCATAGTGCCATAGTGATAATATTCCATGAAAGTGTAATAAGTTATAAGGAGTAAGTAAAATTCATGAAGCGTGAATACAGGATTGTTATTTGTAACACTCATATTTTCTTTCCATCATACAGTAAATAAAAAGCTATTCATTTAGAAGTGTCAGAGATAACTAACAGGAGGTACTTATTTAAGCATATTCTCATTTTGCACATGTGCAGAGCAATGATTGGTATTTAGTATTTATGAGTCTAGGGATCTCTTACTGTGTTAATGTAGTTGTAGTTCTCATAAATTTGTATCTTTAATACTTAGAACATTTGTATGTTTTTGTGAACACAGTGGTAATGTAATGTGGAAGGCAGTACAGTCCCACTGCTTTTTCCTTGAATGAGTGCTGTGATTCTTGTGTGGCCTTCACAAGCCATCTCTCTTCCTCTCTGGTTGGTTGTCTGTTTTTACAGTGGTCCTTGGAAGAGAGGAGCCACACACTATCTGTTTATTTCTCATTGTTCTGAGAATATCCCCACAGGCTTTACCCATGTCTTTAGAGCAGCTGCTTGAAAACTATGCTTCCCTTTTATCACACCCTGTCACTCTTTTATATTAGACACAACAACAGGAGAAGATAATTGGCAAATAAGATATAACTACTGCCCAAAGATCAGAGTTTGTGACTTCTAGTTTTACTTCAGATCCGGACATTATCTTGGTAATTTGCATTCAGATATCTGTTTGCACTTCTCAGGGACTCTCAAAAGCTATGATGGTTCTTGCTGCTACTTGGCTGTCCTGTGAGGACACACATAAGGATTTTTTTTTTCCCACTGAACATATGTGAAGGCTGTTCCCTTTCTGTTCTGAGAGTGGTGCATGTCACTCTGAAAGAGGAATGAGAGAATATGAGAATCTAAGTTTGCCTTTTATTTCATGTAAAGTCAATGCCGTGAATGTTGTCCTTGCAATCTCCCAAGAGTGTCCCTAAGGGTTCTGACTCCTCTTTAAGGGTGGATAATGTTGCCAAGGAACTTTGACATTGCTGATAAATGATTCTACATAAGGATGAATCATTGATTTATTGTCTGCAGTGTGAGATTGAAATTAAGAGTGGAGTATCTATGGACTTTTATAGACTGTTATTTGTAGCTTTAGTTTTCTGCTGGCCACTTCTAAAAGAGAACATCTGATGGTGTGGAGGGAAAAGGAACAGATAATTTAGCTTGGAAATTCTTAAGTATTGAGGAACTGGAAACTGGTGAGACATCATCAGTCACTTGACCTTCAAGTGAGCAATGGAGGTGTTTGCTGCATAAAATAAAAGCTCTGGGAGAGTTCCAGAAGGGAGATGAGTGGGTCAATTTACTGCTTGGCTCCTGTCTGTCTCTGCTATGTTTCTTCATTCTCTACAGCTCCTAACGACACTAGCCAGGCTCAGAGAGAGAAGTCTCTGTCTCTTGTCTGAAATTGCATATCTAATTCAGTGTTAGCCCATTAGATCTGAATTCTGCCTTGGTGATAGCCATTTTATAATCCTCTAATCAAAAATGAGAAAAAACCCACAATAAGCACACAGTTATTTCCATTGAGCCAGAAAGTGATATTGCCATCATTTATCTTCATGGTTATGTCTCATTAGGAAAGTTTTATGTTTTTACACTTTTCTTTCTCTTTATTTTTTATTCTATATTGGTGCATGAAGAGAACTAAAGGGTCACTTTTAAAAAATTAGATAGTTTGTAGGCAATATGAATCTCATGTAATAAAAATATTTCCCCCCAAAAAATAGAATTTAGTTTTAAAGTATGAAAGATAACCAAAATATATTGCAAGTATTTCTGAAACTGGGCTGTTTACAATCAACATTTTAATCCACACATTGTAATTTACATGACTCAGGTTAGTGTTTGCAAGATATTCATTGGGACTTATTTGAAAACATCGACTTAAATCCTAAAGACATTTACAGTATTTTGGAAAATAATTTTGGAAAATTCAGTCCCTCTAGCAACTAAACACTCTGGAGCCACTTGCTCATCATCCTCCTGTGGGGAGGAGAATCAGCCTGGGGTCCGAGATAAAAACAGTCTAATAATTGCAACAAAGTGAAATATAACAATTATACCAATAATAGTAATTATAATAACAATAATAGTAATAATAATTGTAAAGAAAAAAAGCATGAGACAGTAATTAAACCCAAGAAAATAAAATTGATACACAATATAATTGGTCACTGCCTGCTGATCAATGTCTAGCCTGTCCCCCAGTAGAAATTGGCATCTCCCAACCAAGCTTTCCCAGTTTGTATACTGGACACCATATTCTATGGTATGGAATATCATACCATTTTGGTCATTTCACGTCATTCTCATGGCCATGGTCCCTCACAGCTTCTTGTCCAGTTCCTCCCTAGCAGAGCCTGGGAAACTGAAAAGTTCTGGACTTAGGGTTAGTAACTGCTAAAACATCAGTCTGTTATCAATATTATTCTCATACTGAATCCAAAGCACAGCACTGTACCAGGTATGAAGAAGAAAATTAGCTCTATACCACAGGAAACCAGAACATACACTAAGGAATTTTACCAGCCACAAGCAATTTACAAACAGAAATAGGGATGACATCCATCAAATCAGTTATCATTGCTCATACACTCCTAATAACAGTCATGATAATATGATAATATATTTTCAAGTGTTCATGTTTTGGAAGCAGATCCTTCTACCTTTAACTTTTTCTTCAATACAATTGTCTTTAGTAATGAGATTATTGCAAGGACCTAAAAACATTTCTGTGCTTTTTAGAGGAATATAAGGAAAAGATTTTTGGAGAATGCATTTCCCAAGAGTAGAACAAAAA
>VWYP01025532.1:0-43727 GCA_013400435.1 Pycnonotus jocosus | reverse complement strand
GGCCCCGCTCCGGCCCCATGAGGCGGCCGAGCGGCAATGGGCTCGCTGGGCAGCCGCGTACTGCGGCGGAGGGCCGGGCTCCCGCGGGGCGAGGCGGCGGCCGCGGGCAAGGGTGGCAAGAGGAAGCGCAGCGGAGCCGAGGGAACGGGGGACAGCGATAGCGACGGCGAGGCCGAGCGGGAGGAGCGGCTCCTGCACCTCCGGGGCCGCAGGTCTGAGGGACGGACGGGGCCGCCGGCTCTGAGGGGGCCGGGGATGCTGGGGAAGCTGCAGGGTCGAGGCCGGGCTGAGGTGGGCAGAGGGGCTGGGGGAATGCAGGGCCGGGCTAGAGCGCAGCTATGAGGGGCCACTCGGGGGCCCGGCCCGGCCTCCCCTGGGAGCCCGTGGTGCAGGAAGGAGCGGGGACTGGAGGGGAGAGGTGTCGGGGTGAGGCCTCTCATGGGGCTACCCGGGCCAGGGGATGGCTCTGCGGCGCTCGGGAAAGGTCCCGGCAGCAGCGGCGGGGGCCAAGAAGCGGTTCCGGCACGGGGGAACACGGCAGTGGCGCTGGGCTGGGCAAGGCAAGGCAAGACGAACCCCCTGAGGGCTTGGGACCGACTGTTGCCGCCGTAATGGGAAAAATTCAAGGAGTGTGTCTCATTTTTTTATGGTTTGTTGTTTTGTTTTTACTAGGAAAAAATTGAAAAGCACGTCGAAATATATTTATCAGACACTGTTTTTGAATGGAGAGAACAGTGATATCAAAATTTGTGCTCTGGGAGAGGAGTGGAACTTGCACAAGATTTATTTGTGTCAGGTAAGTGGCTCCTTTCTAACTCTCGGTAAAAGAATGGGTATCCTCAGTAGAAGGATGTCTGAGAACTGTGAAGTATGACTGGAGATCTTTCCTTTTTTTTTTTTTTTTTTTTTCCTGCTTTATATTTAGGACGTTCACTCTTTTTGTAGATGCAAACAGTTAACCAACTCCTGTTAGCAATATTGGGAAGCAGAGCTGTAGCTTCATGTTTGAAATATTTCTTTGCCTCCCTCTCTTACTGCTTACATATTTTTTTTAATTTATTTTATTCTTAATCTTGGTGCATCCTCTGTGAAAACAGTGCTGGCAGTTGTCTTGGATGTCCTGAGAACATGTTCTTGTTTGCTGAAAAAATGGCTGAGAGACTGCTGTGATGTGAATATTCTTGCAGGGCAAAGGAGGTGCTTCCAGAAGGGATTTTTAAAGCCTGTGATGCCCCAGCTCAGTTTTACTGTCCACTGGACTTGTGTGCAGGGACCTGCAGGGAAATTGCTGGTGCTGGATCTCTGTAGGTTTTACACGATTGTTATGAGCCATTGCAAAAGTATTCCTTGCAGCTTCTCTGCTGCTGCAGGAGTAATGTTTTCTTAGGAACTCTAAAAAGGAATAAAACTTAGTGCATACATCCAGAAATGATGCTGTTTCCACAAACATTTTCTGTTGGGCTTGTGTTCAGGTGTCCTCCTTTGTGTCTGTGTTTTGGGAGCGCAGAGGTGCTGTTGGCTTTGCTGTCTGTTCTGTGTCACTCCTGCTGTGGCAGAAGCAGGGAGGAGCTATGACTGTGCCCTGAAACACCGAATTCACTTGTGCCCGTGTGTTTCAGGGGTTCTGGCCTTGGCAGGGGTTGATGTGAAGCCCTCAGGTGCTGTACCTGGACAGGAGGGCACTTGTGTGTCAGCTGCAGTGGGAGCCAGAGCAGGGGTGTGACACGGTGGCACTGGGAGGTGCTCTGCACATGGCTGCAGTTTCTCTGGTGCAACAAGTGACATGAAGAGCAAATTCTGGATTTTTTTGTGGCTGTTGCTGTGTCAGTGCCCCAATTCCAGAGCAGCTTCAGCAATTACTTGCATGGTCCCAGCACTTGAAGTGTTTCATTGCTTTCTTCTAGGAAAAAGCCTTTTATTTTTGGAGTGTGTGAACCTTTTAACAAGCACAAACTGAAGGCAAGGGAGTCCTCTGTGTGAGCCAGAGTGGGAGTAGTGGCACTGAGGGGGCCGTGGGGTGTGTGGCAGGAGCAGAGCTGGCAGGCACAACTCCCATGCCACTCTGCACCCATGAGAGGGGGGACAGGGAGGGCTGGTTTATGCAGGGTGGGCACAGCACTGCCATGGCCTCAGGCTGCTGGTGTTTCTTGTCACTATCTCTCTGTGGTTGCTGCATCTCAGGTTGGTGAAGCTGCTCCTGAGACAGCATGGGTTGGTGACTGAAATTGAGTGTGAACTCCCCTCTGTGGATGCAGCTTTGTAGAGGGGTTTGAAAGTTGTGACATTGTCTGTAGAGGCCCTGTAGGAGCAGTGTTCTTGAGGGGGAGTTTACCATTCTCCTCAGACAGGTTCTGTTTCAGGGCACAGTCCTGCATTGCAGTTACGTTACTGTAGGTAAAATAGTGGTGGAGGTTAGAAATAACTCCATGTAAATGACTCTTAATGCCATTGTGACTCCTCCTCTGTGCCCCTGAGCAGACTCAGCCTGGCTGTTTCTGCTCCCCTGCTCTCTCCCAGCATTGCCTCAAGTTCCATGAAGGACAGACAGGTGCTGCTCTGCCTGGTCACAGCAGATCTGAGAAATGAGGGTTTTCTTTTTCATGATGCTGTTACAAAAATGATAAATCCTTATGAAACTGGGGTGTTGATCTCTGTGGCAAAGCTGAGGCAGCCTCATGAGGAGGACAAAGATGAGTGAGGTCCTGGGTTTGATAGGAACATATGGTGTGTTTCAGAGTTAGGGATATGCAGAGGATACAGAAATACTGACCTGATCAAATGAAATCAGAATTGGGGTTTGTGTTATTTGCTGCCCTGAGCTGAAATGCTGAGGGAAGAGGTCAGGGAATGTGGTGCTGTACAAATAGACTTTATTTTTTTGATCTCTCAGGTAAACTTCATTGATAGCATCTCATAATGGGCACATCTGCTGCTGAGAAAGAAAATCAGGAACCCTAGTAGAGCATTATCTTTCCCTTTCTTTGGATGGAAACCTCAAATTCTAGTTTTATGTGCTTTTCACTTAATAATAAAAGGTATATTGCTGTAAATGGTGTGTGTGTGTGTGTGTCCTTGGTATGAGGCTACAGCCTTGTACAGTAATTTGTATGTCTTGCATGCCTTTTTTGATTTTTTCCTCCCCAGTCTCCAAACTGGCATTCCCTAATGCCTGCAGGATTTGTTGTTTGCCAGTAACCTTAAGGACTTCATTCTTGGACTAATTCTGTCCCCACTGGTGATGTGGTTTGTGGGGAAAAGAGCTTGTGTAACTTTTCTGGCCTTTTGAAACTCTTTCCTTACTCTGGTTATACACACATAGCCCAAATTTTCCTGTAGGCATTTTGAGTGTCAGAAACAGCAACTACAGCCCCTTGAGTCTGTCAGAATGTTTTAGCTTGTGAAAGTTCCCTTAATATATTTTGTTCTGCTAAAGGTAAATATTAACCGTGTTTGGTTCCATGTGCTGCTTTTGGCAGTTTCAAGTGGGATGAAATCTCTTAGTTGAGTTCTTTTTCTCTCTTCCTTTGTACAGTCAGGCTACTTTTCCAGTATGTTCAGTGGTTCTTGGAAAGAATCCAGCATGAATGTCATAGAGCTGGAGATTCCTGATCAAAATATTGATGTAGAAGGTAAGTGGGAGCCTTTTATTTTAACAAAACCCTGAAGGGAGAAGTTAAGTTGAACATCATGATGTTCAGAGAAGGCTCATGAGGTTTAGCTTCTTTTTGTGCACCTCTTTTTCAGCTCTCAGGGGTGCTGAAGAGTTTACTTAAATCGTGGGAGCTCAGTAATGGATTGGTTTTGCCTCATGAGTTTTCTGTCTGGTCAGTTCCTCTAGATAAAGAGCCAGCACTGAGACCATGGAGAAAGCATGCAGTGAAGGACTGTATTTAAGGACTGGTTGTATTTAAGGACTCTTCACTGCCCCGTGCTCAGTGTTGTGTCTCTGTTTGCCTCCTGTTCCCTTTGCAGCCCTGCAGGTGGCTTTTGGCTCGCTCTACAGAGATGATGTACTGATCAACCCCAGCCGCGTGGTCGCCCTGCTGGCAGCAGCCTGCATGCTGCAGCTGGTAAGTCAGAAATGCCACTGTTCTGTCTTTACCTGAAAAGAAGCACAGCAGTTCAGAATGTCTTGCCCACATGGCCTTTTTCACCCAGAGGAATGAATCAGCTTTTCAGGCTGACTGGAGACAAAGCCAAACATGATGCAGTGGGTTTATTGAAAAATGCTGACTAAGATTGAGGTGTGAGATTAAGTGATTTGAGAGTGATATCCAAAAGTAGATTAAATAGGTTTTGGAGCTCACTTGCTCTACCCTTAAGGCATTCAGTACCCTTTTCTTTCATGGGAAATATTCTTAGGGAACATCTATGTTTCTGAGGAATGATGATTTAAATGTTTTGAACGGCGTAGCACTAGTGGCTGCAGCCTGTGGGACTTTGGGGATGGTTCAGGCATGAAAATCTGTATGAACAGCACAGTGTCTGACATTTCCTCATGGGAAATGAGCACTCAGAATATTTGCATGGTTTTTCCTCCCTGCAGGATGGCTTAATCCAGCAATGTGGTGAAACAATGAAGGAAACCATCACTGCCCAAACTGTGTGTGGTTATTATAATGCTGCGGGGACGTATGGGCTGGACTCCGTGAAGAAAAAGTAAGAATTGCTGTCTCCAAGCTGTTTTGGACATTACCAATGAACAGTGCATTTACACACAGTACCATAATGACCAGGTTAATTGCTTTAATATTTTTTTAGAATAGAACCATAGGACAGCAAGGTTAGACGAGACCTATAAGATTATCCAGTCCAACCATCCACCCAGCACTACCACTGAAACCACTAAACCACATAATCCAGAGCCAGATCCAGACACGTCCAGGGATGGTGATTCCATCACATTCCTGGGCAATCTATTCCAATGCCTGACCACCCAAACAGGAGAAAAAAAAAAAGTACCTAATCTGAATTGATTGAGTCTGTTCAGATCCCTCTGTGAACCCTTCTGCCCTCCAGCAGATCTGCAATCCCACCCATCTTAGTGTTTGCAAATTTACTGAGGAAGCAGCTGTTGCAGGACTGTTAACATAGACAAGAAACAAGCAGAGATCCTAATTCCTTGCTTTCTGTGCAGGTGCCTTGAGTGGCTCTTGAACAATCTCATGACTCACCAGAGTGTTGGACTCTTCAAGGAGCTCAGGTACTGGGGCTGCACTTCTCTTGCAGGGATGAAGGACAGTCCCTGCCCAAGTCTGGAGCTCACTGTAGATCACTTTCCTGTCTCATTGATGTGTTAACAATTGATTTTTTCCAGCATAAACCTCATGAAGCAGCTGATCAGCTCCTCCAACCTGTTTGTGCTGCAGGTGGAAATGGATGTGTACACTGCTCTCAAAAAGGTACTTGCCTGGGGTTCAATGCAGTGGAACTTTTGTGGGAATAACTGAAAGTATTTAATGGAGTGGCAGAACTTTTATAGAAATTAATGCACTGTGGAAATGTTTCTTATCAACACGCAGATTACTTACCTGAAACCTTCTTCAACTGGCTCACTAGAATTTATTTGTTTTACCCAGTGGATGTTCCTTCAGCTTGTGCCTTCTTGGAATGGGTCTTTCAAGCAGGTGTTAATTGAAGCTGATGCCTGGTTTGCTGAGCGCAGGAGAGGTAGGAAGAGTTGGCCAGGCCTTGGTTTGGGATTTGAACACGAGTCATTTCTTAATTTTGACAGTAAAAGCTATTAAATAACTGTAATAAAATAAAAGCCATTAAATGCCCATAATAACTTTCTCTAATCAATAAGTAAAAACTCCAGTATAAACAGGGTCTGGGAAATATGGGAATATTTAGGGAGGCAAATCATAATGTGGGTGCTGTGTGTTGCAGAGTTTGGGGGTGACGTTGCCTTCCTGGAGTCAGCGCAGGGGAGCGCGTTCCTGCCTGTGTTCGCACACCTGAGGCTGCAGTACATCATCAGTGACCTGGCCTCAGCCAGAATCGTGGAGAGAGATGCCCTGCTGCCCTCGGGTGAGTGACTGCTGGGCACAGCTGAGGCCTCGCCTCGATTCCTGGCTTCGGTTTCTTCACCCCGGGAAAGACAGGGAGGAGCTGCAGCCTGTCCCAAGGGGGTCAGAGCTGGGGATGAGTCTGAAACATGAATCTGACAAGAAGCAGCTGAGGATGCTGCAGGAGAGGAGCCTCAAGGGGAAGCTTCTCACTCTCTACAGCTCATGACAGGAGGGGGCAGCTAGGAGGGTCAGGCTCTGCTCCCATAGAATAAGGACAGGACAAGAAAAAATCAGTCTCAGGGGAGGGATATTGGGAAAATTCGTTGTGTTGTCCAGATCTGGCACAACTACCCAGGGCAGGGGTGGAGTCTCCCATCTGTGGGGGGATTTAGCAGCCATGTGGATGTGGCACCTGGGGACATTGGTTAGTGGTGGCCTTGGCAGTGCTGGAGGAGCGGTTGGATTCCAATAACCTTAGAGGACTTTCCCAGCCCAAATGATGCCAGGGTTCTTCTTGACTGATCGCATTCTGTGTGTTTTCCCCAGCCTGTCCAGCACCTGGTTTGTGGTTGAAGATTCAGCAGAAGCTGAATATGAAAATTACAGGCATAAAAGTCTGCAAAGGCACCCATGTAGGTGCCATCACCATGTGATAAGCAATTCTGCTCATCAGTCAAGTTGTAAAAATGCTCTACAATAGATACATAGTACTTTATCAATGTTTAAATTCTCCCAGGGGCCCAGATAAGCAGAAAATCCTTTTCCTTTTGGGAGAGCAAAACTTGCTGAGACTCAACTATTTTCTAGCCATTAGTTTCTAAAAAGAGCTGAATGGATTTTGGTAGGATTTGGAATAAAACCCTAAAATTAAAATGAAAAGCACAAGATGCTGTGAACTCTTCTTCCCTCTTCCGAAACAAATGTTATTTACTAGTAGAGGTTTAGGATGATTTGGAGCAGAGAGGATATTCAAGTATTCCACTCTTGTTCATTTGTCTGCATTTTGGTTTGTATACATCCTCCTCCTGGGGCCTGGTGCTTTTTGAAGCTCAGAGAGGGAAATGCCATTTCATAATGTGAGAGATTACTGAGGCTAACATCCTAGTATCACTGGAAAATGAAAAGTCCCTTCTCATCCTGCTGCTGACGCCTGATAACATTTTGTTATGCATAAAAATCCCAAAAGAACAGGTCTCAGCTTTGATACGTGATATTTTACGTGCATAAGTGATGTATAAAGTAAATACAATCCATCTCACTTCAGAGTGTTACTGGTACAGGCTATAGGCAGAGTGCAAAGGTTATTACAAAAAATAACTTTGGGTGAATGACTGTTTAGATCTTTAATGGTGACACAGGAGAACAGTGGATTTGTATCCCTGTGAAGTGGCTTTGTCAGCATGTCACTAAGATGTTGCAAACGAGAAATTTTCTGGAGCTACACTTGATTTCCTCCTCCTAATGTCTGCTGTTACCACTTACAGTGTGCTGGGCAGCCTTTTCATAGTGCTCTTCGGTAGATAAATGTTGTGTCTGTTCTCAAACCCTGAAGCCTTTACCTGTGTCTGTCAGAGGAAGAATTGTTCTGAGATTACTACATCTTTGAGGCTAATTTCCTTGTGCTCATTGAAAAAGAGTGAAATTTGTGCGTAGCTCGCTAGTGTTGGCTCTGCAGGGCGGCCGTCCCTGAGCTGCGGTGAGCCCTGTGCTGGCTGGGTGGCGCTGTGGTGCAGGGAAAGGGGACACAGGGAGGATGATCTGTGTGTTGGGAAGTGCTTTTAGAGTTTGGTATTTGCCTGCCCTTGTGGTCTATTCATGCCAGGGTGTAGCCACAAGATGTCTTAAGATCACAACTTTTGCTCTTCATTTACAAGCAGGTTGAGATAAATCCTTCCTGGGCTGCACTTTGGAACAGGCTGTTGGCTGCCAACATTCAGTATTTGAGGGGATGCTTCATACCTGAGAGGCTGCAGACAGGGTCATTGCTGGGTAATTTGTGTTCTGCTGGAAGCCTTTTAGATTATTCCAGATGAAATTGTTGTCAAGGAAGTAGAGAAGCAAGTCACACCAAGTAGCTGAAAGTAGTACTGTGATTATTTATTTATTTTTTTAAATATTCTCTGTGTGTAGGTCCTGAAGGGGAAAACTGAAATTCCGTGTTAGGAGTTCACAGCAGTCTGATCTTTGTGCAAAAAAGGTGCAAGAGACAGGAATACGTAATATGTCTGTATGAGCACAGTGTTTGTTGTTCTGTTTTATGCGGTGACTTGTGAACATTTCCTCAGCTGTGCTTTCCCTCTTCATAAATCAGCAGAAGAACTGAAGCTTAATTGGCAGATAGGAAATAGATACGTGCCTGTACACAAATAGAGAAGATGTTCTCTCTCCTGATGCTTTTTTCCTTCCCTTCCAGCACATCTATTTTCTGTTCCTTACCTGTGTAGGTTTCCTTAATTAATTTTTTATTTTCTGTTGTACTTTGGTTGATTCTCAGTTTGCTCCTATCACAGTCTTTACTTTCATTCTAGAATCAGTGGGACAAAGGCTGGTTTTAAGTTTTCCATCCATGGTCTCTCCCCTCCTCCCTTCTGTCACATTCACCAGCTTCCTGGTTTGTTTTGGTCACATTGGCTCTCCCTGTTCTCTCACCCAGCGCATCTCCCAGAGCTGGTTCTCATATGTGACCTTGCCCCCTTGCCCCATTTGTTATCTTGACTAAGAAATTCTTACACCCCGTGCTTTTGGGATCCCTTTTGTGTAACTGCCCGACAGACTATTGAGTTTTGTTCTGTTTTATCTCTTGGTTGCAACATTACATTAACACAGCCAATAAAATCTTCATGTGTTCTCCAAGGAAGACATGTTTTATGTATATTCTTAGCAGGGTACAATTTCTATTTGTTTTACCATATTTGTGTTAAGTCACTGTTTTCTTTTATCCCTTGATTGTGTTTTCTTCTTCTTTAACTTACTTAGAATTCCGCTGGGGATTCAGAAAACAGCTTCTCCCAGGAGCTTGTTAACAAGCTCCTTGGCTGAACAGAGCTTTGTGTGCCGAGAAAAGGTGTGGGGCTGCATCACTTGTGGCAGCATTGGTTGTTTGATGAGATGAACATAGTCTGGAGTGACTGCCTGTTAGTTGTGGATGTTTATCTCTTCCCCTGTGGTTGAGGCTGGGAGCTGGAGAACGCAGGGAGTTATCAGGGGATGGGTTGCATAGACTGTCTGGTTCATAAGTGTAACTTTATTATTTCAATGTAATTTTATTTCTCTATTTTGAATGTGTATGACCATTCCCAGCTCCAAAGACAACACCAAGCGTATTTTTTTTTTTTTAATTTTAGAATGGCTGTCCTCTGTTTACAAACAGCAGTGGTTTGCCATGCTCAGAGCAGAACAAGACAATGATATTGGGTAGGTATATCACAGGCTTTATTTGCTTCTTTAATTAGAAACCTTCCTCTCATAAAAATTCTGGTATGGATTATTTTGGAGTTTACATGAAAAGGAGGGAGGGAAGCATACTTCATTTTTTGGGAGTGGGAGGGCGGGGAGGAGCATACTCCAGTGCTTTTAAACTGTTAATCTCTGTGGAGCTCTCTGTTCCCTTGGGCTGGCTGGTCTCCCATCCCTCAACCAGCAGAACTCTGGAAAACTGATCTAATGGGACCAGAGGGAAATGCTGGGTGGGGGACACGAGTTTTAGTACTTCACCTGGAAATCTGTGTTGAGGCTGTGAAGGGGTAATTTCTGAGCCTTCCTTTTGAAGGATACTTCAGCCATCAAACTGTTTCTCTTCCTTCTGCTTGCTCTTGGCTGTGCTGTAGTGAGCCAGGTCCCCAGTTTAACACCAAAACTATGGCAAAATGTAGCTGGAGGAGTTGATCCTGCCTTTGTCTTCTCTCCTGGCTCGTTGAGTGTTTTGTGGAGAGAAAATGCCAAGTCAGGCAGCTGCAAAATGCTTATTACCTCCCCAAACCCAGCAGACTGACTTGCTCCTTTGTCCTGTAGGCATGTCACCCAGCAGGTGCCATTGTGGACAGGAACATGTTGGGTTGTAACAGGAGCTTCAAAAAAGCCCCAAACTCTGGTCTGAAGAGTAGCCAAGACCTTTAAAAGCTGTCCTCTTAGGTAGGAGTCCTTTAGGAAGTGGTGGAGTTAAAGTGCAGAATTGTGACTCTCACATTCAGTTCCTGCAGATGAATTTTCAGTGGCCATGGCTTGCTTCTGATGCTGTTCTCTAGAGAAGGCTTTTACAGTGCTGCTGTGGCTGTATCTGAGAGCCTTCAGGTGTCGCCTCCTGGCTCATGGGGAAACAGGGTTCATAGGAAAGTGAGCCATCAGAATTCTGATATGAGATACGATGCTGTATTTGCTAATTTTGATGTGTTTTGGTAGTTCAGTGCAGTGGGAGCGTTTGAATTGTCAGCCACTGGATACACATGCTTCTGGAAAAGTGAGTTCCCACAGGGCTGCAGTGAGGATGATGGAGATCATCCAGCTTGGAAAAGAGCAATTTTGAAATTTAGCTACAGCTGTGGATTTCAATGGTTCTTGGAATGGGCAGAGTATTTTTCGATATTTTTCTTGCTTGTCTAGTTTTCTCTTTTGCAGTATGGATTTATTATTTCTTCTAATAGTGAAAACCAAAAGTCTCAGCCTTAAAACGGCATACATGCAACTGTTCCTTTGTGTTTGTGCAAATGTTTTGGCCATTTGACCAACGTGTAGCTGCAGGAAAAGAATTCACATTTTGTAAGCCCGTTGGTTATCCAGCTCTGCTGCCCTTCCTCTCGCACCTACTGCCCGTGTCAATATCAAACGTGTTTTCCCTCAGGGGAAAGGAAGTAGACTTAGGAATCAGAGCAAGACATGAATCTGACTCCTCTGAGCTGAAGTAAAGCTCTATTTCCATATCCCACCTGGTGCAGAGCATAATTGTACCTGCTTATTCTAGCACTGCCAGCATGGAAATTACACTGCTTGGAAACGTGTGATGTGGTTTGTCGTGGTAACTTTATACAGGGGAGGAGAAGAAAGTGTTTCCCTTCTACTTTATGAGTTTGCATTTAAAAGGATTAAACATCTTATTCACTCTTCAGAATTGGAGAATTTTTTAGTGTTAGCCGTGGAGTTTGTGGCTTTGAACTGTAGCTGCTCAGAGTTTACTTGTTGTGTTAAAGTGGATCACTTTTCTTTAAATTAAACATGTGTTTTGTGGCAGAAACCAGACAGATCTTTCAAGTCTGGGACTGGAATCTCTTCTGCTTTTAGCAGTCTCTCTGGCAGTGTGTAAGAAGGAAGCAGAATAACTCCACTGTTCACCGTGGCAGCCGGTGGAAGTCGTTAAAGCTGAAGTTCTACATTGTCTAAGGCTGCTCAAGGGATGGAGAGGGGAATGTTAGTGTCAGTCTGAGCATTATGGATAAATGTTTGTGCAATTTGTCACTAATTAAACAGAAATAAATCCTTTATCACCATTACTGCATTTAGGTCAGCCACAGAACCAGTTCAGCTGGAAGACATGGAAAAGTACATGGGAGGATTTGTTCAAGTGTGATGAGCTTGTATGCATGACCTGTTCTTTGAACATTTCGCCTCCCAGGATTGGTTTTTACAGAAACAAGAGAAGAGATCTGGGCTGAGTTTATAAAATCTTTAGCTGTGAGTTGCTGTGGAGTGTGAGCAGTAGGAGGAGAACAGGTGCTGCATCTCTTCTGGACACTCTTGGAGGGCACTGTTGCATCTTGTGGGTTTGCAGTTTAACCTGCAGGGATTGATGTCACTAGGATTAATGAAGTTCACTGCCAGGCCTTGGCCTGGTGTAACTTGAACACTTTTTAGCAGTGGGTGGGTGTTGGGTTAATGATGTCATGGTGTGTGAAGCAAAGTGCTTAACACACTTCTGGAAAATCAAGACTGATCTCACTCATGCTGGCTCCACAAGGCTGTTCTACGTGTTGGATGCAGGGGAACTGTTGGGTGAAAGGAGCTGATGTTGGTCTGGGTCTGAGCCCTCAGACAAGGGCTCTGGCATCTCAGGAGCTCTGAAAAGCTCTGGCACGTCCTGAACACTGAGGGGAAGTGTTTTTTTTAGTCAAGTTGCATAACCAGCCCCTTGAGAAACCTCTCCCAGTGTCTCGTGGCTGCTGCTTCATAGCACTGCTTTTGTGCAGAGCCCTGCAGCTGTGCCCCCAGCACTTGTCTCTGGTTGTGCCTAAGAAGTCAGCCTGCTGTGTTTAAAAAACACTTGGGTTTTTACAAGCTGGAAAAATGTGTTTCATTACAACAGCTATTATTTTGTTCTCTGGACAAGTTATTTTGTAAAAGAAGCCTGCTTAACTGAGGTGTCACAACCTGGTTTGTATTGCAGTTTTGTAGTGTAGGTTGATGTTTATGGGACAGTTTGGGATGGAAGAGGCTCTGGGAGCTCATGCCTCTGCTTAAAGAAGGGTCAGTTGTGGGTCCTTTCCAGCTCAGGATGTTCCATGATTGTGTGGTCAGACAAGTTTACTCCAGTCTGTTATCTTCCCCACATTAAGGTATCATACAAAGCTCTTAAAGATGCTGATTTGGTTTTTTCCCAGGCCTCAAGAAATCAATAAAGAGGAACTGGAAGGAAACAGCATGAGGTGTGGTCGCAAACTGGCCAAGGACGGTGATGTAAGTGTGGCATGTGGCAAACTGCAGAGCTGGCATGGCTGAGACAAGTCAGGCATTTCCAAATCATGTAGGTCCTCATTGTCAAACTGCATCCAAATGATGTCATGAAGAAAGATACCATTTTTTTCTTCCCAGAGGGGTGCAAGCAATTGTCTCTGCGAGGAACAAGGACCTGGTGTTTCGTTGTGCTCTTTTGCTGCGAGACTGGGAAAACTGTTAGTCCAGACAGTTGAACAGAGCTCTGATCACTGGTGTCTTTTTCTTTTTAGGTGGAAAAGGAAGTTCTCTAGATAAAATGTGTAACATTCAGAGCCAGGGCCCTCTGTGTCTTTAGGTAACAGGTCTTGTGAAATAAACAGAAAACATTATTTTTTCTCATTGAAGTTACATAATCCAAGGCTGCTGACCTGAGGAGTGCTTTGGGCATGGCTGGGGCTCACAGATCAGCCCGTCAGTTGTGGGTCCTGTATTTGATACCCACTGGTGTGACGTGTGTTCCTGTCTGTTTGGGAGGCAGCTGACACTCAGCTGCTGTCACACAGTCCCCTGGTACAGGTTGTCCCTGCTGAGTTCTGTTTCAGACCGGTGCTGGCAGGGATCTCTGAACTCCCCAATGTAGCCCAAAACCCCATTCCCAGGACTGACCCCCTCAGAACTGGTGTGGCACTCCTGCTCCGTGTCACAGCCCATCCTTGGACCGTGTCCCCTCTGTCCTCCCTCTGTCCTGCAGTACTGCTGGCGCTGGACTGGCTTCAACTTTGGCCTGGACCTGCTGGTGACCTACACCAACCGCTACATCATCTTCAAGCGCAACACGCTGAACCAGCCGTGCAGCGGCTCCGTCAGCCTGCAGCCACGCCGCAGCATCGCCTTCAGGTGCCAGCCCAGGGGGCTTGGGGGCTCTCTCAGTGCTGCTAGCCCTGCTGCCATTAGGTGGTGTTGCCACCGAGTCAGTGACATTAAAAAAAAAAAGTCTCCTCAGGAGAAACTCCTTGTGCTGAAAAAATACGGGAGACTGAAGTGATTCCACTATTACGTCCCCAGGTTACGCCTGGCCTCATTCGATGGCAGTGGGAAGATGATTTGCAGCAGGACAACGGGCTATCAGATCCTGACGCTGGAGAAGGACCAGGTGTGTCTGTGGCCTTTTGAGCTGTTGAACTTGAATGGTGGAGTTTGAGGCATGAAAAAAATGCTGAGAAGTCCCCAGTGCTTTTGAAGGGGAGTTGCTGTTCTTGTTGTCATTGCTTATGTGGAATCTCAGGCATTCCTGTTAGAGGTAGTGGGTAATTAAGTTAATTTGTGAAATGGATCTAGAGTAGGGTAGTGTGGATTTCATTAGTGTTGTTGATAATATAAAATTAGTTCCCATATTAGTGAAATTAGTGCCTGTGGTGCTGCTGTCTGCTGCCAGTGTCTGCTGTTCTCCCAGCCTTCCAGCATTGCTGACATCACCCCTCTGCATAATCTATCAGACTCCTCATTTAGAGGCAAATTTGGAATTTGAAGACTCTCGTAAGCTGAGGAGTGAAAAGAATGTCTGCATGTTGTTTTAAAGGTTGGATTTATTAATATATTAAATAAACTGATGAAAGTGAGGAGTGGAGTTTTCTTAGAGCAAGTGGCCTTTTCCACCCATTGCTGACAGCAGGATTTAGTGAGGCATGTGTTGGACTTGTTAATCAAGTTTCTCAAATCCCAGCCAGCAGTGATACAAAGGTGGTGAGGACACAAAAAACCTTTCCTTGTCAGTGCTGTCCTCACTGGAGGATGAAGTTTCAGTTTTGAAGTTTCAATTGTTTTGCATCCTCACGAGGTTGAAATTTCAATTTTGCTACACCAAAACCAGTTCCTAGAATGGAACCAAAGAATTCCTACCCACAAACTGAAATTTGCTCTCAAGTATGAACTGTTGTGGAATGCCTGGTGAAACCTCCTGAAACTGGAAACTGTCCCTTTCTCCACAGCATGTTGAAGGGGAAATTTGCTCCAGTATTTCCTGTGGCTGTTCCCTGTGCTGCAGAGGGCTGGGAGTTCTGGGGTGGGAGCTGTGGGCAGACTGAGAATGTGTTAGTGTTTTAAACTTGAGGTAAAGGTGAACTGTCTTTGCTTTATTTTTTATATTCTCATTTCATTCTGTGGTCATTAAGATGTGCAGAATTACTTTTGTGTCAGTGTTGTGCTTTCTGGTCCCCCCTCACCACACAAATGTCCCATGTGTGCTCCAGGAGCAGATTGTGATGAATTTGGACAGCAGACTCCTGATGTTCCCCCTCTACATCTGCTGCAACTTCCTGTACACATCACCAGAGAAGAGGGTAGACAACGAGGCCCAGCTGGATAATTTGGAAGCCTGAGATCTCTGTAGGGTCTGTGGCAGCCCCTCTCCCACCCTGGATGCTGCTCCAAAGCTCGGACAGGCAGGCCTTACACTGTAGCAACATCCCTGGCCTTAGTGCTCTCCTATGCAGCTCTGAAAAGATCAGACATTAGGTAGGCCAAAACCAGTTACCCTTTTTAATTTTTTTTATTTTATTTCTGTTCTGCATCCTCAGGCGGTAGCCATTCCGTGTTTGAGAAGTGTTACGTTTGGGCTTTTCTGGGTGAAAACTGAGCCAAATTGGAAACAGGGAATTTGTGTGGATCACAATTTAGGAAATTACCTATTGGACTCTGAGCACACATTGTAGGTTGTGTCGGTTTTGTTAGTGTGGGTTTTGGTTGTATTATTTGTTGGGTTTTTAAATAACTGGTCTTTAAGTTCCAGATCCATATTTTGCTTTTTATCCAGGTCCTTTTCCATTAGGGCCAAATAATCTCTGTAAATTAGAGGCCTCTGGATTTAAGCCTTTTAAATACAGAGGCTTAAGCCTGCTGGATTTAAGCCTTTTTTTGCAGCTCATACACACACATTTCATTCTTGGTCTTGTTCTAACACTGCAGCCAATAATTCTCTGTCTTTTAGCAGGTTAATTTACTAATAAGGATGTTCATAAATGAATTATTTTTTCCATGTACAGCAAACACTTAAATGTCTTCACCATCACTTGAGTCCTGTCAGCAGCAGCTCTCAGCTGGAGTTCTGCTGAGTGCTGACTCTACTCACAAAAACCAAATACCAGTTTTTAAACATTTTCTGTGGCTTGTTTTAGCTGTTACCTTGGGAATACATCCCATGTTAGCTCAGGAACTTGTGACTTTTGAGTGCCTTTTGAGTTGTACGTGTAACACCAACTTCACATCAGTTCAGCAAGGTCACAGGATCCAAAGGCAGAGCTGGGAACAAGAGATTCCTCTCCACTTGGTTTGATGGATGAGTCGTGTCATGGTACACTCTGTTCAGTCTTTGTGGGGTTTTATGTTTGTCTCTTACAATTTTGAATTCTTACAGCAGGATTTTTTGATTCAAACTGGGAATTTTTGCCTCGTTAGCCTATTTTTTTATGTCAGAAAAATATATAACCATTTGTACTTTATAACAAGGATAAAAATATGTTGGGCAAGATAGAAAAACATGGCAATGTGTCAATAAATGATTTCAAATGGAATACTTGCCCATGTCTGTCCTTTCCTGCTGGGAATAGCTTTTTGTGTTGGATTCACTCTTGTGGATTCAGCATGTCAATGTGATCTTGTGTTGTGTCACAGCTTTGGCAGAAGCATTTTCAGGAGTTCAGTACTGAATTTATTTATTAATTGTATTTTGATACTTAACTCTGGTTTTACTTAGAAGTACCCACTCCTTAAAACTGATTCAGTGGAAATTGAAAGCAAGAGGGGCTGCTGGTTAATGGCAGAGGGAACAGGTACCTCAAATCCAGGTGGCTTTTTGCAGCACATCAGAGTCTGAGCTGAGGGTGGGTTGAGTTGTGCAGGGCTTTGCATCCTTGCCAGGGCATGATCCTGCTCTGCCCTCTGGATCCCAGGGCTCCCCCCTTGCTGAGACCCACCCAGTGTCACCAGGATGTGGGATGTGGAGGAGGAAACTCACTATTTTTTTTCCCAGGCAACAACCCCTTCTCCCTTGATCCCTGGATGTTCTGGGTCTCCCTTTGTCCTTCTGGCTGTGGGGGCACTGTCAGTGCAAGGGAGCAACCCCCTTCCCAGCTGGGACTCTCTCCCCAGGGGCCAGGATCAGGGATTTGGGATGGGGTGGGCACAGGTGCTGGTCTTCCTGAAGGGGAGAAGGGAGCACAGGAGCTGAAACACACGACACTGACCCCAGAAATAGATGGTGGTTGTTTTTCTCTCATTTATTGTCACTGACTAGGAGCAGCAGTGGTGGCCAAGGGGAGCTGAGCAGTACAACACCACACTCAGGAAAACGGTATGAAAAGTACAAAAATAAGGAAGCCTATATATAATATCATTGCAGTCAATTGCTAAAAATAAATATTGTAAACACGAAAGAACAACATCAGGTGAATCTACAGCATTCATTTCTGCCAGCAGCCACACAGTCTTTGGCTTTATGACTCCCCTGCTCGCATGGAGCCAGCACCCACATCAAGATGCATTTTCTTTGCTTCAGGCCAGAAGGATTTCAGACGGGTCAGGGATGTCACAAGGGAAAGAATTCTCCTGTCTCCAAATTACCTTGAGAACAGGAATTGCCTCTTTTTGTCTTCAGTGCCCATTTTTCTACCAGCAAGCAAATGATCTACCCAAAGCAGGCATTCTCCTTATCTCGAGGGGAGGGGACTGGGGCATGGACTCCCCACATTGCAGATTATTTTGTTGTTAACTTATACCTCACAACCCCTGGATGGTGCATTTTGCCACAATTTTACAGTTCTCCCCTCCCATGCACTTGGACCTTTCACCCCTCTTATCTCTCTGACAGCCAGATGGATCTGGATTGCCTGATAAGGGAGAGTTATCTCAGGTCAAACTGCACCCGAGCTGCTGCCAGGCCAGAGATCTGTGCCCCACTGATACCCTTGTACCCCTCAGGCCACTAAGGCCCTCTTTCCCAGCCTTGGACTCCAGGAAGGAAAGAGGTAAATTCTGCTTGCAAGGCTCAGTAATTTGCTGATTGTGTATATATCTGCATCTCTATTAAAAACCCAATAAAATCCTGTGTAAAGTATCAACAAAGAGAGATTGACCAGAAAGGGAAGGGCAGAGACTCTGTTCCCTGTTGCCTGCATGGCCAAAGAACGTCCCAGCACCCCGGGAGCGCAAAGAAAATGCATCCAGATGGGAACAACCAAGCAAAACAAAATCATCCTAAATCCACAAAGCAGCACTTCTTGCTGCAGGGAAGATGCAGACTGGGCAAATTAGGCTGAGCAGTCTGTCCATCTGTCCCTACAGATAATCATTTGATCTTCCCTTCATATCAATAATTAGGATTTAACTTTCCCTTCTTAATTTTAAACACATTCACAGAACATCCCATGGCGACATTTTGGCGTGAGGTTCCGGTCTCAGCCGTCACAGTCAGACTGGACATCCAACACCTCCAGTGCTCATCACCCTGGGAACCCCAGGGAGCACAAACTCCTCCAGGTGTTCCCCAGACCCCTCCCTGCAGCCCCGGGGAGGGTGGATCTGCACCCACAGGTAACACAGGTGTCTTGTACTGCTTCAAGTACTGCTTTTAACTGGGAACATTCCAGACCCTGCCTGATTCTGAGTCTAAGCAAAAGCTTTTCAGCATTATGGGAGCCTTGGATACCCAGGTTGGTATCCCTCTGACTGAGCCCAGCCAAAAATCCCCCACTCTGCAACCTCAGGGTCATCCTTCCTCACCTCTGTGGAGCTACACCCCAGACAGGTGAGGGGACTGTGGTGACCCTGCTCTAGGCCAGGTACCTCAGCTCCCCAGTTTTCCTCTCACCCTGTCAGTCCCCTGCTCCAAAAGAGCCTGAATCAAAAGCAGGGCTGCTCAGATCCCAATCCTTTCCATTCTGTCCCCAAAACTACTGTTGTATAAAATTTTGCTCACTAACTGATGAAAACACTATGGATTTCAGAAGGGGTACAGCTGGCTAAGAGTAAAAACAGCCACTAATGCAACTCTGCACAGTGCAACAGCTAAAAAGATTTCTGTTTCGATTTTTCAGTAGGCAAAATGCTGGTTTTCTGAGGAAAAAAAATCACACAAAACTGCTTGGTACCAGATGAGGATTTCTCTATCATTCTTCAAAGATTTATTTGACACCTTCTAAAACTTCCACTAAACTTGGTTTCTTGGTTTCTTTCTATACACAGGTTTTGTTATAATTGTCTTGAGGCTTATAAAAAAATAAGCATTTAAAATGCCCAAAAGAGTAATTTTGCTTTAAAATTGTGCTACTGAACTTGACCCCCAACACAAAAGAGAGACTTTTGGTAATGAGGTTACCCCAAGCAGTATAAAAATATACATAAAAATAGACAAAAACTCTATCCTCCAATCTGAAGGGCTGTTTGTGGGGATTATTAGGTTTTTGTGGGTTTTTTTGTACATCACTGGAATTTCATTAACTTCTGCTAAATATTTACAGGAAGACACCCTCCACCCTCTGTCTGCCTCTGCTCACTGAGGCAGAGACCTGCAGCTTTTAGTTCATCCAGAGTTTTCTGTTGGCAGAAATGGATCCCTGCATTTGGCCATGGCACACAAGTGATGCTGCGGGCACAGGAGTCCCTGGGGATGCTCCCAGCAGCCCTGAGGATGCCACATGGGGATGGAGTGACACCAGCTGCTGTCACCTCACCGAGAGATGGGCTCAGATTGGCCAGTGCCAGCACTCGACCAGGATGGTGAGGTCAAGAGCCCTGCAGGGCCCTGGGTTATGTCATCCACCCGTGGCTGTGTCCTTCCAGAGCACAGCTGGGGAGGGCAGGGGACAAAATAAAACCTCTCCTTAGATTAACCCCAGCCTGAACCTGGCAGCATCACCGCAGGGCCCCGCTGCTCCTTCACGCCGCATCCCTGGCTTTCTGCTTTCCCTTTTGTCCTGGTGATCATCAGCATGCCCAAATCTCTTGTACAACCGTCCTCAGGTATTTGGGTCTCTTTCTCCAGTCTACCCCCAAAAAATTTTAAATTAAAAAAAAATTACACGACAGAAGGAGAAAAAGAAAATAATTACTCTGTACTGTTCTTCACCAACATGAAAAGGTGACATTAAAACTAAGCGATACAACCCCCCGAGACTATGTACATAAAAAGACATCAGATCTCTTAAAACATAAATATACAGTGTATAAATCCAGGTGCCACCTAAAGGCTGCAGCCACAGAACTATCTCACGGACACAAAGCAAACCAGACTCTCCACATCAGGGGCAGACACGCAGCCACGAGTTTGGGGCTTGGCAGGGAAGACACTGACCCGTGGCAGTGGCTCCTCAGGCCCACACATGCACCAGGGAAGGGGTGGTGGTGTCCAGGGGTGAAACACAACCCTACGTACATGCCACGTTCCTACATACTACTCAGGGTGTGGGTGAGAGGTCAGGAAATGGTATTAGACCCTGAGTCCCCAATTATTTCCAGGCACGTGCTCTGCCGGGGCCAGCCGAGGGGCCCCTGCAGCCCGGCTCCAGCAGGTTCTCTAGTATTGCTCACCAAGGGAGATACCTGGTATCTCCAGTGCAGCCGCGGCCACACCCGTGGAATTCTGCACCCTGTGCTTTAAGAGTTACCATGACTTTCATGGAAATAATACAGCCTTGATCAGGGTAAAAGACTAGTGGAGGTCTTTAGCCCAATCTTAGAGGTTTGCTTCTACAGCACAGACAGCTACAACTGCAACATATATAAATAGGTACTGTTAAAGTGACAATGCAGTGTCTTAATTATCCAAGTGTTATCCCTACTGCTGTTACAAGAGGGCCAGTGGTTTGGAGCGGTGGGAGGAGAGCTGGGGTGTGATGGAGGCTGCTGGTGGGACAGCTCCAGCTCCACCTGGAAATGCAGGGAGAAGCCAAAAGACACTGTGAGCTTTACTCGACAGGCGGTTTTATGGCATGCAAGGAAACGCCTACAACAACACTTTGTACAGAGCCCACGGCATCTCCAGTCCCACCGTGGTGCCTCAGAGAACAAGTAAAGCTACGAGTCTGCTTAGAGGGGAGGGAGTGCATGGGTGTGTGAGTGTGTGCAGAGAGGGAGGGATTGGGTGAGGAAATGTCCTGTTTTGCTGAAACCAAGCTCTTGGGCAAACCTGCTTCCCTCTACCGCTGCCCGGCCTCACGGATGCGGCAGGCCACGGCCGTGATGAGCGCAGCGCCTTTGCCACTGCCGTCCTCCGACGGCAGGAAGGTCACTTCACACTTGGGGGACAACTGCTTCACTGTCTCGTGCAAGACGTTGGAGAAGCTGCAGGGCAAGGGAGAGGCTCTGAATTAACCAGCCATGGAGTGAAGGTGTCAGTCCCAACCCCTAATCTGCCTTGCACAGAGGCTCAAAGAGCAATGCAGGGAGGGAAAAAGGGAGGAAGGAAGGGAAGAAGGGAGGAGAGAAGGGAGGAAAGAGAGGGAGAGAGGGAGAGAAAGAAAAAGAGAGAGAAAGAAAAAGGGAAAGAGAGAGAAAGAAAAGAAAAGGAAAGAAAAAAAGAGAAGAGAAGGAAGGAAGGAAGGAAGGAAGGAAGGAAGCTGCCAGGAATGACTCTTAGCCCAAGACTCCACACTTCAGCCCAAGCCCACAGGTACAACACAACTGTGCTGTGCCTCCACTCAGGACTAAACCCAGCCCTTCTTGAGTCCCTCCAAGCCTTGGGAGCACTAATGAGCCTCAAGAGCCCTGACCAGCCCCACCTGGGGGAAGTCTTCAGTGCCTGCCTTTGCCCATGGGCTCCTGAGCCCTATTTAAGCTCAGCCCAGTGCTTTTGTCCCTGAGCTCAGCTGTCCAGCAGCACCAGCCAGCCAGCTCTGGCATGGACAAGTTTTTGTGTGGCCATGAACCTTCATGACCCAGCTCATTGCTGGTTAGAGCTGCCTCATGCCCATAACTTGGAGCCCTGGCTGAACCTGGCCACCACATCTGGGTCAGGTCCAATGGGATTGGAGAAGCCTCTGCTGCGTTACCTGTCTTGGTGCCCCTGTCCTTAAGGGAACAGCTGACTCCCTGCTGGGCCTCAAGTTTGGGTCAGTGAGCTCCTGGCAGCCCTCAAGCCCCTGAAACACCTCAAATCCTCCCCCATTATCCCCTGAACCTTCCCCCTGAGCCCCCCGACTGCCCAAGGTGAGAAGGTGCCCCTGGGCAGCCCCCACGGAGCACAACCAGAGCCACTCACTGAGGGTGCAGCTTGTAGAGCGTCCCGTCCACACCAACAGTGATTTTGAGGAAATCCAGGCCACGGTTCTCGCGGATCTTGTCCACCACGGCGGCCATGCCGGCGCCGCAGAGCTGGGCCGCGCGCCGCGCCACCACCGTGCACACCTCCTTCACAATGATGCTGTCATCACACGTGGACTCCAGGCCCAGGTGCTGCAGGATGGAGCGCACCTGGAGCAGGGCCAGGCAGTCGCTGGAGAGGACACGGGGGACGGGCAGCATTAGGAGATGGAACAGCCGGGATGTGTGGCTTCCCCTTCCTGATCTACATCCTACAGAGTCCAGGGACTCGTGGCTTGGCTGACAGTGCCTGGGGCAACCCTACAGCCACCCTTCAGCCTCAGCTTTCGAAAGACCTGGATATAGCCTGGTGTCACATCCTAATCAGGGAGGTTATTTCAGGACAAAGCCATGGGAGTGTAACACCCCTGTAACTCACGGCCCCTCTCTGCCCAGGGCGGAGGATAAAGAGCCATCTGTGCTGCAACCCCCAGCCAGCCTCCTTGTCTCTCCACACTGGCGCTGCCAGAACCACGTGGACTCTGCTGATTTATCTGTGTGGCACCATCCTGCATCACCCTGGCTCCAGACCAAGCACGTGGAACTTCTCCCACCAGCCCTGGGGGCACTTCCCCCAAATTCCATCCCTGCTCTGATTGGCAGCTGGTGCTCACTCCCTGCTGGACCTCACCTCTCTATCTGGGACAGGAACTTGGTCTCAAAGATCCCTCTGGTCTTCAGCCTCTCTGAGATCTGTCCCCGGAAGAGCAGCCCTCTCTTGGTGAAGTCTATCAGGATGTTGCGGACAATTTCGCCCAGGTACATCCCACTGATCATCTTCTCATACCTGAGAAGGAGAAGATGAGGCTGGACATCAGGACAGGAAAGGACACTGGGATTGGATGGGGATTCCAGCTCTGCCAGTTGCTTTCAGTATAATCCCCATGGGCAGGGAACAAGAGACACATCAGTGTCCTGCTCATCATCCCCTGGATCCACCAAGGGGCTGGTGGGGCAGAACTGCTCCTGGATCCCCAGCCTCATTGGGTTCCCTTCCATCCCCCCAAAGCCACCACGCACCTCTGCTTCCCAGGGTTGAGGGACAGCTCATCCACCGCCAGGTCAAACTCCGTCAGAACGTCATCCAGGCACCCGCTGTCACCGAAGGCCCCCCACTCCATGTTGACACACATCCTACCCTCATCCCCTTCCACCAGCTCCACATTCCTCATCTCCTCCATGTAGCAGGCATTGGTGCCTGTGCCTGTGGAGAGGAGCAGGATCAGAGCCATGAGACACCTCTCAGCCCCACGGGGCAGGTGTAGGACCACAGACCAGGAGCTTCACAAGGAGCTTTCAGTTCTCACCGACAATCAGCCCAACTTCACAATACGGATCCTCGTACCCACACGTCATCATGGTGCCAACTGTGTCATTGACCACGGCCACCACATCCAGGTCAAATTCCTGCAGAGAGATGGATTGCACGAGTTCTTCTTGGAGGACTTGGAATTCCTGCTAAGTCTGCTCCTATGGCTGGGAGAGGACCTGTCTGTCTGGTGACTGTGGCAGTCATAGAGTCACAGAATCATGGTCTGGGTTGGAAAGATCCTTAAAGCCCATCCCATTCTGCCCCCTGCCATGGGCAGGGACACCTTCCACTAGCCCAGGCTCCTCCAAGTCCTGTCCAGCCTGGCCTGGGACACTTCCAGGGATGGGGCAGCCTCAGCTTCTCTGGGCACCCTGTGCCAGGGCCTCACCACCCTCACAGGGTGCTCTGTGCTGAGGAAATGAGCCGGTGTCTCCCGAGCTCAGGGCCAGACAAGTCTGCTCCAGCCCTGGCCAGGAGCCAGCTCATAGCTCCAGGGTCTGAAAATCCAACCTCAAGAGATGAGTAAGGGTGGCTGTGAAAATTCCGACACTCATTACCCTGAGCTCAGCCCAGTAATTTGTTTTACAGGCCAATTAATGATGCTAAAGAGAGCCAGGATGTGGGAGCAGCCACCAGCTTCTCCCAGCCCCGTGGCTGCTCACCTCTCTCCTGTGAATGGCCTCCTTCAGCAGGCCCACCACGTCCTCTCCCTCACAGCCCGTTGCCTTGAAACCTTTTGTCCACTTCAGGAGAATTCCCTGTTGTGGAAAAAACACCTCAGTGAGTCCCTCTCAATAGCAGGTGGGAGGCACAGCCAGGAACCAGCCAGGGATGCTGCCAGGAGGAGTGGGGTTACCTCATCCAGGTTGTTCTGCTGGCAAGGGAAGGAGAAGGTGAATCCCAGTGGGAGCGATACGCCCTTCATTCCCATGTATTCCAGGAAGTCAGCGATGCAGTGGACAATGTGATCAAAGAGCTGGACAAGCAAAGCCAAAAGGAAAAGTTACCACCACAGTCAGAGCCCAGCTGGAAGCCAGCCTGCCCAAACTGCTGGGGATTTCAGGCCTATTGGAATGTTCAAATCACCCCCAGGACTTGGACAGGGCAGGACATGGCTCAGCTGCACTGTGGGAGGTGAGCAACCCCAAAAAGCTCTGTTTCACCCTCTTCCCCACAGTGTGGCCAAATCCCTGCGTTATCTCTGTCTTGCAGGTCCCAGGAGGGGCTGGGGCCAGTAGGGAGGTGACATGGGAAGTTGGTCCCTCTACAAGGGATCCCCACAGCCCTCTGGCCCAGTCTGCTGGAGATACTCCCAGTCCCCAAGCACTGCCTGGAGTGATTGCTAAACTCTTTCCAAACATGTCTCTGGAGATGTCTCACTGCTTGTGTTGTGGTTTCCCTATGTGGGCAATGGAGATGGTGCTTATCTGCCCTTGTGGAGTGTGTGGGATTCAGGGAGGTTCAGTCATGTCTGGGAATAACACCATTTCTAACCTAAAAAACAGTTTCCAGCTTCCCAAACTCCAGAGCCTTGGACAGAACTCACTGCTCTAAGGGCAGGAGAGCACTAGCCCTCCCCACTCCTGGTTTTGCTCCCTGGAAAGGCAAAACCAGCTCCATGGTCAGCACTGCTCCAGCCACACCAGGGAAGATGCCCCCTTCCCCTCTCAATTTGCCCATCCTGACCTCCTCTCCTGTCCCCTGCATGATGTCCACAGGGATGGAGTAGATCTTGTTGTGCATCTCCACCCCGCGCCGCATCCCGTTCCTGACGCGCACCAGCAGCACACGGAAGTTGGTTCCTCCCAGGTCCAGGGCAAGGAAATCTCCCTTTTCTGCAACCCAAGAGAGGATCATTAGGAGATTAGATCCCAGCATAGAGCACCCACGATGTGGCACAGAGCAGACACGAATCTGCCCTCTTCCAGGGAGAGGGATGGAAATGGAGACATGGCTGGGGATGGAGACTGGGGATGCAGGTAGGAACAGAGGTGCAGGTAGGAAGAGGATGGAGAGATTTGCTCCAGAGTTGGGGTGATGATGAGGCTTTGAATCATAAACCTGATTTGGAAGGGACCCACAAGGATCTCTGAAGTCCAGCTCCCGGCCCTGCACAGGACCTGCACAAGCTTCAAGCCAAGGTCAGGCACTCACCCAAGCCACAGGAAGAACCAGGATGAGGGTGGAGAGAATTCTGTGGCAGAATTTGTGGCCACGCAGAGCTAGGCTTTGTGTTAAATCAGGTGCAGAACGCCCCAGAGGCTCAATGCTCTGCCCAGTATCAAACTGGAGGTTTGTGCCACTCCCACCACAAAGAGGAACCAGCCATAGCTAAGGATCCAGCCACTCCCAAGAATACAAGACATCCATGGGCTCACACTCAGAGGTTTTACACAGGACACATCACCTGTTCCATCGGGAGTGGAGCACACATAGGTGGGCAGCATTTTCACCGTTGCTTCCGCGTGCGTTTCCTTGCCCAGGCCTTTCTCTATCTCCATCCTCATCCTTTCCTTCACCTCCAGCAGCTGCTCATGGCTCAGCTTGAGGGGCTCCAGGATCTTCTGCCGGGCCTTGTGCTGTGCAGCCAGCCTGTAGGCCACCGCTGTCACCATGGCCGCCCCTTTGCCGCTCCCATCCTCCGAGCGGATGAACCGGATCTCGCAGTCCGGCAGCAGCTTCCGCACGGTCTTGTGGAGGCGACGGGCAAAGCTGTGGAAGAGGAGGAAAGGGGACCTGAGTGTGGCCCTCTGGGGGCCCCCTGGGATCCAAACAAGGTGCCCGAAGCGATATTGGAGGCGTTTCTCTTGTGCCAAGCTGTACACACCGCTGTCCTGTCCTGTCCTGTCCCACTCTGCGTCCCTGTCCCCAGCACTCCCAGATCCCTGTCCCCAGCACCCCAGACTCACTGCGGGTGTTTCTTGTAGACGGAGCCGTCCACGCCCACAGTGGAGCGCAGCCGCTCCACGCCCTTGTTGTCCTTGATGCGGCGCAGCACCGCAGCCAGCGTGGCCCCGCACAGGCTGGCCGAGCGCGTGGACACGATCTGGCAGACGCGCAGCGTGGCCAGGCAGTCCTCGTGCGACGGCTCCAGGCCCAGCTTGCTCAGGATCTCATGGGCTTTCTGCAGTCCCTCCTTCTCCCTGAAAGGACAATAAGGGCTTCATGCTTGGGAATCCTACTTTTGTTGTGTAATGGTCCGGGTTTGCTCAGTGATGGTCCATCCACGGATGTCAGGAGATGGGCTGGGACCCAGGAAACCCCCTGGATCCTACTTACTTCTCAATGGCAGAGACAAATCTGGTCTCAAAGTGGCCAGTGGTGAGCAGATCCGGCGTGAGTCTTCCCCCGAACAACAACCCTTCCTTGGTCATCTTCACCAGGATCAGCCTGACCAGCTCCCCCATGTACATCCCGCTGATCATCTTCTCAAACCTGCCCATGGGGAGGCATGAGATAGAATCAGGGAATGGAATTTGGGCTGAAAAACTCCCTGAGGTTATCAAGTCCAGCCATTCCCCAGCACTGCCAAGGTCACTGCTAACCCATGTCCCCAAGTGCCACATCCATAGGGCTGTTAAATCTCTCCAGAGATGGTGATAGCATTACTGTCCTGGTCAGCCTATGCCACACCTGACCACCCTTTCAGAGTAGAAATCTTCCCTAATATCCAACCTAAACCTCTCCTATCTCATCATAAGCTCTCCCCGAGCCTCCTTTTCTCCCGGCTGAACAATGTGTGTGTTTGGCTGTGTGTGCCACGAGGTGGCCACAGGCTGACCTGAAAATGCCTTGGCAGCCTCCCGTCCCAAATAGAATGTAGGTAATCTCCTCCCAGAGCAGTTTATCCCATCACTGAGAATACAAAGCCATGTAACCATTCTGCCAAGAGAACTTGTGGCCACCTGAAGGGGCTCAGTCAGTTTGTAGGGGACCCCCAGATCACCCTCATGCCACAGCAGCCCTGTGGGAAACAGGAGATCTGTAGGACTGGGATGTGGACATTAGGTGTCTGCCTGGGCTAGTGTGTGACTTTGCTGGCCAGGAAGGAAACAGGCATCAGCACATTCACATGAGGGGCTCACAAGGGTAGCAGGTGGGGTGGACAGCTCTGGGTTGGGACACAGCCCCTAGTTTGGGACACAGCCCCTGGTTTGGAACACAGCCCCTGGTTTGGGACACAGCCCCTAGTTTGGGACACAGCCCCTGGTTTGGAACACAGCCCCTCTCTGCACCGGTGGCAGAGGACACGGTGACCCACTTATCTGGGATGACCTCCCCAGTCCCAGTAACACCAGCGCTATGGGAGGACAGACAATGCTGAGCAAACCACGAGCCTGAGCCCGAGCCAAGAATCTGCTCACAATTGTTTGCCAGGGTTGAGCGAGCCCATGTCGATCTCACGGTCGAACTCCGTGAGGATGTCGTTGAGCACCCCATCGTCACCAAAGGCCCCCCACTCCATGTTGATGCACATCCGACCTTCGTCCCCTTCCACCAAGTCAATGTGCCTCATCTCCTCCATGTAGCAGGCGTTGGTACCAGTACCTGGGCCAAGCATGGGAACAGGGTGAGCGAGGACACTGCCTTTCCTTCATTCCCGTTATTCTTCATTCCCATTATTCCCAATTTCCCTTTGGCCACAGCTCGATTCACCAAAGAAAGTGAAGAACTAAGCAAACAAACACTGGACAATGCTGGTTTTCCAACACTGATATCCTCCTCTCCTTTTTCCCCAAAGACCCCAAGGCCTGCAAGAAGCAGGATTTCCCTATGGCTTTCCTGGAGGGATGGATCCCAGCTCTTCCCCTTTATTGCAGCTCACCAACAATGAGGCCAACTTCACAGTTGTGGTCATCATAGCCACAGGTCATCATGGTTCCCACGGTGTCATTCACCACAGCCACAATGTCGATGTCAAAGTCCTGAGGTGGTGGAAACAAGAGAGGGTGACCCAAAAGACACAAAATAGACCAGAACATCTATATGGAGCCAAGGTCTCCTGTGCCAGGGACCTGTGTGCCCCCATCCCAGCCTCTTACCCCTCTTTTCTTGATGGACTTGCGCAGCAGCGACACCACGTCCCTCCCCTCCACACTGCTGCACTTGAATCCCTTCGTCCACGTCACGAGGATACTCTGCAGGGGAACAACAAGAGGGAAGCTTGGAGGTGACACCTGGCTCCTGGCACAAAGGACATGTGGCCCTGCAGGCAAGCCCCCCGTTATCAGCTCACCAGCTGCGCTATCAGCCACAGCTTCCGTGTCAGATAAAGTTTATGGCCAGGAAATAACACGTGAGCCGCTCGTTGCTCCCCTGGCAGGAGGAACTTGGTTCCCATGACCAGGTTTGATTGAGCCCTGCAGCAAAACTTGTTCACAAGCCCAAGGAATGCTCCTTGACCCATCCCTGAGAGGTGGATGGCTTGTTTGTGCCTATGGAATGCTCCTTGACCCAGCCCTGTGGGGTGAGAGGCTCATTGTGCCTATGGAATGCTCCTTGACACGTCCATGTGCCATGGGGGGCTCACTATACCTATGGAATGATCCCTGAGCCATCCCTTGGGGTGGGGAGCTCAAAGTCCCCTGTGGGCAGAAGCACCTGGCCAGGGGCTGAGCTGAGCCCTGTGGGGGAAGAAAAGGACTCAATTACATTTGAAATCTCCAACCCTATGGCCCTCCCTTAGGGAGGCAGACACCTGCCCTGCCTTAGACCTGGGGAAACTCAGGCAGTGAGAGACACAACCTGGCAAGGTCACGGGGTATAGATGCTTACTCCTGCAGCTTCTGTATTTTACTGTTCTTTAAAGGCCCGTGTCTGCTGGAGGAAAGCATTAATCCTCCCCGGAGCCGCTGGGGCACGGGCACCATTCCCCATCCCCCGGGAGGACGTGCCGGCGCTGCCGCGCTCCATGGAGCCGGCCCGCTGCCCATCCCGCGGGTGAGATCAGGGCAAGGAGAGCGAGCATCGCCCTCTCCGGCCCCCAGAGCAGCAGCCAGCGCCGGGTGGGCGGCAGCGGGGGCCACGTGCCTCGCTGAGCTTGGGGATGTTTGGTCTCCCGGCGAGGTCACGAGGTCCCAGAACGTCGGCGGAGCTGACAGTGACAGTGACAGTGACAGTGACAGCCATCGGTGCCCGCGGCTGGTGGAGGGGGAAAGGGACCTCCCTCCCTGCGCCGGCTGCACGGGGGGATGTGATGCTCGGCACGTCTGGGGTTGCAGGCAGCTGCAGCTCTGGTGCAGCCAGGGAAAAGCTGCTTTCCGTGGAGGCATCCCATTGAAACACTGGTTCCCAAATCCCTGCAGTTCCTGGGATACATCCCAGCACCACACCCTGCTGGCACACACGATGACCCCGTCAAAGCTCACAGATGGGTGGTAGCTGAAAAACCCTCAAGATAAAATAGGGGAAATCCAGAAACCCAGGATGGGGAGGGGCTCTGGCACAGGTTGTCCAGAGCAGCTGTGCCTGCCCCTGGATCCCTGCAAGTGACCAAGGCCAGACTGAACAGGGCTTGGAGCAACCTGGAATAGTGGAAAGTGACCTTGCCCATGGCAGGGGAGTGGAACTCTGAATGGTCCTTAAAGTCCCTTTCAAACCAAACCACTTCAGGCTCCTATGAAAACCTGGCCAGACATGTTTAAAACAGGAGATCCAACACCACTTACTGTCATCAAACAGCTTTAAAAAAGGCAATCTGGCACATATCCTTAGCAAACATTAATTTTCTTTTAAACAGGGGGTTTGTAGTGTGTTTGGAGAAGACGACAAGCAACAGAGTTATTGGGAAGTGATGCCAAGCTCTGTATTCCCTGAAGGGTTGTTCCATCCTCTCTGTCCCTGACCCTGCAAGCCATTGAGTCATTGCCCCGACAATAAATATTCATAAAAATAAAAGGACAATGCTGTTCCTAAGCTCCTCTCACCCAGAGCTTGGGAAATGGCTTTACAGGAACAAGAGACGTGGCCCTTCAAGAAAGGTCACGTGATCCCAAATCAATGAGCCTAATTAAAACCCTGAGCTTAAACTGGTGTGGAACCCACAGCAAGAATTCAGCCTGTCCCAGCACAGCTCCTCACTCACCTCATCCAGCTTGGTCTGGTGACATGGGAAGGAGAAGGTGAAGCCAAGGGGGAGTTTCTTGTCTTTGATTTGCAGCTTGTCCAGGAAGTTGGCCAAACACTCAGCAATGTGGTCGAAAAGCTGGAAAAAAGGTAAAGAGTGAGACCTCACCAGGCTGCCCACTCCAAGGAGATGCTGTGTCTGCATCCCTGCCCAGCCCCACTCATCACCGTGCTGGCTGTCAGGAATTCACAAGATCCAGCAGGATCCCTTGGACCAGGGGTGATGGGATGCTCCTGCTCCAGCCCCAGGACACACCAAGGACTCTCCTGGGACCCACCTGCACCCCACTGCCACGCATGAGCTCCTCAGGGATGGCGTAGATCTGGTTCTCCATCTCCACCTTCCGCAGCCCATTGTCCGACACCTTCACCCTCAGCACACGAAAGTTGGTGCCACCAAGGTCCAGCGCCAGGAAGTCCCCATCCTCTGTGGGACCAGGACAAGGACAATCTGTTAACTTGGACGGTCCTCTGTCCACAGCACGTCAGAGCCCTGAGGTAACCAGCCCCCTCTCAGGTACAAGGATAAGGTCAGATTTTTTTATTATATTTCTTTTTTTTTCTTTTTTTTCTTTTTTTTTTTTTTTAATTGGAGCAGTCACTGTATTCCCTGCCCCTCCTCTGCCCCCTGGCACCCCCATAGCCAATGGAGCATCAATATTCTGGCCATTATTGAGCCAGATCCAGATACCTTGGGGAGGGTGTGGCAGGAGGATAAATCCCACCAGCCCCACCCAGAAAAGTCCATGCCCAAACCAATGGGGATCCCATGGAAGATGAGCTCTGGCCTCAGGCTCCATCAGGAAGAAGGCAGAAGAGCTACTGGTGACCCTACTGATGGAAGCTCCTAAACCTCCATCCCAAGGGATTAATCCCTGATGGCAGCTGCGGGAACACCGGAGCTTGACTAAGTTTCTGATAGACTCAAAACCCTCTCATGTTCAGGCTCAGCCTCCACAGCCCGGGCCAAGCTCCCTCCCTGCCCCAGGAATCCCACACACTCCTGGCATGTGGCTGAAGGCAACACGGCAAGGCGGTAGCAGGAAAGCAGGGAGGGAGAAGCTCCCAGAGAGCTTCGGGGCCTCATTGTGCCTTCTCCAGGGAGAGCCGGGACACGGCTGGGGCAGCCCCAAGGGCCGAGCCCGGAGTGTCCCCTCCTGTTTGTTTTCAAGGCAGCTTGCTGAACTCGGGAGCCGGGCAGCGGGAAAAGCGCCCAGCTGGCTGTTTTAGTGGGGAGAGGGCCGGGGAAAGCCCTCTATCAGCACTGTTGGAGTCCTGAATGCATCAAATGTGCTGTGCTGGCTCCCCCCGGGCCGATCGCGGCGCCCGGGGCTGCTTTGTGCGGCACAAAGGGGCCACAGTGGGAACAAAACCCGCGGGTCATTAGTATGCACACGCCAGCCGGCATCTCCAGTGACTCCAGCTGAAAAGGCAGCTCCTGTCCCAGCCCCTGGGGCTCCATCTGACCGGGCAGCTTTCCTGGCCTGACCCTCCAAGGGCTCAGGGCGAGGGAATGGGGCACGGGACCGGCTGGAAGCTGGAGCAGCTCTATAGAGATGGAAAAGGGCCATGGAAAGCAGCTGCTGTGCTCCAAGGAGATGAGGAATGAATGAGAGGGCTCCAAGGCCATGTGCAGCTTCAGAGCTGGGCATGGAGAATGGGGAGTGCAGCTGGGGGTCAGTGCAGCACCTCGAGGGGCCAGAACATCACCAAAAGAGGGGTCAGAGCATCACACCACTGCAGAACACAGAACCATCAGGGCATCGAGCTCCTGCTTTGCACCACTCAGTCCCTGGATATTCCTTTCTCCTTCTCCCCTTGACCCTTTGCACTGATGAGCTTTAAACCAGTTTGGCAGCTCGTTTCACAGCCTGTCTGCCAGCCACAGGGCATGCAACTGCCACGGTGGTTCTTCACATGGAAAACACACCAGGAAAACCTTGGAGAAACTCCCGACTGCCCTGCTGTCACTGGTGAGCCCTGCATGGGCACCACCCTCAGCCACAGCCGGGCAGAGCTGGATGTGATGCCCCGCTGGGCAGCGCTGGCACCGTGTCCTGCCCCTCACACGGGTCACGCTGTGCTCGGCTTCCCTGGCCACTGGCACTGCGGCCGTTCTGCTCGTTAGCAAAGCACGAAGAACACCTTGGGGGAGCTGATCAATATGCCAGGGATAAAGGCACTGGAGCCAAGAGGGTCACAGGTGGCTCAGCTCCTTTGAGGTAAAGCAGGGAACCCAGGAGAATCCCAAAAAAAGGGCTGAGGAGCTCAGATGGGGCCATCCTTGTCCTGCCCAGCCCTCACACACCAGGTGCTTTTGTCAAGCCATCCCATGGGGTTTGTGGCTCCAGAGCTGTGTAGGACCAGCTCTGCTCTGCCCTCGCCACGGAGCCCCAGCAGGACCCAAATACCACCCAAAACCCCCTCACCCTGCTCAGCACCACAGGAGGAACACAAGCAGTTTGGGTGCAATTCCTGTGAATTCCTGGGAGGATCGGCTTTGCAGGAGGAAAAAGGCAGCAAACTGTCCCTTGGAAAATTCCCAGCCATGCTGGGAACACGTGATGGGCTCCAGGTCTGGGCACTGCCCCCTGACTTGGGCTCCCAGGTCCCATGATAAGATATCAGTGCTGTGCTAAGCCCACAAGCCAAAGAGCGAGGGCAAACATAGCACCCTGATTCTGGGGGCTGTTTGCTCTTGGCAAAGGGTGAGAGTTGAGTGTCTGGAAAACCTGCTGTGCTCCTGGGAACAGCAGCATGTGTGAGATCAAGTCCCAGCACCTCAGAGATTGGTTATTTAAAGATCCCACCACAAGACTTCCAACTGACTGCAATTCCATTGCCTAGGAATCCTCTGACAAACTGGATTAATAAAAAATAAGAGGAAGAGGAAAAGCTGGGAGGCACAGACTCCAGGGAGATGCAGGAGAAAGTGGGGTTGCAGACCCAGACATTTCACACTGTCACCCCCTGGCAGCCACTCCCTCCTTCCAGTTAATTCATGGTATCATGGAATGGTTGGGGTTGGAAGGGACCCTAAGGACCATTCAGTTCCACTCCCCTGCCCTTTCACTAGACCAGGCACTATGGCCCTTCCAACCTGGCCTTGAACACTTCCAGGGATGATGGGGCAGACACAACCTCCTTGGGAAACCTTGCTGGAATTTGGTAAATCTCCAATCACAGGACTCTGGGCATGAAAACAGCCATTTTTTTTCAAGCCTTTCAAAGTCTCTGCACCACATGAGCTGGTTTTGCTGCAGAGGAAGCCAGTTATTGGCAGGAGCTGAGCCCACCAGCCAAGGGAAAGGTGTTGCCAAGAGCCATTCTTTGGATTTCCAGGGATTTGACCCCCAAGTTCTGCAGCATCCTCCTGAAAGCTCCAGGCTGGGGTTATCAGCTGCTGGGGCTTAACAGGATGCACCACAAGATCCTTGTGTCAACACCATTGTGGAGGAGGAAACCTGGGGACCCCAGAAAAGCCTGGAAAACCAGGAATGGAGCAGGGAGGAGGGTGTTGGTTGCACTGAGCAGGGAAAGCCCTTGGGAGATCACTGGGGCTCCAAGGAGAAGCTTATTTGGGATCTGTTTCCCCATCACCTCGCTGCCAGGACAGCATGATGGTGTTCCAGTGCATGCCAGAGGCAAGGACAGTTGCTTTTAGAAGAGTTTCTGCTTTCAAAGACCACACTGAAATGGCAAAGCCACTGAGAGCCAGGAGCCAGGGCTATGTTTTGGCTTAACTTGCAGATATGACCTTGTATTTCCATAAGTGCCTCTCATCCCCCTGGATCCCAGGAGCTGCGCATTAAACACAGTCTAATCCCAGAGCAGAGACACTGGAGCTGCAGGAGGAGGGGAGGGAGGACAGAGACATTCTACAAGTGGATAGTTGGGATCCCTATGGCACCAGCATCAGGTCAGAGCAGGGCTGGAGCAGAGGAATAACTTGTCCTTGGACTGGGAACAGCTGCTGGCACCTGGCACAGATGCCCAGCCCAGGTCAGACTTTGCCCAGGAGCTTTAAAAAGAGGGAAAAAGGACGTAGCCCTGGACAGTGAGCTCCTCCCAAGCTGTTGCCACACCATCTGTGCCAAGGGTCTGGCACTAAGCCCCCAACCTTCCAGCCCCCTCCCCAAAACCCAAGAGACACTGTTGCCACTCAGAGGCTGGATCCAGTTTGAGCTGGACAGAGAATCCCAGCTCTTAGTTCCCTGGGATTTGCTCAAAACTCCCACATTTTTCCAGCCCCCCAGGCAGCTGCAGCGCCGTGACTGCCCCAGCAACCCTCTCATGTGACATTTTCCATGCTGCTGTTCCTCTTTCCCCCCTCCCCCAGTTGAGAAATGCCAGCTGGGGCACTGGAGAAGCTGGATACAGGGAAGGGCGCCAAGGATCTGTCTTGTAAGGGCATGAGGAGGGATTGCTCCTTCTCCCAACAGCAGGTCAGGGTGCTGGAAGTGCTGACACACGCTCCATCTGCACCCAGCACCTTTGGCTGCACCAGTTCCCGTGCCTAGGGGCGGCTCCTGGCTATCCCTGTAATTAAAAATATTCTCCAGTGTTTAAATAGATTGGAATCTTGATCCCAAGGCAGGCAGCCAGGTCCAGCTTTTGGGTGTAAGTGCAGCTGGGGGACCAAGATCAGGCAATGCTTCGAGGATTTAAAGGGGCTCATAGGGAAGGTGGAGACAGACTTTTAGCTGGAGTGTAGTGAGAGGACAGGGGAATTGTTTTAAACTGAAAAAGTGGAGATTCAAGTTGGATATTGTTAGTACCCTGGGATAGTGGAAGGTGTCCCATGGCAGGGGCTGGCACTGGATGCCTTTAAGGTCCCTTTCCATCCAAACCATTCCATGATGTCTGTTTCTCCCCAGTGATGCAGAGACCTTGTGAGCACCTACAACTCCTGATAGGAGGGTGCAGCCAGGTGGGGGTCAGGCTTTGCTGCCAGGGAACAAGGAGCAGAACAAGAGGAAATGGCCTGAAGTTGTGCTAAGAGATGTTTAGGTTGGATAGTGGGGAAATTCCTTCATGGAAGGGGCTGTACAGCCCTGGCACTGGTGCCCAGGCCACTGCTGGAGTCCCTGTCCCTGGGGGAATTTAGCAGCTGTGTGGATGTGGCAATTGGGGACATGGGTCAGTGGTGGCCTTGGCAGTGCTGGGGAGTGGTTGGATTTGACCAATGTAGAGGCTTTTCCAGCCCAAACCATTCCATGATTCTGTGATTCCATGGTCCTATCACTTCTGTCCTTGCCCCTAAGGAGCAGACAGCCAGCAGCCATGAGGGATTTGGGCTCTGTCCCTCTTTGTCCACCTCTCCTGCTGATGGCCAGCAGCCTCTGCCACTGCACAGATCCCCATGTAGGTGCCAGCACCAGAGCAACCCCAACTCCAAATAACTGCATCCAACACAACCAACCATCCCTGGGTCCCTTTCCAAGGCTGCTGCCAGCCCAGGTGTGGAACTGGAGCAGCCTCAGCTGCTCAGAGCTCTGTCCTTCCTTCCCTTCAGCAGCCAGGACCGCTCCAAACACTTGGTGGGTCCTGGGTACACCTGAAGGCAAGCTGTGATGCTGCAGAGATGGAAACAAGCTCCTTCCCAAAACACCGGGCTGGGAAGAGGGAACAAGGAACTTTCCCATATGGATACCCGGGTGAGCAGTTCTTTGGGCTGAGAGGAGGATGTGCCTGGCTGGAGCGTGCCTTGGGCAGCTCGGGGAGAGGCAGAAAGGCCACATTGTGAGGGCTGCAGAGGCCCTGCTCCTGCTGGGGCCCTGGTGGCACTCAGACAGCGCTGGCACTGCTGCCACCTCACTGCTAATGAAATCTGATGAGCCGGACCCGTGACTGTCTCTGTCCTGCCAGCAAGGGCACGCGAGGGCGGCCTCTCTCCCTCCCTCCCTCCCTCCTGCCAGCAGGAACTGGGAGCCCCTCCAGCCCCAGCACAGAGCGGGGAGTGATGCCTGTCCCCACACTCAGCCTGAGCAGGATGAAGCCCCAGGAGCCAGCTGTAAAGGTGGCCGTGGGTGCCACCCCTGGTTTGGCAGTGCCAGGAAGACTGGTGTGCCCAGCACTCCCTCTGCTCTCCCGGGAACACCTCTGGTCTCACCGTACCTGTCCCATCTGGGGTGGACCTGACGAAGGTGGGCAGCATCTTCACGGAGGCGGTGGGGTTGGTATCTGCTCCCAGCCCCTTCTCCATCTCCTTCTCAAAACGTTGGGACACCTCCAGGAGGGTCTCATCAGAGAGCCGCATGTGGTACAGGTACTTGTCGACCTGAAAGGTGGAGATAAAGCCCAAAGGTCAGGTGGATGACTGGGGACATGGAACACAGGCCCCACGACATGCTCAGCCTCAGCCTCAGCCCCTCCTGAGGCTGCTGGGGCTGACACAAGGAGCAGGAGCAGGTTCTGACCCATCCCAAAGGGCAGGACATGGCAACATTGCTGGAATTGCTCATCCCAAGCATCACCCATCACTGCTCCTGCACCTCTCTCCAAGGTGCTCACCAAATGCCACCCTGCATCCCCTCCCCAGACTCTGCCAGCTTGGGAATGCCGAACCACAAGTTGCTCCTGATGCTCCAAAGCATCTTCCCGCTCAGTCACCTACAGACACCCAAACAGGTTGCTACAGAAGCAGGAATTCAAACTCAGGAGTGAGTCAGGAGGTCAGCAGTGGAGGTTTTCCAGGTGGAAAGCCCTTCCCATTCCACGACACCAGCGCACCATGACCTTGACCCTCAGGGCCTCTTCCTACACAAAGGATGCTCGGCAGGAATCCACTGCCCTGTCATTTCTCCACTGCTGAGATCACCCCAGAGCCAAGAGCTACTCAACACCCTTGAGCAAACCACACTGAAGTGACAGAAGTGGGAGCTGGAGTGACACAAGTGAGTGCTGGAATGACACAAGCGCGTGCCATGGCCAGAGAGGGAAGAAATCCACTCTCTATTCATGAAAATTGTTATACCCTTGAGCTGACAATATGCAGAAGCTCTTCCATAAATGGCATCAAAACATGTTGTCTTGCCTGGGAAAGGCATGGAAAACCTCCTCTCCAGCCATCCATCAGCACCAGGAGCGCCTGTGCAGCCTGGCCGGAGCAGGGAGCAGGAGAGGCGGACACTGCCCGCTCCCAAACGATGCCCAGCTTCAATTAGCTTCACTTAGAATTAATTAAAGGGCAGCTGCAAGCCCTGAGAAGTCAAGAGGAAAACTCCACCCCATGCGCTCACCTGTCTGCAGGCACGTAACACCGTGTGACCAGAACCCGGGCTCGGACTGTGCTTTATGGGGCTGTGCTGGAGGAAATGGGCATTTTGTGGGCAAGTAATTGCACCAGGCCCAGTGTGACCTCGCTCACGGATGTGCCATCTGACTCTGGGCTGGACAGCAACAGACCTGCTGCAGTTTTGCATTTCATGTATTTCAGGCTCACGGTGCTCCAGCACATCCTTTTTCCCCCATCCTGAGTTCTGTTGGAAATCTGGGAGCTGAGATCCCTTTGGTGAGGTCAGAGGATGGAGGAAAGCCCGGCCCAGCACATTCCAGGAGTGATGCTGCATCCCCTCCAAAGTAGCATCCTCTGAGTAAAACCTCCTTCCCCTTTCTCCTGGTGCTTTCAGCTCCTTCCCAAAATCAGGAGCTGGAAGACCAGGTAGACACGAGGGAAAGGCCAAGGTGAAGGAAACCTGGAGATTTCCTGGTACCAGTTGTTTACCAGCCTCTCCTTATCCAGCCCAGCAGGAGGAAGTCAAACACTCTCCTCCCTTCCCTGCTGTTTGCTTTCACCTGCTGAAAATTCCCTCCCATGTGCTGACGCTCTGGCTACTGGCACCAGTAACCTCCAGTTAGATGGCTAAGAGGTGGCTCTGGGGCTGGAGCTCACCTCCACGCCAGCCCCAAGGTAGGAAACCTCCCCTTGAGCTGTGCCAAGGGTTATCCCAAGGGTTATCAGTTGATGCCATCAACCCAGAGCAGTCAGTCCTCATCCTAGAGAAGCTGGGTGCTTTGGGAGCTCCTCAGCAGTGAAGACCCCCCAGCCCAAAAATCCCAGTAGAGAGAAACCCCCCTGAGGCTTCACCCCCTTCCCCCAGGACAGGCCTCACTCGGCACGTTTCCTATGTCCTCCAGGCTGCAGCACTCCAAGAATAACCTCAGCCTGAGGAACAGTGTGACCTCCCTCTAATCCCCAAAGCCCTTAAAACCTGGATCATCTTCTCCCAACGTGGATATCACCCCACTTGGCAGCTAAAGCAGGTCAGGGCGTACAGCAGGACAGCTCCTTCCCCACTGAAACCACCCTGGCTGCGCCTGGCCCCCACCAAGGAAGAGCCATGGCCACTGTCCCTCCCAAAACTTCCCAGCCCTGTGGCCTGGTTGGTTACTCCAAGCACCCCTCAAATTGTTACAAAGATGGGATAAAATGGGGAATTCAGCCTGCAGTGCCAGAGTCTGAACATCTTTGAAGACAAAACACAATTTCAGTTGCTTAACATTTTTGAAGAGCATGGAATAGTTTAGGTCAGATTGCCAATTCCAAACAAATAAAGTCACTAAGTTAGGATCCTGAAGGGGGCAATTGAATTTCTGGAAAGCTTCCAGCCCAAATAATGGTGTTTCCTCAAGGAAATCTAAACAAATTGAAGGGAGAAGGAAGGGATGGAAGCTGGGAAGCACTGGGCATGCCCCAGCCCAGGACATCGTGTTAAAGCTCCAGATCACGGAGTAGCTGTGGGTGTAATGAGCTCAATGCCACGTTTTTGAACCAAACCCCAGCAAATCCCCATCTCTTGGCTCAAGGCTGTCTCCAAGGCTCAGCTCATTTCCATGCCGGATGCTGGAGAGGTGCCCAGGGTCGCCTGTCCCGGCTGCACGGCCACCACTGGGAAAGGTCTGCCTGCCCCACAACTGAGGAAACCTCAGCTTGTCCAGTTTCTGCTGCTGTGTGACCTGAGCTGAGCCAAGCCAAGATGTGCTGTGCTGAGCTTAAAGCAACCCAAAAACCAGCTTTAGATTTCCAAACTCATGGCTCCAGTGCCAGCACTGCAGCTGGACACTGTTCTGCCCCTGAAGACTCCTCTTAAAGAGCCTGGACTCCCAATGGATCAGTGCTGTGGAAATATTAATTAACTAATCTTCAAATAACTCAATTCCAAGGGAATGCCATCCTCCATAGAAAAGAGTGGGAGCTGTTCAGCCTGGAGAAGAAAAGCCTAAAGGGGCTCCAGGAGAGCTGGAGAGGGAATTTGGACAAGAACCTGGAGGGACAGGACACAGAGAATGGCTTCCCAGTGCCAGAGGGCAGGGTTAGATGGGATATTGGGAAGGAATTCTCCCCTGGGAGGGTGGGGAGGCCCTGGTAGAGGGTGCCCAGAGCAGCTGCAGCTTCCCCTGGATCACTGGAAGTGTCCAAGGCCAGGTTGGATGGGGCTTGGAACAGCCTGAGACAGTGGGAGGTGTCCCTGCCATGGCAGGGGTGGCACTGGATGGGCTTTAAGGTCCCTTCTAACCCAAACCATTCCAGGATTCTGTAAATTCTTTGGTTCACACACTGTCCTTGCAGGGATGCTGGGGACCCTCTCCCCATCCCTCGGGGACACGGGGCAAGGCTGCTGAGGGTGACAACGCTTCTGGCACCGTGCCACCGCTTCCTGCCCAGCAGGAAGGGGAAGGGCCGGGGGAACTCTGTTCCTGTGCAATAAGGTCCCAGATACATCTTTCCCATTAATGAGCCCAGGTTCCAAGAAAGGGAAGCTGTTTGCCTTTTGTTTTAGTTTTGCTCTGAATCTTTTTCCAGAGCCACGTGGCTGCCAGGAACTGGAAGCACATGTTTCCTATCCCTCAGCATCTCCCCCCTGTATTTTTCTGCTGGATGTGACTAATTCCAGCAGCATTTTGAGAAAAAGCAGAACACTGGGAGAGGGTGGCTGCTTTCTGGGATAGATTCTTTACGTTTTTGGCAACAAACATTTGTTGACTGTAAGATGACAGTGCAGTGTTCACTTTTGGGGAAGGCTGGAACACCCCAAAACCCACAGCTGTCACCCCTCTCTCCAGAGAAATTTTTGCTGGGAATTATATTTTCTTTAAATTCCTTCCCTCCCTGTCTCAGTTTTTAACTTCAAGCATGCTGTTTTGTAAGAATCCCTGAAGTTTTAGGGAATGCTCGCTCTCTCCCTGCTTCTCTGAGAGGGGGATGCTGTGTAAGCACCGGCCATGCTCCCACCCGAGTCTGAGATGGGATGTGAGGAATTTGGGGAAAGCGAGGCAGAGGGAGCAGCAGAGGCTACAGAGTGAAGGCCTCAAGAGCTGGGAAGGTTTTATTCCCTGTCTCAAGGCAGAGCCTGTTCCATATCCTCAGTCCCTGTGCTGCCCATGCCTGTCCCTGTTTCCCACTCCAAGTGACTCAGAGCAGGGAACCGGCTCGTCCCCTTCCCCGACCTCGCGTGGGTGACACAGGGGTGATGCTGGACTGCACTCACCCTCCCCAGCCCTGGCCCTGGCGGCACCCATGTCCTTCAGCTCCTCCACACCGACTCCAAGCCCACGTGCCCTCCCCGCCACGGCCAAGCCTGGGATGACACACGCCCGGAGTCATCCTGAACCAGCGTGAGTCAGATGATTCCTGCTCGGCCGGTTCCTCCCCATCCTCACCCCCGGGACAGCAGCTGGATCCACCCCGGAGGTGGAGCTGGGCACGCACGGTGAGGAAGTGACACCACAGAGCATCCACTGACCCATCCTCAGGTGACCCCGCTGCCCCACAGCCCCACTAAAACCCAGTTCAGCCAGGAAAATGCTGCCTTCCAGTTCTGGAACTGGAGACATCCAAGTGCTCCTGTCCCTGCCACTCATTGTCCTTCTCCCCATGTTCAGCCCTGAAGGTCTTTGGGGCAGAGATCCCAAAGATGTTCAGATGCTGGATGGCAAAGCCTCACTGGCCCCAAGAATCCCCCCTTGGATGGTAGGAACATCCTCCTGTGGAGGGGAAACTGAGGCTGGGTAGCTCTGTTGAGGAGACGATCAAGGGGACACAGGATGGCTTCCCGAAGGCCCTAGAGGTGGGAAAAGCTGTCCTGACATTGACCTTTGCTCCTGCCATTGACCTCAACAGCCTCAAGGAAAGCTGTTAAGTTGGTTTTCCAGGAATTTGCCACAGGTGCCCCTTCCATATCCACAGAGGCAGCCAGGCAGGAATTAGCTGGGTAAAACTAATCCCTTGGCAAAGGAAACAAACAAACAAACAAACAAACCACAAAAAAAAACCAAACCAACAACCAAACCAAAATTACAAAAACCTGCCCCTGCTTGGGGACAGCCACAAATGCAGGAAAATCAATTCCACCCCGAGTTTTTTTCCCTTTTGAAGGAGGGATGGGGAAGAAAAGACACTCAGCCCCCACTCCCATGGCATGACAAGACTGAGGGACCAGGAAGCCCAGGGTGAGCTGGCACATCCCAAGGGAACGCAGGGCAGCAGCGGCAAACTTTCAAGCTGGGATCTCAAAGGACGCTGCTGAGGTTAATTAAAGTTTGCACAATCCCTTGGGGGTTAGATAAGTCTGGACAACCCACTTTCCAGGCAGGAAAAGGGCAGGAGTTGGGGAGCGAGGTAATATGCCCCCAGATGAGTGGCAGAACAGGTAAAGCTGCTCCATGGCAAGAATGGGAAGAAAAATCCCATTTTTGAGGAGCTTTTCAAGGCCTTGAGGTGGACACAAACCACAACATTTGGAAAAGGCATTTTTTTACCCCATCTGCTGTCCTTTTCTCCATGATCCAAAGGGAAAACACATCCCAGGCTACCACCTGCAATTTTTTTCCCAAATACAGGGTTTGATAAGAAGACCCAACCAAACAAATCTCAGCTCTCTAAGAATTTCATCCCCTACACCTCCCTGTGCCAGGGACTCCCTGGCTTTTCCCTTTGCCTGGGGAGATTTATAAACCAGGAATAATTTTTACACCCATGGTGGAAGCAGCCAAGTCAGACAGCTGGCTTCTCTCCCCTCTCCCTGAGCCGAGCTGAGCTCCATGCTCTCTCCCAGCTTTGCCTCACCAGGAGGATTCGCAGGAATTTGTTTAAAAATATCCCAGAGAAATCTAGTTATGGAGGCGGCCAAGAGGGCACTGCCATGTCCCACAGTACCCCGAGCTCTGGCCGGCAGCTCCTGGATATTTTTTTTTCCTCCCTCACAACTCAACAACCTTTTTTTATTTGGGTTTTGGAGCTGGGAAGGAAAAGAAGCCAGTTCCTGAGGCTTTGCACACACTTCTCCCAGTGGGTAAGGAAGGCGAATTCCTCCATCCAGGCTTTCCCTCTGCATTATTCCCAACTCCCGATAAGGAAGGCGTGAGCAGCCCGGAGCCCAGGGCCGGGCTGTGCCGCTGGCCTATTTCTGCCAGGGTTACACAACCCCTTCCCGTGGATTTGGCTGTTGCACAACCCCGGGGCCACCGGCGAGCAGAGGGAGAAGTCGAGCCCATATTTCCTTACGGATCGCTTTGCCTTGGGAAGTTTTCTCTGCACTTTGTTTAGGTTGGGGTTGGGTTGGCTTTTTTTTTTTTTTTTTTGGTTTTGGTTTTGTTTTGTTGGTTTTTTAATGCTCTGCCTCGATTTCCTTCCTGTTTAACACCAGTGAAGGGCCAACGTGGCAAATTCACTTCCCCGGTGGCATCTCCAGGGTTATCCCAGGTCTCTCCAAGCATTTTCCTCTTTTTATTTTTTTTTTCCTTCCCTGTGGCGATATTTGCAAATCCCGACCATCTCACACTCAGATCAGCAAATCCTGACCACTCTCCAGAGTCAGGAATCACAGATTAAATCCTCTCTGCCCTGTTCCCAGATGCCAGCGGAGCACTGCAGGAGGAGACTAAGCCTCCGCACTCTTTCCCATCCAGCATTTTTTCTCCAGGAATAATTTATTAAGCCCAGCCTGAGCGCAGTCCTGGCCAGACAAAGGCCGGCTGCTCCCGCAGCCCGGGGAGAGCAGGAACACTCGAGCTTCTCCAGTGCCTGAGCTCAGTAAGGGTTACCAACACTCCGTGCATCCCGACGGGACGCTGCTGCTTGGGGTTGCAGTCTGGGAACAGGCTGGGGGAGTTCAGGACCCCGAAATTAAGGATTCAGAACCCCAAACTAAAGGGAACAGGAGACAGGAAGGTGTTTTCCATCGCTGTCAGTGCAGGGATGGGGGGACACGCGGGGTTTGGGGTGGGGGTCACCGCGTGGGCAAGGGGACCCGAGGGGCAAATGCCACCTCCGGGCTTGTGCCTCG
>VWYP01025531.1:0-25516 GCA_013400435.1 Pycnonotus jocosus | reverse complement strand
ACCCCCGCTCCCGCCGCACCCCCCCCTCGCCCCTCCCGCCTCTGCCACAACGGCCGCGGAGCCCGCCCACGGGCGGACCGAACCACCGCGCCAAGGAGAGGGGAGCTCGGGCACAGCCCCAGCCTGCTCCCGCCTGCCTTACCGCGGCCCGGCAATGCCTCTATTTCTCTAACACCCCTCCGCACCCGCTCGCGATGGTCTCGGCCCGCAGTTGCGCNCAGCCGCCGCTCCGCTCCGTGTCCCTCAACAGCATCCCCTCCGGGACGCTCACGCCGCTGAAGCGGCTCCTGCAGGAGCAGAGCGGCCTCTCCGCTGGGAACAGCCGCGCGTTGGGCCCGGAGCGCCAGGCTGGCCCCGGCACCCGGCCCGGCCCCGTCACCGAGCAGCGGCCGAACCTCCGGGATGGCCCCGACCCCCGGGCCAGGCTTGGCCCCGACACCCGGGCCAGCCCCGTGGCCCAGCGGGCGCCGAAGCGCTGCGCTCCGGAGCCGCCCGGGCAGGGTTCGCCGGCCAAGATCTTCCAGCGGATGAAGGCGATGGCGGAGCAGCAGCTCAGGATCGCCACCGACGTGATCCTGAGCCCCCAGGCCCGGCAGCGCTGGCCCGGCACGGCCCGGGCGGAGGGCAGCGCCCAGCCGGGACCAGGTGAGTTCCTCGGTGACTCTGTCAGAATGGTTTGTTTGCCTTCAGAATGCCTGGAATAAAAAAGCATCAAGCTGTAAATCTGAGTTTAGTTCGTGGAGCTTTCAGGCATCTCGCGCTGCAGTGACAGCCCTGATTTTCAAGTTCTCCTAAACCTTTTGATTCTTTGTTTACACCAGCCCGCAATCCCAGAATGACAGGAATTATTAAAAGTTCCTTGTCCCGAATGGTTTTGATTATTTTGGAACACACTGGAGTCACCTGTTGATAGGAAAGAGCTCTCAGTGCTGCTGCTAATTGCCTTGGAAGGCCCGTGGAGAGAGCAAAGCTCCCTGACACCAACATGCATCCTTCCAGATCCTGGGCACGCCTGGGAAGCAGCGATTATTCCACAGCTTCTCTAGGAGAGCTGTCTCAGCTGTGAACAGCTTCCCTCTGTGTCCCACTCATGGCTCTTTCAGGGCCTGGAAAAAGCAGCCAGAGCACCTTGGTGGGTGTAAAAAACACCAGCACCAGCACTGGTTGCACCCCAGATGGCTGGGATTAAAAAAAGGTGATTGGTGAGGGGTTTTTTAGTGCTGAAATGTGTTTGTAGCAGTGCTGATGTGTTTTCCCTGCTCTGTATCACACAGGATTCCCTCCCTCTGGGTTTCCTCCCCCTCTGCCTCAGTCTGGCTCTGTTCCTCCGTTGTGTTCATGAGTGGGCTTGACCCATGCAATGCCTTCAAAACCACTTTGTAAATAAAAAAAAAAGAAAAAAAATCAAAACAAATTACTGAATTACTGTAGCTATTCCACACAGTCAGTGCAGAGAAGAGAGAAAGGTTCATGGAACCTTGCTTGGGGTTTGAAGTCCCACTGGGACATTTTCCTGGGCTCTCCCTGCTGGCTTTTATCTTTAATAATTTTATCCATGACGTGGTGAGATCCAGTGCACCCTCAGCAGGTTTGCAGCTCACACCAAGCTGGATGTGACCCTTTTTGACAATGAGGGTGGGCAGGCCCTGGCACAGGGTGCCCAGAGCAGCTGTGGCTGCCCCTGGATCCCTGGCAGTGCCCAAGGCCAGGCTGGAACACCCTGGGATAGTGGAAGGTGTCCCTGCCCATGGAATGAGATGGGATTTAAGGTCCCTTCCCACCCAAACCAGTCTGGGATTCTGTGGGGTTTTTAAATAAAAAGCATATTAAAAATCATATTGCCCCCACGCCATGAAAATGTTTTTCTTCCCAAAATCAAAAGAGAGTTTGTTTGGTTTTTTTTGTCTGGTTGTTTTCCAGGGCCAGTTCAGCCTCAGGTTCCCAGGGCTGAGCCCCCAGCAGCGCTCCCTGCAGAGCCCCCCGTGCTGGAAACCCCCCAGAAGTTCTTCCTGAGGGTGAAGTGGCAGCAGCAGCAGCAGCACAAAGGTACTGAGAGTGCTCTGGAGAGCACAAACTTCCTCCAGTCTGAGAGTTTGACAAAGTCCTCTGAGATCATCCAGCTGTTCCCCCAGCACTGCCCCGTGTCCCCCAGTGCCACATCCACAGGGATTTAAATCCCTCCTGGCATGGGGACTCCCCCACCCCTGAGCAGCCTCTTTCTGTGTTTAAATATCCCTAATTTCTTTGTTATTCCTATTTTTTTTCCCTTTGAACGGGCAGGTAGACCACCTCCAACCCAAAGCCAGCAGAATATTCCTTCTTCCAGAGCTGCAGAGAATCCTTTAGCCCAGCCTGCTGGTGCTGAGCAGCCAGGGAAGAAGCCTGCAGAGGATGTGGATGCTGATGAGGATGATGTGGATGCTTTCCTTGTGGAACCTGTAGAAGTGGATGCTGATGAAGTGATGTCTCAAAGCACAGTTTCCAGTCCTTTGCGAGCAAAGTCCAGCCCTTGGGCAAATGGCCTAGAAGGAAGGTGGGGAAATGGAGAAGCAAAAGGTGCAGAGCTTCCTGAAGACACGAGAGAGCTGGAGCCCAGTAACAGACCAGCTGCTCCAGCAGTGGAAAAGGCACCAGAGACCAATCCTGAAAAGCCCTCACAGAGCCTGTGCAGCATCATGCTCTGCTCTCCAGTCCATTTGCCAAGGAAGCAGCAGCTGGCAGAAGAACCCAAGGCCCCTTTGGATAAACCTCCTGCTGATCAACCTGCTGGCAAAGCACACAAAGAGGTGGGAGAAAATAATCCTTTAGGGGAAATGAGAAACTCCTCTGGGCTGACAGCTCGAGGTTATTCTTTTTCTTGTCAAAAGCAAGGAACACTCAAAAGAGAATAAACTGTTATTCCATTAGATTTTATCAGTAAATTTTCCCATGCAAAGGGTTTCTTTTTTTTCCATACTCCAAGATGACAAAGGTTCAGAATTTGGGGGGTTTTTTTTGTGTAAAAGAAGCACTTTTGGTTTAGTGTGCAGAAACCATGGTGGGATCATGATCCCTGCCAGCTCCTGGCTGCCTGCTCAGATCCAGGGAGGAGATTCCAGCTGGGCAATCCAGGAATGGGCCCTGCTGATGGGGAGAGGAAAGGCTTGGCTTTCCTTGGAACATCCAGATCCTGTTCAATGGAACTGGAGCAGAATCTTCTCCTAGGAGAGCACTGTGCAGCCTGCAGCATTCCTCCCTTTCTGAATAAATCCTAGGAAAGCAGTGCTGCATCCCTGGAGTTCCTGCCCAAGGCTTGGGTTTCCCTTGTTCCCTGGGGAAATCTGGGATTGCAATCTGGACTCGTTCTGTTCTCCCTCACCATGGTCAAGAGAGTTTGTTGTGTTTCCTGAATTAAACCAAGTTACCTTCAGCACTGAGCCAAGGATCAGATAATCTCTAATATTCCAGATTTGTAGCTTAGAAGATGCTGAAAGAGATGTTCTGTTATTGGATCTGATCATTGAGAGGTGCTGGCTAATAAATACTTCTTAGTGATTTCTTTTCTTTTTTTCTTTTTCTGGAACAGCCAAACATCTGCCTGAACAGCTGGAGGATCAGAGTGCTGCCTGGAAACACGGAAATCTGTGTGGAAGGGAAAAGAAGGTAAGAACCAGTTTATTATTTAAATGCAAAGTAAACCCTGGGCACCAAGCACCAGGTGATGGTGCAGAGCTTAAGCTGCTTTATCAAGGAAGAGATAATTCCTTTGTGTGGGCCAGAGGAGGAGAGCCAGCATCCAGGGAATCACCACAATCAGAAAGCTTCAGAGAAATAAATATCAAATAGCTCTGGGCAGTTTGGGTTGGGAGGCACCTCAAGGGGACAGAGGGACAGTTCCCACTGTCCCAGGCTGCTCCAAAGCCTGTCCAAGCTGGGCTGCTGAGCTGGCTCTGTCCAGCTGATGTCCCCTGAGTTCAGTTTGTCCCCTGCCCCGGTGTCAGGCGAGGCAGAGCTGTGTCAGCTCCAGGCTAAGAGAGGAAAGTGGAGCCCAGAGCACATCCTGGCAGCACCTGAAGCCCTGAGAAAGCAGAGATCAGCACCATTCCCCCATGGAGTGTCAGCATTGCAGGCTGGGCTCCCTCCTGGCAGTGATTTGTGTGTTGCTGTTGTGCCTTTGGCAGGGACATGAGGCAGGGGCTGTGGCACAGCAGCGCCGTCACGGAGCGCCTCACCCACAACCAGGTGAGAACCTCCTCAGGATCTGTCTACCAGCTGCAGGGCAAGATAGACTCAGCTGCCATGAGGAGTGAAGGTGAGCTGCTGCTGCTGAACCCCTCTCACAGAGCACACACTGCTTCAGCTTGGTTTGGGGCATGGGGGGTTTGTAAGGAAATGGGATTTCCATGCAGATGGAAGCACAGGGTTTGTTCTCTTCTCCTTGCTCCGTGTGCTCCTCTGGCACGGTCGCTGCTTGTCAGTGCTCACAGCAGCTCTGAGGACACAAAGATAAATACTTGGGATCATGGAATGTCCTGAGCTGGAGGGACCCACAGGGATCATCCCAGCCCCTGTCCCTGCCCAGAGCCCCCAACAATCCCACCCTGGGCATCCCTGGCAGCGCTGGCCAAAGGCTCCTGGAGCTCTGGCAGCCTCGGGGCCGGGCCCATTCCCTGGGGAGCTTTTCCAGTGCTTATTCCACCCTCTAGGGGAAGAACCTTTCCCTGAGCTCCAGCCTGACCCCCCCATTCCCCTTCCAGCTCCAGCCCTTCCCTCAGCATTAATTCCCCTAACACAGGTGTGCCCCAGGTGTGCTACACCCTTTTTTACCCACCACACCTTCACTGTTGACTCTTTCAGGCCCCAAGATGTGTCTGTGGCTTCATTGTTTCCTTCTCACTTGCATTGGGGTCTCTGCTGATAAATACCTGACCTGGCTGCTCTCTGACTCGAAGATTTTATTACTTCCTTTGCTCAGAAGTTAGATTTGTTTCTATTTTAATATCCTGAGAAGGCAGAGCAGCAGCATAAGGCTTGTGAGCAGAGTGGCTCTAGTGCTGCAGAGGCTTCCTAGGCCTGAGAGTGTGGTGGATGGATTGTGTGGCTCAGTCCCTCTGCTGTTTGGGTTTAGCAGGCTCTGGGGGTTCTGTTGTCCCCTGGGCAGTGCCAGCCCTGCTGAGCTGCTGTTGCTGCCCCCTGTGCCCCCCTCAGGCTGCCCCTACCGCTTCATCAAGAGATTCACCTTCGGCTTCTCCAGGAGGTGGAAGGAGCATGTGGAGGAGTTCCTCGAGGAGAGGAGGAGGTAACTTTGGAGATTCTCTTTCATGGCAGTGCTCTAAATGTCCATTGAGACTTTGCTTTTGGAGGTTATTTCACCAGAGTGTGAAATGTTTGAGATATGGGCATGAAGCCAGCAGGCTCCTGCCCACCAGGGCTTCACATCTCCACTGTTTGTTGAAGAACGGCTTCCTCAGTGGTTATTATTTCTTGTCTCAAACTCCAAACCATCAGGAAAGAACGAATTCAAGAGAGCAGTGTGGAAGAAAATGAGGAGAATGACTCTGTGGGGGGAACTGGAGTGGTGGAAACTGCAGGAGGCTCAGCGAGCAATGCAAAGAAACCTGCACTGAGGAACTCCACCTATGACGTGTCACCAGGGAATGAGGAGAACATCTGTGAGTATTTAACAATCCTTTCCTTTGGAAAACACACCTGGGGCTGCCTGGAGTGGCTTCATTATTGGGAGTTGGCTGTGTTTCCAGGGAATGGTTGTAAAGCTGTAAAAGCTCCCTGGTTTGGCTCAGCCTTTGAGGGCAGTCCCTGCCTTGCCACAGGCACTGACAGCTTTGGGCTTTAACTCAGATTTTTTCTGGGCTCTTTGTCCAGTGGGCCTTTCCCAAACCCCCTTGTGCTGTTTGTTTCTGCTGCAATCAGATTTCCTTGCTAGCACTATAAAAGCTCTCATGTTTTCCTCTCATCATTCCTGTTTATTTTTCACTCTCAGTGAGCAGCTGTTCCATGTGATAACTTTTCTTGATCATTCTCCCTCCTCAAACGACTTTCACAGTATTTATAACCTTCTAAACAAAGTAAAAGTAAAAAATCCCCCACAGGAAATTTTATAATTTGTGAAGCTTCTTACTTCAGTCCTGTTATTTCTATCACAATGCTTTGAAAAGAACAACTTTGGGTGTATTTTACATTTCCCTTGTAGTGCTGTTTAAACACAACATTGTTCCATCTGCAAAACTGAAATTTCCAAGCAATATTTGGGACAAAACTCTTCTCTGTTTGGGCTTTTTTTTATCCCCTTGCAGTCATAACACCAAAGCACAGCTCCAGGAGTGACTCGAGCAGGCTCTACACTCGCAGCGGGCGCCTGGTCAAACCCCCCCTGAACTTCTGGTGTGGGCAGAGGGAGTTTGTGGATCAGAACCTGAATGTCACCATAGAAAATGGGGGGGTGGATTATCTGAGCCTGGTAAGATCCCCTTCAGTGTGACTGAAATAGAATTATTGACCTTGGCCAGGTGGGGAACACAACAGGTGCAGCTCGTAGAGGCACCTGAAGAGGAAGGAAATCTTGGAAACTTGATCAAAATATTAGAAAACACACCAAAAAAATAGGCTGATTGTCCATATTATCAGATAATTGTGGTCTCTAAATCTGGCATAATGGGGAATTGTTTCTAGGGGGGAAAATTGGGTTTGTTTTTTTTTAAAGATAATTGTATCAGACAGGAATTTGATGAGGTCCCACCTCAGATCCTGGGGTCAGGAGACTCTGAAGGGTTGGAGCATTTCCAGGGAAGGAAACAGAGCTGAAGGCCCAGGAGCAGCTGAGGGACCTGGGAAAGGGGCTCAGCCTGGAAAAAAGGAGATTAAATTAATTGTAGAGTCAATTGTTTTATTTTGAAGAGTCAATTGTTTTATTTTGAAGATGTTTAGTAGTGAGAAACCCAAAAGAAACACCACTTTCATCTCCAAGAAGGATAAAGCAAAGGAAGGCATGAAGACAACAGAGGAAATGCCAAAAAGCCAAAGTAAAGGTAAAAATATTTATTTTTTTTTCTATTTTCAAGTTCCTGATGGAATCAGTGGGATTGTGAGCTGGGTGCTGGAGCAATAGAGTTAGGTCTGTTAATGCAAAGAAATTACTCAGATATTTTCATGATCAACTGCTTTTTCTCTGAAGAATCATCAGAGTAGCATTCATGTGGAGTTTCAGCTCCAAACAAGAACTGTGTTTGTAAATCACTTTGTTAATTATGTAAGGGGAACACAGGGATTTCATTCTGGAAATTGAAATGAAAGGATTTGGACTCTTTAGAGTTCACCAACCCAGTGACCTGGGGGCCTGGCTTTCTGGATGAAAGAAATGAAATGTTGGCCCCAAAAAAAATCTATTCACAGAGTTTTTAACAAAACTTTGGTTTTAGTAGAATTTGGGAGGTGATAGAAGCCTGAGAAGAATGTGCAATATAAAGCAGAAGTTTCTCTCTTAAAGCAGCTGCAATGTTTCCTGCAGAAAAGCTCTCTGGAGCACGAGCAGAGCTTTGGGGCTGTGCCTGCTCGGTCTGTAGAGTTTCGGAGAGCCCTTGAGAGCAGCTCTGAGTTTGTAGTTTGGCAGGTAAAGCTGAGTGAGGGGTGCAGATCCCTGTGCTGCAGGCACAGCAGGACCCACCCTGCACCCCCTGAGGGGCTCTGGCACCGTCTCTTGCAGGGAAAGGCAGGGACAGAGGAGCCTCTTCCAGAGGAGATTCCAGATCTGCCGGCAGCAGGAAGGGCAGGCAGCCCCTTTCCGAGGAGGAGGAAAGCAATCCTGGCATCAGGGCCACAAAAACCAAACCCCAACTCGCTGCCAGGGGGAATTCCTTACACACCAAGGGGCTGAACAGACACAGCAGTGGAGCCCCGAGGGCAGCAAGGAGAGCAGCAGGCTCTGGAGAGCTGAGCATGTACCAGCAGGGCTACAGGAGCTCCCTCAGGTCAGCCAAGAAGCACCTCCAGGGAAAGGACAGGGTTCTCCTCGCCCAGGAGCCCTCAGAGGAGGATGAGGAGGAGCAGTCCAGCGAGGACACCCCTCTGCTGATCAGGAGGAAAAAGAAATCCATATTAAAGGCAGAGTCTCGAAACTGGAAACCGTGCTCTGGCTCTAAAAGTTCCAGTGATGATGCAAACAAGCCCCGTGGCCAAAGGACACAGAAAGTGCTGGTGAGGCTGAGCAGGCCCGAGTCCAGTGTGGAATCTGAGCTCCCTCCTGTAGGGAAAACACCCCCTGAGCCCAGAGCTTCCCCCCTGCCTGCTCAGGCCAGGGGGGCACAGGGCAGGACCAACCCTCCCAGGCGCTGGCTGGAATCCGACACCGAGCCCGAAACCGAGAAGGAGGAGCTGCACAGGAAGGACAGGAATGCCAGAGAATCCCAGGTAAAAACCAGCAATGGAGCCTCCAGCAGTGCCAGGCCCTCAGCAGCAAAACACAGACAGCACGAGAGGCCAAAGAGGCAGAAATCTCTGGAGCTTTTTCCAAGGGCAGCTGATGGTTGGTCTGAGAAGGAATTGCAGAAGCTTCACAGGTAAGGGCTCATTTTGTGTTCAGAGGAAAGGTTTCCCTCAGGCATCAGGAGGGGTTGAATGGTCTGGATTGAGGGTTTTCAGATTCCCAGGTTTCCTTTATGTTTTAATTCCTTATTAGAAGTATTCCCTATTTAATTTCTTATTCCCCTATTTTTATTCCCTATTTTTCCCTATTAATAACCAGAGCTATTATTCCCTATTAATTTTCCTCACAAATGAAACATCAGTACAGTATGGTGAAGGCCACAGGTGAGAGGGAGCAGGTTCCCTCCCCAGATTAGTGACAGGTTTCTGTGAGCAGGTTTGGTGAGGGCAGGTTAACTGCAAGGATGTTTAATTAATCCCTCATCCAATGACTTAAAGCACTGGGCAATATTTAATAGACACTTTGAGTGTAAAATGGCCATGTTTGGGTTTAGCCCTTCTCGATGGGCAGGAGCTCAGGTCTGAGGGGACCCAGTGAGCAGCAAATTTATCTTGTGAGACATCTGTTAGCTGAAGGTGTTTCAATAAATCTGTTCCTGAAGAGAAGACACCACAGGATCACAGAATGGTTTGGGTTAAAGGGACCTTAAATTCCATCCAGTGCCATGGGCAGGGACACCTCCCACTGTCCCAGGGACACCTCCCACTGTCCCAGGCTGCTCCAAGCCCAATGTCCAGCCTGGCCTTGGGCACTGCCAGGGATCCAGGGGCAGCCACAGCTGCTCTGGGCACCAAGAGGCAGCAGAGGCAGAGCCAGGGGTGCCTCAGTGCATGGCTTGGGTGCCTCCCAGGCAGGCTGTGCCCCCAGGTCCCTGCCTGGTGACACGGTGGCCGTGCTGTCGTGGCAGGGCCATCGCGGCGCTCCCCAAGCACAGGAGCGGCTTCTGGCAGGACGTGGCCATGGCCGTGGGCTCCCGCTCGGCCCAGGAGTGCCAGGAGAAGTTCCTGCAGGAGCAGCAGGGGAAAGGCTCCAAACAGCAGCCCAAGAAAACCACAGCAGGAAAATCTGAGCAGAAAGGTACCAGCAGCTTGTTTCTCTGGGTGTTGGGTGGTTGGTAAATGATTCAGATTCAGACACTGAGGGGTTGGAGGGGCTGAGGGAGCTGGGAAGGGGCTGGAGAATTCCTGAGGGAGCTGGGAAGGGGCTGGAGAATTCCTGAGGGAGCTGGGAAGGGGCTGAGCCTGGAGCAAAGGAGGCTCAGGGGGGACCTTGTGGCTCTGCACAAGTCCCTGGCAGGAGGGGACAGCCGGGGGGGTGGGGCTGTGCTGGCAGGGAACAGGGACAGGAGGAGAGGGAACGGCCTCAGGCTGGGCCAGGGGAGGCTCAGGGTGGGCAGCAGCAGGAATTTCCCCATGGAAAGGGGGCTCAGGCCTTGGAAGTGCCCAGGGAGCTTTGGAGTGCCCATCCCTGGAGGGATTTAAAAGCCCTGTGAAGGTGGCACTTGGGGACAGGGGGCAGTGGTGGTCTGGGCAGTGCTTGGGAGGGGTTGGACTCCGTGGGCTGGGGGGGCTTTTCCAGCCTCACCAGTTCTGGTTCCATGGGATAAATCCACAAGAGCACATCAGGGTGTGACAGTGAGCCAGGTCACCTTTTGGTGTGTGGGTTGGAGGATGTCAGGAATGACTGAAGCAATGGGAAAAGTTCTTTGTAGAGTTTTCCAGTTGTTGGCACGAGGGGAAGACTTTCAGTGGCCTTGACCCCTCAGGGCAAAGAGCTGTGGACATCCTGAGAGGCTCCTGGAGGCCCAGCAGGGCACGAGCTCCTTGCAGAGCCCTGTGCAGATGGGATTTGGGTCCTTGGACACCCAAGGGCAGCGTGGAGTCAGCACAGCCTGCTCCCATTCTCTGGGCTTTGCTGTGGGTACATTTCCTGAGCCTTTGTTTGAGCCTCGGTGCCTCCTGGCACAGGGACACTCTGTGTGTTTGCTCTCTGCAAGGCCCATGTGAGCCCAGTCCTGTCACTGTCACAGTGTGTGACCCTGCAGTGACCCTCCCCTGAGCATGGAGTGGGGAATCTGCTTTGGAAAGCAAAAACGGTGTGAGAACTCAAAAGGATCCTAAAGCAGCTCCAAGAGATTTCACCCGAGGATGGGCTGGGCTGTGGCATTGATGGCAGGCAGTGAATTTTAACCCCATAGCTGCTGTCTCAGACAATTCCTGCTTGGGTCCTGCAGAGAAGAAGGAGGTGGTGATCACTGCCAAGGTGGGCACCCTCAAAAGGAAGCAGCAGATGAGGGAGTTCCTGGAGCAGCTGCCCAAGGACAACCACGACGACGTCTTCACCGCGACGCCCTTGCAGAGGAGGAGGGTGCAGGTAAACCTGGGACAGCAGCACCTGTGGGGCTGCTCTCCTGCTCCAGTTGCACCAGTAAAATCCTGGGGAGCTGTGGGAAGAGGCTGCTGTCCTTCACGTGCTGTAGCAGCCCTGGGCTGGCCGGTGGCAGTGAGAAGGTTGGGCAGGGTGGGAGGAGCCTCTGAACGGTGACAGCTGCCCCTGAGTAATCATCCTTCTGAGCAATCCTGGGCAGCTTGGAGCTTGGGATTGTACCAGAAAGGGCTTTTTGAGGGTGTGGCAGCACCCCCAAAGTGCTGAGAAGGTCTGGAGGGGCACTCAGAGCAAGGTGGAGGTGTGGGGTCGTGTCCAGTTCTGTGCCCAGTTCTGGGGCTGTGCCTCAGCAGGGCCAGGGGCAGTCAGGTGCAGGGCAGGGAGGAATGCAGGGACTGCTGAGGGGTTAGAGGCACTCCAGGCTCAGGTGAGTGACACTCTGAGTGACACTCTGAGCTCACTCAAGAGTGACACTCTTGCAGCTGCCAGCACTGCGAGGGAGCCGGGATGAGGACGCCGAGGATTTCACCCTCTCCGAGTTCCCGCTCACGCCCTCCTCAGGCCTCTTTCCCCCCGTGAAAACCCCGCAGTGTGAGCACATCAGCCCGGGAATGCTGGCCCCCATCAACAGGTAGGAGCTCCTCCAGCAGCCCTGGCATTGCCCCAGGATCCCTTTTTGGCTCTGAAAGTGGCTCTTGGAGCTGGGACAGCAGCTCCTGCTCCCAGCCCTGGGAAAGGCCCTGCCTTGGGCCTCAGGCTGTGCTCAGATACCTGGAACCATCTGGGAACCTGCACCCAGAGGACAGGGGCTGGCCCTGGGATGAGGCTTTGTGGGATCCCTGCACTGGGATTGCCATGATCCAGCCCAGCTCCTCCCTGTGCTCCCAGAGCAGCTGCCATGCTCAGCTGTTCCACAGCAGTTCCTGAGGGGTGGGAGGCAGCACCCAAAGGGGTTCCCTGGCATCATCCCAGCCCCAGTGACCCCTGCTCTGCTCTGTCCCAGGAACGCCTATGACCGGCACGTGTTCCGCATGCAGAAGAACACTCAGGGCAGCAGAGGCACCTGGGACAAGGTCAAGAAGAAGTCGGTAATGCTGCTTTCCTTGGGCACTGCCCACTTCCACCTGAGCCTTCAGGCATTCCTTGGAATCCTGGGATCACAGCCCCCTGTGGGCACTGGATGGGAAATGGGAACCCTGTGGGTTCAGTATCTGCTGCTGTGGAGAGAAGCTCCTTTGTCAGGATTAACTCCAGTGCTTTTGGTCAGGATTTGGGATTGCTTTGGAATTCCATGATCTTTAGGTTCTTGTTAAATTCCTTCTGAGCAGTGGGAAAAGGAGCAATAACCACAGAGCCATGGAATATCGTGAGGTACCATAAGGGCCCCACAGGGATCATCCAGTCCAACTCCTAACAGTGACCATGAGTCACCTTCTATCCCAGTCCCTGAATTTAGGTCTCCATTCCTCCACTCTCCCAGGCCCTGCAGCTCCTTTGGCTTTTCCATAAACCCCTGTGAGTGATCCTGGGAGCAGCTTGTGCCTGTGGTTCAGGGACAGCAGTTGTGGAAATTCTGGGGAATTTCTGGGGACCCTGAGCTGGTGCCAGCCCTGGCTGAGCCTCTTCCCTTCCTTCCTTCCCTCCTCAGGCTGCAGCTGTGCTCGGGACTCCAGCTTCCTGCAGAACCAAGAGTGAGTATTCCCAGCTCCTTCCCTTCCTTCTCCCTCCCCTCAGCCCTTTGCTCTGTCCCCAGTTCCCACTGGGTCAGCCCCTGCTAATCCCTGGTTTTATTGCAGGAGTGCCCCCGGCCCCGGTGGTGGGGAAGCTCTTTGCAGCTGAGACTCCAGACTCATCCAGTGAGGAGCAGGAGGATTCCTACTTTTCCATCTGATGGATTTTGTGGAATGTGTTGTTCAGCACTTACTGTTCAGAGCTGTCCCTGTGGGAGGGAATGCTGGAATGATGAACTGTTTGGAAAAGCTGCCCTGCTGTGGTTTTATGTGTTTTAACCCATTCCCACCCTGCCAGCACTGCTTGGCTTTTCCATGGCACTTCCTTGTCCAGGCTCCTCCTCTCCATGTCCTGCTTCTCCTGAGAAGGAGGAATGTACACAGATCCCAAGGACTGCCAAGTTCTGATGCATTTTAAGCTAAAACATCTTCTGGGATCTGGCTGTACAATAAATTCAGGTGCAGTCTGGAAGGAACTGAAATTCCTTTTGAATTTACTCTGAGGGGGTTTGAATTTTTACATTTCCTTAATGTAATAAACAAAGACAAGCTTTTTTTAATCACAGTGATTGTTGTGGGGCAGTAGAAGCCAGGAGCTGTCCAGCTTTGGAATGGTGCCTGCAAGGCTTCATCCTCTTGGTTTGGAATTATGGAATGCTTTGGGTGGGAAGGGACCTTAAATCCCACCCAGTGCCACCCCTGGATGGGCAGGGACACCTCCCACTGTCCCCAGTGTCCAACCTGGCCTTGGGCACTGCCAGGGATCCAGGGGCAGCCACAGCTGCTCTGGCAATTCCAGCCCAGCCAGGAATTCCCAATTCCCAATCTCCCTTTTTCCAATCTGAAGCCATTCCCTGTGTCCTGTCCCTCCATCCCTTGTCCCCAGTCCCCTTCAGGCCCTGCCAGGGGCTCTGAGCTCTCCCTGGATCTTTCCTTTCTCCAAAGAAACATTCCCAGCTCTCCCAGCCTGGCTCCAGGGCTGGAGAGGCTCTGCAGGTGGGCTCTCACCTGAGCAGGGCAGCCCCCGCATGCCCAGGACAGCTCCTGGCCCCAGGGATTGATTTCTCCCCGTCCCAGCCCCTTCCCGGGAAGTGCCGCTGCCCTCAGCCCCACGAATCCCGATCAATCCCAATGAATCCCGATCAATCCCGATCCTTTTCCAGCTGGGGGCAGCAGAGGCTGCGGAGCCGCTGGGGAAGGATCCGGTACCTGAGCCCGGGCAGAGGCACCAAGGAACGGGGAAGGCGCTGCCCCGGGGCCCCCGAACCCCGCCCCTGTCCCGGGAACACGGAGCACCCGGCAATTCCCTTCTTCACCTGGAAATGCGGCTCAGCGCTGGGTGATGGCAGGAGCTGCTGCTGGGTTCCTTCCCGAAGCTCTGCCGCAGTACTTAGTGAGTACTTTGAGCCATTATTAATGTGGTTTTTATAGGAATTTCGGGATGATCACCCGCGGCCCGGGGACGCTGGGGACACCCGGGGCGGCTCCCACACGCTGAGGTTTGACAAATGTTTATTTACATCATTTACATTCGATCCCGAGTGGGTAAAGTGCAGTGCAGGGCCCGCAGTGCCGAGCTCAGCTCTTCCCCTTGGCGGGCAGGGCCTGAGGCAGCAGCTGGAGGTCGAATTGGTGGCGCAGGAAGCGATGGAGCTCCTCGGCCTGGGGCCGGCTCAGCCGCGCTCCTGCAGCCAACACCGGGACGGAGCTGCAAGAGAGGGAACGGGAGGAGCCCTGGAGCGGGATGGGGCAGCACCGGGAGATCGGAATGCACTGCTCAGGATGGGGCGGCACCAGGAACCCTGGGAGCCCGGGATGGGGCAGCACCAGGAGCCCCGGGAGCCCGGGACTGAGCAGCACCAGGAGCCCCTGGAGCTCGGGATGGGGCAGCACCGGGAGCCCCGGGAGCTCAGGATTGAGCAGCACCAGGAGCCCCGGGAGCTCAGGACTGAGCAGCACCGGGAGCCCCGGGAGCTCAGGATGGGGCAGCACCAGGAGCCCCGGATGCACTGCCCAGGATAGGGCAGCACCGGGAGCTGCTGCAGTCACCTCTGCACAGGTGCCCGAGCACACCTGAGCAGTGAAAAGAGGGAATGCCAAAGGGAAAGAAAGGGTGGAGCAGCAGGAGGGAGGGTGGAAGCAGAGCCCGTGTCAGTGCCCTGGGCTGCTCGGCCAGGAGACTGGAATGTGTGAAAGAGCTGAGATGGGACAGGAGAGCTCCTGGGATGGGGTTGGGAAAGGCTCTTCCTGAGCAGCTATCCCGGCAGGAAAGGTGCAGGAAGGAATTCCCTGAGCAGCTATAGAGGCAGGAAGAAATTTCCTGAGCACCTATGACAGCAGGAAAGGTGCAGGAAGGAATTCCCTGGCTCCAGGGAAGGAGAAGGAGCAGAAGGCCAGGCCCTGCCAGCCCCTGTGCTGGTGTTACCTGTTGGCCACGGCTGTGATGGAGCCGAAGGAGTGGCAGAGGTTGAGGGCAGCTCCGTAGCTGAGGTTGGGGATGCTCAGGTAAAAGTTGAGAATGTCCCTCTGGTGCCCCTCGGGCTCTGTGGGCACCTGGATGGCAGCGTCCTTCCTGAGCTCCAGCAGAGCCAGGTCCTTCAGCAGAGCTGCAGTTTCCTCCTGGCAGGAGCTGAACAGGATCCTTATCCCAGCCTGGACCAAGGCTGAGAGAACTCCATCGTAGAACTGAGTCTGCTGGAACAACCGGGAGGTTTCTCCTGAGGAGGAAGTGCAGGAAAGCCAGACCCTGTTATTGTCTGGTGGAATAATTTCATTGCAGGGTTTGGATTTTTGGATTAAAACAAATGTCTGTGCATGGATAAAACTATGCTTGTTCCTGCCATGGAATCCCACAGTGGGTTGGGTTGGGAGGGGCCTTAAATCCCACCCAGTGCCACCCCTGCCATGGCAGGGACACCTCCCACTGTCCCCAATGTCCAGCCTGGTCTTGGGCACTGCCAGGGATCCAGGGGCAGCCACAGCTGCTCTGGCAATTCCAGCCCAGCCAGGAATTCCCAATCTCCCACCCATCCCTGCCCTCGGGCAGTGGGAAGCCGTTCCCTGTGTCCCATCAGAGCCGCACCCACCTGGCCTGACCCTGTCTGTCTCCACGATCACACAGATCCTCTCGAAGATGCCCTGCAGGTGCCGAAGCCTCTGGCTCAGTTTGTTCCTGTTCCCGGGGCTCTGCAGCTCCGACTGCAGCACCCTGTCCACGGCCAGGCGGTTGCTGACGATGTAATCGCTGCTGCCCAGGGAGCAAACCTGCACCCGGAGCCCGTGCACGGCCCGCAGGCACGACAGCACCGCGGGGCCCGAGGAGATCTCCCGGGTGTCCGCCAGGATGCACGGGGAGGGGCTGTGATCCACGGGAACACGGGAAATGCCAGCCAGGGAAGGGCTGTGATCCACGGGAACACGGGAAATGCCAGCCAGGGAAGGGCTGTGCTCCCCAGGAACACGGGAAATGCCAGCCAGGGAAGGGCTGTGCTCCCCAGGAACACGGGAAATGCCAGCCAGGGAAGGGCTGTGATCCACGGGAACACGGGAAATCCCAGCCAGGGAAGGGCTGTGCTCCCCAGGATTCGAGGAAATCCCAGCTGGGGCTGAGGAAGGGTTGTGGACAGCAGGACACGCCGAGCCTGAGCTGCTCCTGTGGGTCTTCTTCCAAGAGCTGTTCACCTGTGGGTGGTGAAAATCACAGTTCACCTGTGAGTGGTGAAAATCACAGAGCACGGCGGGTTTGCAGCAAGTCAATCAAAGGATGTTTTGCACTATCAACACGTTCAGATTGACACTTTAATCCCTGTGTCAGTCCCCCCACTGAGCTGAGCTGATTATCCCAGTTTGGATGACAAAAGCAGCAGCTTTCACTGAGAAGCTGAACAGAACCTGGATCCTGTGAAGGACAGAGATCAGGCTGGGAAGTTTAACTGATCAGGAGGGGCTGAAAGCACCGAGTTCAGACACTGAGCCAGGATTTTCGAACTGCAAACCCAAAGAATCCGTGGACACTGCTGCTCCACACAATCCTCCATGATTGTCAGACCCAAGGGAGAATCTAATCCCAGTTTTTATCTGTTCCCTCCTAAAATACTCCAGGTTATTCTGGGAACACAAAGCTTCCAGCAGCAAAGGAAAGGGAGATGCTCCCTGGAAGTGTCCAAGGCCAGGGTGCAATGGGATGGGCTTTAGGAGCTATTATAATATAATAATAAATAATTTAAGAAATATTATTTAAGAGATATTACAAAAGAAAAGTCTTATAAAATATGGTTTAAGCTCTGCTACTCCAGCTAAGCCAGCAGTAGCTTCTAAGTTCCCAAAAGGAAAAATCATAAAAATGAAGGCAGTTAACACAACAACTTATTCTAGTAAGAAAAATAAGTTTGCTCCTGCATCAACAATAGATCTGTGCCATGAGAATCTGTGAAGGAAATATATAAACAATCCAAGAATAGAGAGGTTTGATGGAAAGGTAAAATGCCAGTTCCTGACCAATGAACTGAGTGGCAAAAAACCCAGCAGCCAATTAGAGCTGCACACCAGGTCTGTAACAACTGGATAAAAATGAGTCCTGTGAATAAAGAATTGGCTTTTCCTGCACGAAGAAACTGAGCCCTGGCTGCTTTATTACTGCCACACCTTCCAACCTAAACCATTCCACAATTCCTGCTGCTGCCAGCCCTGAGCAGATCCCTGGCTCAGGAATTCCCTCCCTGCTTCCCCCCAGCACTGACCTCAGCAGCAGCCTGCAGCTCCGTGTTCCTGCAGCCAGAGGCAGCTGTGGGGATGGATGTGCTCCTGCCTGGCTGCTCTGGGGGCACATCCAGCCCCCCAGGCACTGCAGCTGCCCGGCCCAGCAGCCTCTCTGTGCCCCGAGGAGCTGAGGATTCCCCAGCCTCGCTGCTGTGCCGGGCACAGGGGGCTGAGGGCAGGGCCCTGGGGAGCTGCCCCTTGTCCTGCCCTGCTCCCAGGGGCTGCTCCCTGCTGCCTCCCGTCTCCTCCTCGCTGGAGTCACTCAGGACAATGATTCTGGATGGTTTTTTCCTGTGCAGAGGGGCAGGAGGGTTCCCTGCCAGCCTGGCCTGGTTCAGCCTCTTCCTGCGGCGCGTCAGGTACCGGCTCCTGCTGCTGCTGCTGCAGCCCTCGCTGGTGAGCAGCTCAAAATTCACACACACCTCCTCCTCCTCCTCACTGCAGCCACTCTGAGCCTCCTCATCCTCGTCTCCCACACAGAAACTGTCCTCAGCATAGGCTGAGTCCTGCTCGGGAATCTGGGGGGAAAACAGAGCCAGGGAGTTTGGGAGAACTGCAATGGTTTGGCTTATCCAGCCCTGCCCACACAAACACTGGGGCTGAAAGGGTTAAATCCCACCCAGTGCCACCCCTGGATGGGCAGGGACACCTCCCACTGTCCCAGGGACACCTCCCACTGTCCCCAATGTCCAACCTGGCCTTGGGCACTGCCAGGGATCCAGGGGCAGCCACAGCTGCTCTGGCAATTCCAGTCCAGCCAGCAATTCCCAATTCCCAATCTCCCAGCCCAATCTCCCCTTTCCCAATCTGAAGCCATTCCCTGTGTCCTGTCCCTCCAGCCCTTGTCCCCAGTCCCTCTCCAGCTCTCCTGGAGCTCCTTTAGGTCCTGGAAGAAGCTCTGAGGTTTCCCTGGATCTTTCCCCTCTCTGGGCTGAAGTTTTATGTTGGATTATGTTGTAATTTGCCAGAACAAGGCTGTGACTGCTCTTCAAAGCACACCAAGAACCTCAGTGTGGACCCCCAAGGGGAGCCCCCCGAGGAGAGGAGCCCCTGCCCTTCCCACCTGGGAGAAAACAGCCTCGGGGTTGAATTCCCGATGGACCATTTTGTATCGGCTGCCGAGGGCGGGGCTGCGAACCGAGCTCAGGTAAACTCCCCTCATCTCAGTGTCTGAAATAAAACAGGAGAAAAAAAGAGTTCAGGATTCATACCGAGAGGGTTTTTAAATTCCCAGCTGTTGTTACACTGTGTTCTCCCGATTCCTTTAGTTTCCCAAAGCAAAAATCTGCAATTCTCCAGCCACCTCTGGAAACCCCAAAGCCCAGGCTCAAGGCTTGGAGATGGAGGAGAGCAGGAATTGGGATCTTGGGAAAGAATTCCTGGCTGGGAGGGTGGGGAGGGGCTGGGCTGGAATTCCCAGAGCTGTGGCTGCCCCTGGATCCCTGGCAGTGCCCAAGGCCAGGTTGGACACGGGGGATGGGACAGTGGGAGGTGTCCCTGCCATGGCAGGGGTGGCATTTGGGGTCTCTTTGAACCCAACCCATTCTGGGATTCCAGGTGTTCCCAGCCTGTGCCATGAAAGCTGCCCTGCAATCCCAGAATATCCCGAGCTGAGGGACCCACAGGGATCATCCCAGCCCCTGTCCCTGCCCAGAGCCCCCAGCAATCCCACCCTGGGCATCCCTGGCAGCGCTGGCCAAAGGCTCCTGGAGCTCTGGCAGCCTCGGGGCCGGGCCCATTCCCTGGGGGGCTTTTCCAGGGCTTATTCCACCCTCTGGGGGAAGAACCTTGCCCTGATCTCCATCCTGACCCTCCCTGTCCCAGCTGCAGCCCTTCCCTCAGGATGCAGGAGGTTTTCCATGCAGGCAGAGCCCTGGCTGCCGTGGCAGGAGCAGCTCCTGAGCCCATGAGGAGGTCACTGCTCCCAGCTCCCAGCCCTGGCTCTGGGATCCCCTGGGAATTCCCCCCTCACCATTGAGGGCCTGGGTGGGTTCCCCTTCATCATCCAGGAACTGGGCCAGGCTGGGGCTCAGCTCATCCTCATCCCTGTCACTCTCATCCGACGAGATCCCCTCAGCCTCCAGCAGGGACAGCTCGGCCTCCTCGTCCAGGAACTGCCTCCCTGCAGCCTGCACAGAGCCCAGGGGAGAGTTTAACAGGGTCCAAAAGGGTGCTGGAGATGGGTTTGGAGAGAATTCCCCAAGGCTCAGCCAGGCTGGGTCTGTGTGCAAACTCTGAGCTCAGAAATGCTGAGTGAGAAATGCCCTGGGACAGGACAGACATTGCTGGGAGAGGAATGGAACTGGAAACGAGCTCCAAAGGATTGGCCTTGCAAACAGCCTGGATCCTCTGGAGAAACAGAGCTGGGAAAGGGGCAGGGCAGCAGGACACACCTGGGGGATTTGAGATTATTGGTTTGGGGGCATTTACAGCACTGGAAATGTGTGGGGAAAGCTGATGGGCCAGGAAATGCTTCTGATGGATTGGAATTAGGAAATAGTTTGGGTTCTGATTGTGATGGGGTGAATTGTAACACCTGCACTGTCTCACCCTTCACATGAGACTGAAAATGGAATAATAATAATAATAAAAAATGAAAATAATAATAGAATAACAACAGAATAATAATATCAGAATATAACATATTTTATAGTAGAAAATTACAGTAAAAATTTTGATGATGATAATAATAACAATAATAATAGTAATTTTTTTTTTTTCTCCTGGACAGGACCCTGAGCTGGCAGGGCTGGCTCCTCTCTGGTGTCCCTGGAGTTGCCCTCTCTTTTTCTCCTGGTTTCACAGCTGTCCCCCAGCCCTGGATCCTTTCCCCAGCATTCCCAGATTCCAGCTCCAGTGTTTGCCAGGAGCTGCTGTGGGGGAGCAGAGCCCCAGCCCCACATTCCAGCTGCAATTCCAGCTGTCCCCAACCTGCCCCCGGTGTCCCCAGAGGGACACAGTGTCACCCACCTTGGCTGTCACCCAGCTCCTGACCCGCTGCCGTTTGGCTCCTCCTGCCTGGGGCTTGTCCCGGGCTCTGGAGCTGCTCCTGCCCCTCTGGAAATCCCCACTGTCCTCACTGGATGTGTCTGACTGCAACAGGGGACACAGGAACAGACAATTCCATCAAATCCCCCAACCCCAGCCCGGTGTGAATCCCATTTATCACCCTCAGGCCAGCAGGGACACGGAATATTTTAGTGCCAACCCCAGCCCGTGTAAGGTGGTGATCTAGGAATGAAGTTCTGCAAACCACTGGCTGGACATTTGTAAAAAAAAGCAGGAAATTTTGTTTATGTCAGGAGCCAGAGGGAAGCAGAATGTCAGTGTGGTGGAGAGAGAAGCTGACATTTAAAACAGGGAATAAACTGTAGTGATAATTACAGAAAAAAATAAATTGGCTGCACTGAGTGATGTTTTGATTTCATTGATTTCACAGAGAATAGGATTTCATCATCATTTTAAAGCTCCTCCAGTGCCACCCTGGCCATGGCAGGGACACCACCCACTGACAGGACAGAAAAATGGGATTTGGAAGAAAAACCAGGTCCAATGTGCCATGAATTTGCTTTGTTTGGTTCAAAGCTTTGTGGCAGGCAGGTTATTTCACCTTTCCTGGCTGTTATGATGTTTATCTGCCAAACAAGAACTCCAAAGGCATCCAAGGCCCAATCCTGGCAGTGCCCAAGGCCAGGCTGGATGAGCTTGGAGCAGCCTGGGACAGTGGGAGATGTCCCTGCCATGGGAACGGATGGACTCTGAGGTCCCTCCAAACCAGTTTGTGATTCTGGGATCTGTGGAGACCCTGGGGAGGAGCTGAAGGGAAGCAGGGATGAGTCTCCATCATTATTTCTGTCCCTTTTTTCATTGCTCACCACGTTCAGAGGGCGCCGGCGTTTCCTGGTGACCCGGACTGGAGATTCCAGGTCGCTCTCATCCACCCCCTGTGGGAACAGGATGAACATCAGCACACAGAGAGTTTGTTGTTTAAATTGTCATTTTGCTTCTCTAAGACTCACATCAGGAGACTTCAAAAGGTTCTTTTTTATCCTGGTTTTTCTCTGGAAAACGATCTCTTCCTCGCTGTCGCTGCTGCGTCCTGCAGAAAACCAGAATAAAAAACATCCACCAGAACTGCACAGCTCCCAACATGATTTTGTTATAGCTGAGCAATCAAACCCTGCCTTGCCTCAGAAAAGCACCTCCAAAGGAGATTATTTATTGATCTGCAGGGCAAATATTGTTCTCTTCAGCCTTGTTAATCAAAAGAGATCATCTCCAGCTGGGATGGACAATAAATCCTGCTTCCCTGGAGAGCCCCGGGAGGAGGTGATTATCCCAGGCAGAAAAAGGGAAGGGAAGCAGGAAACCAGGAGAAGAAGCTGTTAAAAGTTGACAGAGCCAGAGCTGTGGCAGCAATTTGTGACCCAAATCCCTGTGACAGCACCGAGAGGGACCTGCAAATGTCACTGCCAGAGAGGCCACGGAGCTGAGAGAGCTGGGAATGTTCACCTGGAGAGGAGAAAGCTCCAGGGAGAGCTGAGGGTACCTGAAGGGGCTCCAGGAGAGCTGGAGAGGGACTAGGGACAAGGGATGGAGGGACAGGACACAGGGAATGTCCCCTCATTGACCCAACTTCCAGCCTTTATTCCTCTTCCTTTCAACCTTCCCAGCTCAGTCATGAAACCAAAGCGAGGATCCAGAAGATGCTGGATCCTGTTTCTGACCATGAAGGTCTGACACTTGTCCCACCAAATTCCCTACCTGCAGCAGGAGACCCACGGGATCCACGCAGTTTGGTGTCTCCCAGGCTTTCTGTCCTTCCTGAAGGAGAATCCATGGCTGATCTCCCAAAGTTCTGCCTCCACGAGCTTTCCTGGACTTGATCTACAGGAGGCACCTCTGGAATTTGCTCCCTGCCGTTGGAGAAGGCTCTCATAGGAATTCTTTTGACAGCTTTGACATTGCCACCCTTGCTGCTTGTTGGGGTCACAAGTGCTGAAGGCAAAGGTTCAGGGGGTTCCCTTCCCCTTCTGCTGCCAGGCCCTGCAGCAGGAGCCCCCTTGGTCCCTTCCCTGTCACTCCTGCCCCTGCTGTGCAATGACAACGGTGTGGACACGTTCCTCCTCTCCAGCCCTCTCCAGTCCCATCCCGGTGAGGTTTCCAGCCTGGAGCCATCCCTCAGGGGTGTTTTTGCCTCCTCAGTGCATTCAGCCCCTGGGACACTCCCCAGGACCCCGTTCAGTTTGGGGTTATCAGCAGCCCTGGTCTCCTCAGGGGTTTCCTCCCCGCTGTCCTCGATGGAGAAGCCCAGGTCGAAGGTTATGGAGAACAGCTCCTGGGAGCAGTCATAGGGATCATCCTCCTGCAGGGCCACTCCTGGTGTTCCCCTGGCTTCCAGGGCCACTCCTGGTGTTCCCCTGGCTTCCAGGGCCACTCCTGGTGTTCCCCTGGCTTCCAGGGCCACTCCTGGTGTTCTCCTGGATTCCAGGGCCACTCCTGGTGTTCCCCTGGCTTCCAAGGCCACTCCTGGTGTTCTCCTGGATTCCAGGGCCACTCCTGGTGTTCCCCTGGCTTCCAGGGTCACTCCTGGTGCTCTCCTGGCTTCCAGAGCCACTCCTGTTGTTCCCCTGGCTTCCAGGGCCACTCCTGGTGGTCCCATGGATTCCAGGGTCACTCCTGGTGTTCCCATGGATTCCCTGCAGGCCTGGGGGTTGCTCACACAGGGGAATTCCTTGCCTGGCTCCCCCCATGCCCCAGGGATGGCCCCAGCTGGAGGCTCGGTGCTCATGGGGCTGCCCTCATCCTCACCAGCCTCATCCTCAAACAAATGCAGACTCTGCTCCTCGCCAGGAGCTTCCAGGGCAGCCTCTCCCATGTCCTCGGGAGTGCAAGGCTCCTTGGAAGGGCCCTTGGGAATGTGGTTTGCAGGGAATTCCTCGCTGTCAAACAGCCCATCAAAGCTGTCATTCCAGAGCTGCTCCTCTGCAGCAGCAGCAGCAGCCTTGGTAGATGACACAGGTTTGGACAAACGGGGACTTCTTGAGGCACAGAATTCCCTGGGAGCTGTCACTTTGGGATTTTCCAGGAGCAGCAGTGAAGGATCAGTTTTTGGGGACTCAGGGGAGATGTTGTCCTGCAGAACCTCTGAGTGCCCATCGGGGAGAACTTTTGGGGAAGCAGATCTTGTTCCTTCATCTCCCATCTCCAAACCTTCCAGCTGCTCCCCAGAGGGAGGGGACTGTGCCAAAAGCCTTTGCACCTGGGAAAATGTCTGTTCCATCCTCAGGGGCTCCTGGGGCAGTGCTGGGTTTGTGAAGGAATCCCTGCAGGATTCGGGGAGATAAAACAGCTCCGAGGCCACGGGGGATGTGTCATACCCCGAATCCCTGTGGGTCCCCCCCGGGGAGGTTTCCCCTGCAGGGCTCTTTGCCTGTGCTGCTGGACTGGCAGGGCTTTCAGGGCTGGCACTGCTGTCACACAAGTCAATAAATGCATTTAAATCAAATGTCACCTCCAGCCCCTCGTCCTGGTGGGAGTGTCCAGCCAGGGCAAGCCTTGTTCCTGAGGGATCCTGAGGCAACACCTCCTCACTGGGTCCAGGAGCTCTTCTGGCTTTGGTTATTTTAAAGGTGGTGAAGAACTCACTGCCTGTGTCACCTGGGAATGGTTTTGGCTTTGATTTTGTTGGGTCTTTCCTGGAGCAGCGAGCTCTGTGATCCCAGGGGGGGTTGGCCATGAAGAGATTCCTTTTGTTCCCTGGAATATCCACATCTTCCATCCTCAGGTGAGGCTGGAGCTCCTGTTCATAGCTGCAGTCTCCCTGGGAACACAGGGCAGTGGTCACAGCCAGATTTAAAACAAGGAACAAAGGTTTTGTTCTCCTGAAGAACTTCCCACAGACTCTGAATTAATTTTTTCACTGATATATATATATATAAATCTATAAATTTGCTGTTCAAAAAGTGACCAGCTCTGTTAAACACACACCTGGGAAAAGCACAGTGGACCTGCACATACAGGATCTGAACNCTGATGCTTAAAACACCCATTTGTAAAGATATCCCAAGAAACTCCAAGTCTGGATTTTTTAACTCCAAGGAGATCCCCAGACTACACCAGCTGCCTCAGGAGAAGGTTTAACAAAAACAGTGAGGAAAAGAATTGTCACAAATGGGTTAAAGAGTGATTTTGACCTGGCAGGTTGTAAAGAATTCCTTTTTCCTCGAGCCTGGTCAGAACACAGACTTAAGACATGGAATTCCTTCTGTGAGATCCAAGAGGAACAACAAAGCTGGGTCCAATTCAGTGCCCAGGTGTCACCTGAGCATTGGGGTGACAATAACGGGGCTGGGAAGGGTCTGCTTGGGTTTATCTCAGGAACAGCTGCACAACAGCTCGATTCAAGCATTTCAGCATTACACAAACAAGGCAGAAATTAAATGGATTAAGGATTAATGAGCTGCCAAGCCACTGAACAGGAGTGAAATGGGAGGAGGTGCTGCCCCTGCCCACCCCACACAGCTCTGGGAGGGCAGCGCTGATCAGCCTTGGCCTAAAATTGTCCTGCAACCCAAAATTAACCCAAGTACAACCCCAAAACCTACAAACCCAAAACAAAACTGCAACCCCTAAAACCTCCAAACCCAAGCCCAATCAAACTACAACTCCCAAAATCTACAAATCCAAACCCAATCAAAATACAACCTCCAAAACTTCCAAACCTCAAACTAAACCCCCAAACCCCCTAAAAATATCACCCTCAAGACCTACAAATCAGAAACCACTCAAACACAACCCCTAAAACCTACAAACCCAAACCAAAACTACCACCCTTAAAATCTCCAGACCCAAGATAAATCAGACTAAAGCTCCCACTCGAGTTTTAGTCGACAAACCCAAACCAAATCAAAATACAGCCCCCCAAACCTCCAAATCCAACACCACTCAAATAGAACCCCTAAAACCTACAAACCAAATCAAACTACAACCCCCAAACACAAAACTAGCCAAGCTTCAAATCCCAAAACCTCCAAAGCTAAACCAAATTAAAATACAATCCCCAAAACCTCCAAACCCAAAACCAATTAAAATACAACCTCTAAACCTTACAAATGAGAAACCACTCAAATACAACCCCCAAAACCTCCAAACCCAAACCCAA
>VWYP01025530.1:665-14142 GCA_013400435.1 Pycnonotus jocosus | reverse complement strand
CTACAAATCCATTTCCCACAGATACCAAGGATGCAGGAGTGACAGCCACAAGGACGTTTGGCAGAACTTCCCTGATCAGGACAAACCTCATAAAGCCAACTCAGCAACTGTGCTGAAATCAGCTCCAGCTGGGGAAAAGGTACTTCTGGCACAGGAGATTGTGACCACCAACTCCTGGCCCGGTGACCCCAGAAACCCAGTGAGAAAAAAGAAGAGCCAGACTGAGCACAGAGAAAGACTGGCTAACATAAGAAGCAGAGGAACCTTCTAGCCAATTACATTAATATTAAGATATTAAATATTAAGGTATCAATAAGTTATTGGAAATTGAAATTAGTTAATAGTAAGAGAAAAATATTAACTTAATATTTAATAAATAGAAAACAGGATGCTATTTTAAAATACAAATATATAAGATATTATTTAATCTTTATAATGTCCATAAATAAATATTTAGAAATGAAAATATATTTTGAATATTTAAGGATAATCTATTATGTAATATGTGATATAGAACATTGCATATGACATATAAGATGAACGAATTATCTAAATATTTAAATATGAGATCATAAAGTATAAAAATATTTAAAAATTAGTAAGAGAACCATGCAACTGGTAGACAATGAAAGTTAATCTCCTGGGGCTGTTTGGCCCAGCTGTGTGGTGTTCCCAGTGCACACCTGGCAAGTTGAATTCCTCCACAGGGACAAGGGTGGCTGATTTGGAGGTGTCCCTTGGTTCCTCAAAGAATCATTTGTCAATGCCATTGTCCTGGTTGGGTGGCCAAGAGCAGCCCCCCACAAAACACTTGCCAGGGAATTCCTAGGAGATAGAAATTCCTAGGAGATAGGAATTCCTAGGAGATAAAAAGCACAACCACATTGGATTCATCTGAGAAGTACAAGGTTGAAATGTGTATTGCTTTTGGCTAAAACATAACTATTAAAAAATATTTTATTTTTTTTAATAAGATCTGCAATGGAGACTTTGGAAGAAGGAGCTGCTAGTGTAAAGCCTGTGTTTTGGAGGAGAAGCTACGTTTCCTTTGCTGCTGAAAACCTCTCCCAGAAAAAAAACCCAAAAAATAAAACAAAACAAAAAACCAAACCAAAACAATCAAAAAAACAACTCCCAAACCAAACCAAAAACACAGCACAAAACCCCCCTCCAAAACAAACAAACAGAGCAAAGAATTGAAATCATAACTTTTGAGTCCCCAGAAATGAGGAACTTCTGTCACTCAAATGTTATTAAACCACCCATCTCAATCCCCTGAATTTTAGTCATTGTTCAGCATCTCTCTGCAGCTAAGAAGAGATCAGATAAATCACAGTCATATATTACTTCCCTCCAGGCACTATGTTTAAGTAAAAGCATCAGCTTCCCTTTGCCTGTCTGGGTGGATTGCTCTTGGTCAGAATTTTCCTTTAAGCACAGCCTGCCTCAAAAAGAGCATCTTTCACCTTTCTTCTCCTGTCTTGTATTTTCCTTTTAAATATAGTGGAAACTTCCCACTTTGAGTTAGATAACACCACACAAAGAACATGAAGAAACAGTTGCCACTGAGAAACTGAAAAAGTTGCCTATTATTTGATCAATATTTCCAGTGGCTGCCATCAAATTGGACTGCCACAGATCCATGGATTTTTAAGAGACATGTCAGGACCCTGAAATACTTCTCATGCTCTTAAACAGAGAAATAAAAAAGGATCTCTGTCCAGGTACTTCGTTCTTTATGGGACTGGTTGTCATGCTAACATAGGAGGTAAAAATGGGAGCATCTGAAATGTGTCTCTACATGGGGGTACAAGGTAAAAACAGGAGCATCTAAAATGTGTTTCTACATGGGAGTGTGAGGGACCCCTGTGTGTGGAATGCTCTGCTGGGGATATTTGAAATGTGAGCCTGCCCCTGGCAAAGTGTAGGAAAGGAAGGTCTGGCAGGACAGGGCAAAGCTGCTGGTGTCCACCCACGGTGACCTCCACCCGTGTCTGTGGCTTCCAGTGTCTGCCCAGGACAGGAAAGTACAGGAAGGTTGAGTATTTCCAGAGATGCAGAGGATCTGGAAAACCACTGCTGCCACCTGCTGTGCCATCCTAATTCCAAATCCACAAACCCACGCCCTGAGTAATGCCACGGTCTAAAGCTCACAGCTTCCCATGGGATTTGCCTGCTGGGATTAGAAAAAGGTGGATTGCTGTGCAGGTTTTAACGTCACTGCATGGTGGTGACCCCACGTGTGTAATAAGTACCCAGAGGTATTTCCCAGCACTTTCCCAGCTCAGAAGAACACCAGAAATCACTTCCTACCTGCTCCTTGTGGTTGGCAACCTCACCTGGCATGGAGATCATTGACCTCCACCACTGCTGCTGTTGTTTTCCCCCCAGATTATTTTTTCAGAATTAGGATTCCATTAAAAAGGTTTTCACTTCTTCCTAGGAGGCAGTTCCTTTAGAGGTGTTCGATTTGTGGGTGCAAAGGCAAAATCCCACTTTCAGACCAGTTCTGCAAGATTGCTTCTAATCTGAAAACTGATTGAAAAAGTGGCAAGTGATCACTTTTCCATGATTTCTTCAGATCAGAGGGTTGTCAAAATACTTGAGAGTCCTCTGCTTGCCATTTTAAGTACTGTGTCATGAACAAATAAAAATAAAGCTGATGATGGCTATTCAGCATTGCAGATTATCAACACATTTCAGTCCAGTCCAAGTGACTCAGCTTCATCTCTGTAAAAGTGAAAACACCATGGAGTTAAAGACCATTCTGCAGGAATTTGTGCTGTGAAAGGTTCTCAAGGTTGTTTGATTTTTGATTCAGATGATAGAGGTGCAGCTTTTACTGTTGCAAAGAGTGGAACACCTGCACAAAGTGTGAAGAACGAGCAAATGTAAAGCAAATGTAAAGCACGAGAATGCTGTGCTTCATAGTAACTGCTAAACAGAAATTGAAGTGAAATTTAATTGTAATTGATGTGAGATTAATTGTGGCCTGGAGCAGGAGGCAGTGACTGTCAAACTGCACAGAGCTCGAGGGCTGTCTCAGAGCTTGGCACTCTTGAGGACTGTCAGCCATTAGCACTGTAATTATGTTATTTTTATAATTCAGGCATGTAGCAAAGGGTGATTATGATGCAAAGGAATAAATGTCCTGCCAGTAACACAAGCACCACCCAATAAAATTATTATTATTAAGAAGAATGGCTTAATGTGGAAAAACATTGAAACAGCTATTGAAGTGCTCAGTTTGTGTCCACCTCATCAGCAGCAAGGTGCTAAGGAGCAACCACTCAATCTGCCAAAGTCAAATTGAGTCAGAATAATTTAAGTGTTTTTTTGGCAGTGTCCCTGGGCTATGGAGGAGTTTGCAAACCAGTAGCAGGAAACTTCAGGGACTGGTGAGAGACACAACACCAGAAAGCTGCTGGGAGCACAGCAGCGACTACAAGTGGCAGCGATGGTTGGAGATTTGAAGCTTTCAAGCTTCATTTGGAGTTTCAAAGGGGGCTTCAAGCAGGAACCACAGAACTAATGTTTTAATGTTGAGAAAAAATGTAAGGAAAGACTAAAACAGGTGGGGTCAGCCTAGGGAGGAGAGAGTAGATGAGAACAATCATCAGACACATAACGGAATGGTATAAAAAGAATAGTGATGAGTTATTCTCCATATAATTGGCTTGGTCCTTTTGGGTCAATTCCAAATGTTTGGGGAATAATTAGAGTAACAGTGGAATGCTGCAAGAAGCAACTTTTATGGAATCAGCCATATGGGACACTTCTGAACTTCTGAACCACAGGAGGACAAACCACAAACCACTAAAGACCAGTCCAGACACTTGCTGTGCTTCAAAAAAAGGGAAACTGGATAAATGTTTCTACAGCTTCCTTTCAGTTATATGCTTAATTCAATAGTTAACATGAACAACATTTATGCTTGCATGAAGTCACTACATTTTAAGTAAGTTGAACTTACAGGAAGAAAAAACAATTAAATCAAACTATGTAGATTTGCAGGTTAAATTTGACAAAATAACTCAACTAACTGGATTCAACATGTTAGCACTGCTATTCTGTGTTGTCAACGAAACCAAAATCAGCTCAGCAAATGTATCAGCTCTTGCTATACTTTCTCTGAACAGAAGAAATGTTATTAATAAACTGACATCAAAGTGATTTGCTGTATTGCGAGTGATTTTATATTACAATTAAGACTAAGTTCTGTTTGCTTATTAGTATTTAAGGAGAACCAAAAGAAAAGACATTCTAAAAAGAAACAAGTAAAACTTAGCCCCTAAATGTATTAAAGACAACGTATACTCACTTTCAAAAATCCTGGCATTTTATGACTGACCTCCTGAACATTGCAATTCCAAACCAGACTATTTTATTTCCACTTCTTATCAAAATACCTATTTGTTTTCAGATTAGAATAAAACCACAGAGAGGAAAGATATGTTAAAAACTGTGCATTTGACCTGTTTTACAATTGGTTTTCAGATGCTTATTGAGTTCTGGAGGCAATTTAATAGAGTCATGGATATAAAAATATAGAATAGTCTTTATTAATGAGGTATGCATTTGCTCAGATCAGGTTTCTTGGGATACAGCCTTCTATTTGGATTTCAGCTGGCCAGCCTTTGTATCTGTTCTTCGTCTGGTCAGAGTGGTTTATCTGTAAAAGTAAAATAATTTTTTTTAAAAAAAATCAGTATTTAGTTTTTTCTATTTACATACCAGTTTGTAAAACCTTACACAAGAAGGCGGGGGGTAATGAAGGAGGACTGGGAATCTGAGGAGAATGTTGCACATCTTGCTTAACATAATGGGCAAAGATTATGCCGGTTTCTCGCTTACACAGAGAGCTTTATTTATTTTGCTGATGGCTGTCATGATATACACTAAACTGAATATCTTTGTCCAGCAGAAGCTCTGAAATGTGAAGAATATTGCAAAAAATATTCTGCAGTAGCACAAGCTGGGGAAAGGCTCTATGGAGAAAGACCTGGGGGTCCTGGTGGACACGAAGTTGTCCGTGACCAGCAGAGGCCAAAGAGGCCAATGGGACACTGGGGGGCATCAGGATGAGCATTCCCAGCAGGTCAGGGCTGATCCTACCCCTCTGCCCAGCCCTGGAGGCTCCTCTGGGTGCTGTGCCCAGCCCTGGCTCCTCAGCACAGCAGGGACAGGAGCTCCTGGAGCTGAGGAAGGGCCTGGAGCATCTCCGTGCCCAGGAAAGGCTGAGGGAGCTGGGGCTGCTCAGCCTGGAGAGGAGCCCCAGGGAGAGGGGCCCTCAGCCCTGGGTGTCCCTGTGTGTCCCTGGGTGTCCCGGTCTGTCCCCATGTCTGTTCCTGTCTGTCCCTATCTGTCCCCTGTCTGTCCCTGTGTCAGGGAGGGCAGAGCAGCCCCAGGCTCTGCTCCAGGCCCAGCAATGGCCCCAGAGCCCCGGGCAGGGCCTGAGCCCAGCAATTCCCCTGCACAGGAGGCAAAACTTCTGCCCTGGGCAGGGCCCAGCCCTGAGCAGAGCCCAGAGAGGCTGGGGAGTCTCTCCCTGGGGATATTCCAGAGCCACCTGGACACAACCCTGTGCCCTGTACTCTGGGATGGCCCTGCTGGAGCACCCCTGCTGGAGGTGACATCAGTGACCCTCTGTGGTCCCTTCCAGCCTCACCCATCCTGTGATCCGGTGATATCCCAGGAAAGGAGCCCCCACTGTGAAAGTTTGGCTCTGCAGGGAATCAGCATCATCAGGGGACCTGAACTCTGTGTTTGGTTTTCCCATTTCTGTCTGCCTCAGTCACACAGATGAGCACAACTGAGTTTACAGGAACTGAACACAGCAAGGGCACAGATGCAAACAGAAATCTCTGCAGAAAACAGTATCTTTAGTCCTCCTGCAACCTGTGGGCAAGTTATTCCCAAAGCTTTTGGTTTTGATATACAGACAAATATAAAGAGAAAATGAAACAAATCTGACCTTTTCTCTTTGGATATTATCTGGCAGATTGAAGCCTTTGGCGGCTATAAATACCCAACTGGATCTGAACTTTATATTCTTGATTTCTTTACTTCCCAGTTCTTCTACTAATTTTTTGGCATCATTTTTCAACCTAGGAAAACGTAGGGAAAAAATGAGTGTTAAAAATTCAGGATGTGAAAAATGATGAAAAAGATCACGGCTGATTCACGCTTTACATTCAGCATTGAGCCTGCAGAAGCAAAAATGAGACTTAAATAGTGCTGAGATTTAAATAGTCCCGAGAGCTGTGGTAGTAGCATGACATTGAATTCACAGAGAGAATTGAATTTATCATTTTTATTTTTCCTTCTCAGTAAGTTCCTGATGTTAATACAACCTGTTTGTAATAGCATAGCAGAAAGAAAAATGTATCTCAAATACTTTTTGGTTCTTCAGTCCTTCCTAAATAAGGACAAGGGTGTCAAACATGGATTAAGTCTTTTCCTGGATAATTACCATAATATGAATTCAGCTAAAAACCCCCAAAGATTCAAAAGCACCCAAAAAATCAGATTATGATGTTAGAAGGAATGCAAACTAGAGACATCATAATTGTAGGTGTGGATAAATAACATTTCAGAGTAAAGAAGGTCATGACCCAGAGGTAACAGCAGTGCCCTTTGGGGTGGTTTTAAACACTGTAATATCTACCCATCCTAGGGAGCACCAACTGGTCCCTATGTGCAATCATGGAGAAGACATGGAATTAAAACTTTTAGACAAGAACTGAGAGAACAACTCTGAGTGTAGAATGGAATTTGCCATTCCTTTACACCAGTTCACAACAGTAATTTTCCAGCTGTTCACTGCCCTGCCCCTCAGGGTCCCATAACCTCCTCACTTGGTGCTCCCATCATCGTGAGTGGCCATCAGCAGGAGGGTCCCTTCTGGCGCATTCCTGATGAAAGCCATCATCTCCCCTGAGTGGTCTGTGGAGTCAATCACACAGCTGGTTATTCATGGCACACACATCACATTCCTACTCTGACCCACATCACCAGGATTTTTGAGGAGCCAGAAATCAGCTTCCAGTGCCCTGGAGCATTCTGGTTCTCCTCACTAATAGGTAAGGAAACTTGCCCTTCGAAATTCAGAAAAAGTGTTAAAAGCTCTCCTTAAAGTAGATCATCCTTGCAGCTATGTGGAAGGATGTTAAGAGACAGATTAGCAAATTTCCTATGGTGATTTTTAAAACTATGATGATTTCATAACTAAAATAGAACAAGGTATGGCAGGAAAAGGAATTTTGCTGAGTGAAGTATCTGGATGTCATATCTGGTTAAGTGCCATTCCTACCAGACTGAAATAATGGAGACCAAAGAAAAAGACAAAACAAAAAAAGGGAAAACAAGATAATTAAAAAAAAAAAAAAAAAGATAATTAACTATCTCAACCAACAGGAGAAATTCAGCTTTTCAGGCAAAATTTGTCATCATATTGGGCCAGAACATATTTTATGAAGACAGGAGCTGTTTGTTTCTAGCTGATCCCTGTTGAGAATACAAAGTCAAACAGGAAAGAGGAGGATAATTACACGAATCTGTCTTTTCTTAATGCTGAAGCACTAACAAAAGCTCTATTGAACTCTTTGCCTTACCTCCTGTCCACATTTCAAAAAATTTTGTCGACATGGGTTTTCCTGTTTTGTCTGTGATTTGAAAAAAAAAAAAAGATTTAAATATGAGCCAATATTATTTCATTCAATAGGCAAGCAAAGCATTTTCAGCTAAAGCATGGCATCCCTGATTTTGTGTATTATTGGGCTTCTTTTGTTTCAGTTCTTAAACTGGAAGAAATATGAAATAACAAGTTGAAGATTTGGGGAGAATATTTTGTTTCATGCAGTCTCCTAATCCTCAAATGTGAGTAAAAATTTTTATTACTTCTTATTTTAAAGAAAAATTCATTTTTTGGTGTGCTTCCACATTTTTATATCTAAATATACTACATTAGGTCACAGCCATAGATAGGAAAATTGTTTAAGTCTAAGACTATTTGAATGAGCTCAGTCCTATTCTGTGCAGTGTTTGAGATGTTCAACCTTTCATTCATAAGATACTTACTGAGAACAGTCATTATCTTGCCTGATCTAATTGGTGGACATGTTAAAAAAAATGTTTTGCTACAGACTGGTGCAGGATAATAGGCAGATTTACCTGCTCCTATTTGCTACCATCTTGCTTGTGCATTCAAGATGAGGATTTCTCCTCTTACTCTCATTTTTAACTAATTTTTCCTTTTTTTTAACCCAGTAAATATTTTATGTTTGCTGGAAAAAATGTAATAGTTAACTGGGGAAAAATTTGGAACAGATTCTTGTCAGTGGTTAATTTAACCTTCAGCAAAATCATACAAGTTTAGACAAAGTCAAGATCTTGCTTAGCAATTGTGAAACAAACAAAAATTCAAATATAAGTGTTTTGTGATCAAAGCCAGTTTGACTGTGCCTGTGAACTCCCTTTTTTCCCCGCCTCTCCCACAAGATTTAGGCATCCATTTTTCCCTGGACCCATTATTGAATACTGCACTTCATCATTCTCATTCATATAAATCAAAATTTAGGGTTTAGGTGCCTCCAAACCTAGAATAAAGCACACCTGCTGCTTCCAGTGGCTTTTACTATAAGCAAATGGCATCTTAAATATTAAATAAAATTCAAGTTTGTCTTTCTGTACCCTGAACAAGTCTTGAAAAGGAATTTGTAACATGGCTACACCTTGAGGCAGAACTGCAGCTCTCAGTTCCTGCTTCCCCCTTATCAGTGGAGCAGCAGATATATTTTATCAAGGACTGAAGCTGAAAGTTGAGTCCTACTGCTGGAGACCACAGACATTCTTGCTGTGCCACAAGTCTTTTGTCTAATAAAACATATTTACACCACATCTACGTGCACATTTTCTATTCTATTCTCCTGTATTGATTATGAACACGTTTCTTTTGTTTACCCAGAAGACTTTTTATCACACAGATTTGTTTTTCTTACATTAACATGATTCAAGTTTGCCATATTTTCCTTCCTCTTCCATACTAGCTGGTAAAAAAAACTCCCACAAAACAAAATATCCAAGCCCCCCAAGAACACAGGTAATTTATTGCAGTACAAAAGTATGTCTCTGTCTAACATTTTTTTTTCTCTTACTTACAATTCACAATGGCAATGTTTATACCACTTCCAACCATTGCACCATTCCCTTCGCTTATAAGCCTGGAATTGGAATAAATACAATATCAGTAAAATACATCTGTCCAGCAGCTCTGTTGCAAAGTTATATTTACCAGTGCTAAGTAATTTTCTGATATTTATGTTTTCTTCAGTTATTTAATTCAAAACTCTATTGTAAGCAAGAGCTTAAAAATCTTGCACAGTGTATCAGTCAGTTTCCCTCAACAATGATTCTTTCAAAATGAGCCAGATCAAGAAAATATTTTGTACAAGTGCTGCCAGAAAGATAAAGGAGAAAAAAAACCAAAAAACAAAACCAACAAAGCAAACAAGATAAAGTGGTTTTGTGGCTGTACTCTCTGTGGATTATGTCTCCAGGAAAGGTCACTGCAAGGTTTTGAAGTTATTTCACCTGTCCAGTCTGAAAAGCCATGAAAGAACCTGACTTTCAGAAGGTGCTGAGCAGTCAACATTCTGTGAATCTGCCATCCTGCACCATGAAAATTAAAAATCCTACTGAAAACCTACAGCCATCTGCAGTTTATGTAGAAAAGCAAAGAAAATCACTGGAGATTTGATTTAAATAAATAAATAAATAAATAAAAGACAGAAGAAGAAGAATTAAATAGTGTCAGATAAATTCTGAAATTTTCCACCAGAATAGAAGCCCCTGGTAGGAGCTCAGTTGCTGCTGCTGAACCAAATCCAAACCCAAATCTTTGCTTTTTAGGTGTAAAGTCAGAGTGGTACTCACTGCTCATCCTCAAAACAAATTTTAGCCCTCCTCTGTTTGCCACCACCGCTGAGGATGCGATAGGCGAAGTTCCCAGGCGGGCAGGGAATCCAGTGGTCACACTTCTGCCTTTTGGGGGCTGGGGCTGCAACAGAAAAGAGGAAAAAATGTTTTATTGGATGCTGCATGAACAGTTTCTACACGGGATGAACCCCCTGAAGTCAATGAGCTAAACTCAACCATCTGAACACAGAATCTCTGGGGCCATGGCAGCTTCATCACAGGTTTGTTTGGGCTGGAAGTTCTCACTGATTTCCAAATTGGTATAATTGGAAATAAGGTAATTATTATCTGCTGTTCCACATAACAGGAAACAAGGGCTACGAGGATGAAGGTTTCCTACAAACAGCTTGAAGTGAATAGCTATTATTCTTATTTTAAGCCCTTTATTTGCACAATAACTTAGTCAGAGAAGGACAAAAAATATACACCTGGTCAGAGTAGAGCTAAAAAATAATGAGAATTTACTCACAAAGTTTAGTTAGGGGTTCAGCTGTTCATCATAAATATAAAACACATGTGATAGAGCAAAAGCTGCAGCTTTGCACTTTTATGCCAGCAAACAAGGTGTTCTTACATCAGTGTTCAATTAATTACCTTTGTACACTTGCAAAAATAGGCTGACATCGTGTCTCTTTAAAAACAGTGACTAAGAAAAGGTCTAGCTTTGATTTAATTACCTTTACAGTCAACTTCATTCTTATAACAGCACATACCAAATAATTTCTTAGCTAACAAGCCATTTGTCATTTAGCGCATAAATACACAATGTCAGATACAGTATAAGAAAGAAAAAAAAAGGAAATAAATACAACTACACACCCCTCAACACTGGTTTCTTTCCGATCTCTTGAAGTGCAGCAATAGATATTTCCTTTTGGGGTACATGAAGAGCAACAAAGTATCCCAAATACCAAGCAGCCAAGGATGTCAACAGGACTACAAATAATCTCAGAACAGCTGTGAAGGGGAAAATAATAATAATAATAATCATAATAAAACCCAACCCACACAAATACATAAAAATGTTTTCATAGCAACACAAAAAATCTTGTCATTTTTTCTGGCACTGCTACCCAAACTGGCTGTTTTTTGTCTGACTCACTGTGCTAACCACAGCCTTCAGAGATGTGGCAATAGAGTATTGGTTGCATTCCTATCTAGGGCAACTCCTTTTGTTTCTAAAACTTGATCTTCAAGCATAAAATTCCCCCCAACACTCCCTTCAATCCACATCCATAATACCTCAAAGAAACACAAAGTTTCACTCAACCCTAGCAGGATTTTGACTCTGAAAAGTAAGTACCAAGTGCTACAGAGGTGGTTTGCAGTTACTGTTGATTTTTTGGGACATGCAAACACTCCAGGAATGGTTTTAAACGCTGACCAAACAGGGAATTCCCTGCATCCACGTGTTCAACATGCTGGGTTAAAACAGCAGAAAGCCCAAACAATCCCTTTCACACAATGAGCTGTGACTGCATTCAAAGAATCCCAAATTAATCTGGGTTGGAAGAGACCCTCAAAGTTAATCTATTTGACCTCCTTTCAATGAGCAGGGAAAACTTCAACTGCATCAGGTTGCTCAGAGCCCTGTCCAGCCTGACCTTGAGTATTTCCAGGGATGGGGCAACCACCTCCTCCCTGGATAACCTGTGTCAGTGTTTTACCACCCTCGTTGTGAAAACCTTCCTCCTCATATTGAATATCTGCTTTTCCTCAACACCAGAAGTGCTAACAGGCTTTCCTGATGAAATACACCACCTAATTTATGATGCTAAATGAGGAAATATCACATTGCACTGGTGGAACAGACTGGTTTAGAGGCATGAGTCACTTCCTGATGTGCAAAGAACCATCCTTGAGAACAAGGGTCTGTTAATATGGAAAAAAAGAAAATTACTTGTTTTATAGTCCTGAAAACTGAGTTGGACACTACCAATGTCCAAAAATGTGCAGTATTTTTACTCTGCCAGCCCTCTAGAAAATATCTTGTGTTATCTAGTCTGAATCTCCTTACAACAGTTTACACTCATAAGGTATTTCTTTCCTTTCCTTCTTGGAACTGCCTTTTATAAACATTTAAGATTTCTGCCCTACCCTTTCTCTAGAATAAGGCCAATTTTTCACTTGTCCTCCTCGAGTCCTGTTTTGCGAGTTCTGCCACTCCTGTGAATTCTGCCCAATTGGTCTGCATCCAAATGCTGAAAAATTCTCTGAAATGAACACACTGGTCCAACACAGACATTCCTGAGCCTTTACTTCTGGTTATTCATGCCAGAAGGAAGTTTGATTTTTTTTTTCCATTAAAGCAGACGTTATTGGCTCAGGTTCTGTTGATAATCTACTGTAAAGATTGAATTTTGCCTCTCTAGCTACTCCTTATTTGTATTTGTCCACATGGTTCTTCCTGCATTCTCCCAGCTTTAAAAACAAAAAGACCAATGAAACATTGCAGAAACATTTGTGTGACTGCAGGGAAAATATTGTGAGAAACTTGCTGTGTTTTCATCAAAGGATTGAGAAAGTAATAAAATGGATCTTCAGATATTATAAATTTCCCTAAGTATTACCCATGAGAAATCTCTCACTCCACCATGAGTAGTGGTGCAAACCCACAGTAAAATAATACTGAAATTACTCTGACACTTCATCTGTGCAGTGATGTGAACACAAACACTGACGAAGTCCACAAATCAGGAAGTTGCTGGAACCAAGAAGAATGACAGCAATCTTTGCCTTTTTTTAATAGTAAAAAAAAACAAAACAAAACAAAACAAAACAAAACCAGATTTATACACAAAATATATTTAATTTGTAAAGGAGGCCAAGTCCCAAGTTTCAAAGCCAAAACTCAAGAAGAATGAAGTGAGAAATGACAATTTTATTGAGAGATTTCAGTGCCTCTTTTTGGGGAGGGGCTGGGGCATTGTGCATTGTAAAAATCTGTGAGTGCACCAGTCAGGTTTTGTTTTGCTCATTCCACAGTTAGCTTGGCAGGTTTACCTTTACAATGTATTTGCACTATTTTCCATCATTATTGTGGAGCAATTCTGTTGCAAAACAGACTCGACAAGGCAACATTTTACCTAAATGGAAGAGAAAGTACAAATGTCTAACTGCTGCTGTTCCTGATGTTATTCCCTGGCGGCTGGGAAGATCATGGAACAGATCATCCTGAGTGAGATCACATGGCACAGACAGGATAACCAAGGGATCAGGATGTGTTTAGGAAAGGCAGGTCCTGCCTGACCAACCTGATCTCCTTTTATGACCAGGTGATCCCCCCCTGGGGGATGTGGGGAGGCTGTGGATGTGTGTCCCTGGACTTCAGCAAAGCCTTTGACACCGTCTCCTACAGCATCTCCTGGAAAAGCTGCAGCCCTGGGCCTGGACAAGAGCATCTTCCCTGGGTTAGGAATTGTCTGCATGTCCAAACCCAGAGAGTGATGGGGAATGGTGCCATGTTGGAACCCTGGGAGCTGGGAATTTCAGCCTTTCTGTG
>VWYP01025524.1:0-13290 GCA_013400435.1 Pycnonotus jocosus | reverse complement strand
GTGACTTAGTTCAGTTTTAAGCAAATCTACAATAGAAATAAAGTCTGTATGTTTTGTTGCTGTAGGGAAAATACTATGATTTCAGATGTTGATAACAGAGTAGGATTAGGTTAATAATTTGAATGTGATAAAACAGTATATCCACTTGAAATGGAAGATCTACATTTTTTTTAACAGCACATTTCTCTTAACAAGCCTTGCTTTTAGAGAAACCTAAATATTGGACTTCTCTCATTCTATGACAGTAGTCAGAATTTTCCTGTGCTTCATGTTGTGTTATGTTTAAGACAAACTTTCAGAAATCCTGATTCTAAGTCAGTTAGTATATTCATAAAAAATGACTGCATGTGGTTTCTGATGTCTCATCTTTGCAGGGTGAATTTTCTCATCTGGTCTTACTGGCAGCATTTGATTGCATTGATGACACTAAACTTGTGAAGCAGTTAATTATAGCAGTAAGTAATTGAATCTCCTAAAATAGTATATTAAATAGTGTCAGTGTGTTTGTCAGTGTATGGGAGTATGAAAGTAGGAATCCATCTGCTTTTTTAGACTATTTAAATACTTCCCATCTTTTCTGTTTCATTACATTTACGTATCATGATTAGTTTTTTCTTCTCCTAGCAGACCTTTGCACTTTCATACATAGTTTTAATTATTTATTTGAATTAATTTTTAAGCTAGATTTAGTGCTTGCTGGAATTTTTCCTTTTAGTACACATTGATTCTGGATAAGAGGTGACTGGAGTCTCTTTAAAGTCAATGTCTCTTATCACAGAAGTTTGAGCTCTGCTAGTATTTCTAGAGATAAAATTGATGAAAAGCTTCAGAATGATGATGTTGCCTTATTGATTTTATAAGCAAAACTATTTGCATCCTCTCAGCAGAGAAATTGACATTGATGTACATGCTGTGATCTGCTTGCAGTAGTACTCATGCTGTAAGGGCTGACTGGTTTAGGGGAGGTGGCAGGGAGATAAAGATGAGGCAAATCTTCTGCGTGTGGAGAAGGAATATGAGGAGAAAGTGGTTCTGATGAGGCTTGTTTTGAAAAATAGGAACATATTCCACCTCCCATGGTCTCAGGTTTATGATTTCTGCATAAGCTGCCTGGGCTGAGGTATTAGCCATCCTAGCTAGCTCAGTTACCACACAAAGACAGTGGTGGTGTTTGCTGTTTGATCATCCTACCACACCAATCTGGACAGAAAATGGACAACAAGACGTGGCCTTTGAACATACTCAATTGACCCATCAGGGCTTATGTGAAGTCAGGAATGGGGAAAGGATGGCAGGAAAAGGGAAAAAAAAATCTTAGAATCGAAACCATCTCTTCAGATAGTGGATGAAAATTAGTAGTAGATGATGAGGTGGAAACCAATCTTTAAAATTACTTAAAAGAGCAGTTAGACTTCAGAAATACCTTAGAGGGATTGTCATTCTGTACATTAAAAAAATTAGCTTTAGGAAGGTAAAAGTCTAGTAAGACTTGAGGGGGAGAAAAAGCAAGGGGTTTTCTGTAGTTTTGTTGTTTCAGGGGCATTTTTGTTGGTTTGGAATTTTTTTTTTTTTTGGTAGTGTTGCAAAATTCATCGTTTATGTGGGTCTGCAGTATGGCTGAGATTTTGTAGGTAAAGGAGGGTTTTAAGCTCTTTAAATCCTCTTGAGGAAGGTCTTTTCTTATCATCATCTCTCAGGTCCATGGAATCTTAATCCTGGACCAAAGTCTGTGTGTGGTGCTTTGAACTTTCATATGTGGTTGGAACTGTACATTGAGGACTTGGCATGTGTAAGGATTTGGGCAGATTTTAGCACAAAATCCCTCTCTTTTCACACGGACTCCAAAAAGATGGAGACATTACCAATAAGAGATAGCATGTTTCTGTCATTTAGAGTTTCTCCTGTTGCTTTCTCACGTTCTAATACTGATGGTGACCAATAACTGTTCCTTAATTGATGTTTTATTTTATTTGTGGTTTATTTACTCTCACAGGAAATAAAGGCTTCTTTGCCCGATATCATAAACAACAAATATGGAAAGAAGGTCTTGTTGTACTTGCTGAGTCCTAGAGATCCTGCACATTTTCTTCCAGAAATCATCACACTTTTGCAACAGGGAGATGGAAATGCCTATAGGTAACTCAGATGTGAAGATTAGGTGGTTTTTCTTTAGATTCCAGAAAAAGTCAGGCAACTCTTTCTCATTATTTAGTTTCAACTTTTCTTCATAATAAATCTAAGTAATGTAAATATATATAAATAATATGTTTTCCCCTTTTGTAAAGGGCAAATATTGTGATATATTTTGTGTGTAAGCTCATGTATCAAATTTAGTGTAGAAGAAAATTAGTAAAATGCATTACTGGTGCTTTGGGTAGCATAAAAATCTATCTCAGAATCTAGCAATAAAAATGGAAATTGTTATTTGATTTCAGTCTCTGGTATTGATATTGAAGCTTACCAGCTTTTGAAGAAGGAGCAATTCTAGATGACTAGTAAGCTGTGTAAAAAATACATCTCCATAGTTGAGATAACAAAATGAAAAGAAATAGTAAATGTTACTAACAAGAAAAAACTCCGTGAGGTTCGGAGACAGTCAGCTTTAGACGCTTTTTCACTCCATGTGTTCTTAAATTCTGTGTCCAACATGCATTTAATTGTACATGAAACAAAAGGAACAATAAGACCTGTATTTATTTGAATCCAAAATGTCTCAAATATCACATACCTTCTGAAATTTCTGTTATTTGATGTGCATACAGTGCAAATCTTCTGCAGTAACGTGCTGTCTCTTTCACCAGCAAGAAGAATACTGAACTCCGTCGCCAAGAACTCCTGGAAGCCATTTCCTCACCTTTGCTAGAATATTTGCAAGAACATACCCAAGAACTAGTGATAGACAAAGCCACTTTTGTCTTGGTTGCTGATATTTTAGGAACAGCTCTTGGTGACATCCAGCCTGCACTAGATGCAATTGCTAAGTTAGCAGCAGAGGAGCTCGTTCCAGGGGGCTGTGACGGACAGGTAATGCACAGAAGACAAGGTTCTGGGATCTTGCAGATCTTCTGCATTACTAATGAAGTCTGGTCTTGTTTTCCTTCATGTAAGACATCAGTGTACTGCCCTGATAGCACCTGTACATTAGATGTGATCCTGTTTTCTGACTTGTTGATTTCATAGTTTGTTATTAGTCCATCTGGAGCGATGGTGGTTTGAGCCAGCATTTCCTCAGTTGTAGGGCAAGGTGCTTCATTATCTTCAATCTTCAGAACTGCTTTAAGCACTCAGTGGGAAGGTTGACAGGCATGTTACACAGTCTTTCTTTTAATGTTATCACTGTGCAACCAAGCACTTTGCAAAGTTTTATAGGTCATTTGACTGTTTACACTGAGAGGGACAGGATCTCTTACCTTTCAGGTGTGCATATCTCCATGCAGGGAAAGATCTTAGATAAGAGCTGTTTGTCTGCACAGTATGACCTTCTCTTCAAAGAGTGGCCCTCTCCTACTTTGTTAAACTCAGTCAGATGTGTGTCCATAGACTAGAAAACAAAAAAAAATTACAATGTATGCTATATTTAAGATAGAAATCCTCCAGATTTCCGTAGTTGTGGTATTTCAGCTCTGTGTTTCACTTTCTTTGATGAACATTTTATGAAATTTTATGTGAACACGTGTTTTCTGTGAACCATAATGTAGATGATTTTCAAGTGTGGAAATGTGAAAGATCTGGAAGTTCTCACAGAGGCAGTTAGACCAGGAGGTTCTGTTTATTAGGAGTCCTTGGAAGGGTGGATGAAATGTTGGTTGAAAATTAAATGTTACAGGCAAGAGGGTAAGAGTTAAAATGGTCAATTTGAATGAGCAGCCAGAAACTTACATCAAACTTGTTGATATTAGCATAGGTCATGACTCAGTGAGTCAGTGTGATGTCAGAGTGAATTAAGCAGAAATAATGACAGTCAGACAGGTAACTGAATTTTGAACCAACATCACTCATAATTTTGTTTTGGTTTGGTTTGTCTGTTCCCCTTAAAGCTTCACATTGCAGAACATCCAGCAGGCCATCTAGTTTTGAAATGGTTGATAGAGCAGGATGAAAAAATGAAACAGAGTGGAAAAGAAGGTATGTTGGAAATACAGCTTTATTTGCTCAGATTGACTTCAAAGTAATATTTGTTATCTGACCTTAAATAAGATAGTTGCAGTTATTTCTTTGAATATACTAGTATTTGGAAAAATTAACATTATTGTTTCTATCTTTTTGCTGTTGTGAGCTGCTATACAAACAGAATGCCATGGATATGTTTGCTTTCTTTGCAATGTAAGCAGTGTTTGGGGTATTTTCTCAGGGCTTTATTGTGTGTTTGTTGGGGAGTTCATTTCTGTGTTTAAAATGTCTTGATAGCTTTGCTAAATTACGTAGTAGTTTAAGGATAATAATAGAAACAGTGAAGTCTTTCTTACAGGAACCCCTGTTTCATTAGTGCTTGTAAGCCAGGCTGTAATCTTTACTTTGTTCATTAGTGTTGCTGGGTTAATGCTTTGTAACTGTTACTGAAATGATTTGTGCACAAAAATAGGACATCTCTGCTAGTTTATGTTCCATAAGGAAAATATTGGGCACAGATGTTCTTATCTTAATTTAGCTTTTAAACTTATGTTATTATGTAACTGAAAAATCTGTGTGTATCACTGTCCTGATAGTGATTACTTTTTCTCATACAAAAAGCTCAAAAAATGAAAGCAAATGGTTGGCAAAGTGTAATCTGAAGGAACTTCTCTGTGTATAATAGTTTTTTCTATGTAGAGCTATCAAATCTTGTTAATTTCTTTTTTTATCTTGCTACATTCAGGTAGCCAGTATTGCTTTTTAAAATGTTAGTTGTGCTTTATTAAATGTTTCTGAAAGTAGACTGTTGTCCCACTTCTCAAGCAGATCATTGAAAATGTGCAAAGGAAAAGTTTCATGAGTGTCTTTCAGAGACTTGCCTATTTGAAATGGTGATAGTAATCTGGATTTATTTCTGTAAAAATTGGACAATTTCCAGTTTAATCACATGCTGTTCCCTTTGGCTTCTTCCAAAAAGTACCATTCAGAATTGTTGCTCTGAGTTTATTAAATTGCCATTAAACCCCAAGCAAATTGTTACCACATGGGGAACAAGTTGTATAAAATCTGAGCTGTCTTCAGGTGGAATTAGGATCTAAAGTGACAGTGAAAAACAGCTTCAGTGTTCAGAGGCTGGGGTTGGGTGGGTTTTTTTGTATTGTTTACTGGTAAGTTTGCCCAGTGTGCCAAGTTGTAAGAGCAGTTTCCATGCAGTTCAGTTTTTTAAACTCTGCTGAGGCCTTGAAGTCAGCCTAGGTTAGGATAATGAATCTGAAGTCAACTTTCAAAGCTTTCTTAGGCTTTCAAAGCCACTGAAGAATTAGAGCCCTTAGAGCATCAGTACAGCTGAAAAAGACAAAGTTTTGGTATCCATAAAGGATTAGCTCTGAAAGTTTAAGTAACTTCTGTTCAAATTCTTTTCCTTCAGTTGTAGAGACAGATGCTTAAAAATGTGGCATTTTTCAACAGAGGTGTTTCTGCATTTAGTACATTGCATACAATGATCTGTTTGACCAGAATGATTTGTGATTCTTGCCAAGTTCTCTCTTTAGATTCGATGCCTCCTCTAAGATATTAATAGCCTTTCACACCCTTTTAAAAAAACCAAACAAATGTGCATACTTTACAATAGTAAACTGTCACACAGTGCTGCTGTTGTCTAACAAATTCCACGCAGTTCTTGGAAGTAGTCTAATATCTATAAAGGTCAGCGTTGCATTGAACAGTTATTTTGAGGTAGCAGAACTTTGTGAATACTTGGGGGACTGGAAACAGTTTGATTGAATCAAAACTAGAAAGAACTTTCAACAGGCTTCTTTGTGGAAAGAGACTGTCTCATTTTTTTCTTCCCCTGCTTCTTTCCCACATTTTGCAGTTTGCTTTGGGAGAACATTGCTGGAACATGTTGGTATTGAGAATCTGAAGACATGGGCAGAAGTAAATCGAGGTGCCATTATTCTTTGTTGGTGAGTAAGACAGACACATGACTACTTCTGATCAGATTACATTGCTAATTTCTTGAACAGCTGAGAGAACATCAATTGAAATTTTTACCAACAAAATGACATTCAGGGTGTGCTGTCTTGACTGCAACTGGCAAGTCTTGAATGCAGCAGGAATTAGAAAAATTCAAACCAGTTTCCATAGGTTATAGCTTGAGTTCCATCTTTTGTAGTACTAGGAAGTGGCTCATTATCAGAAAATCTGAAGATTAAGAACAAAATTATTTTTAAAATTGTGCCTACCATGTCTTGTTTTACAAGCACAAAACTCTCAAAAGAGCAGTCCACGGATAGCTACATTAAAATAATTAACTTTAGAATACCTAGGACTGGTGGCAGCATACAAAAATCTGGAAATTGTTTTGTTTTGTTTGTTTTGGTAAATTATTGCTTTGTGTTGGTGCCTTAATTGCAAAGCTTAAAAAGTTCTCATACTGAAGCAAAGAAGTGTGTGGAAGAGACCTTATGTAAGAATAGACTATGCAAAGACCTGTGATGAGCTGACTGGCTCACAAATTTGAAGCAGTGAACCATGCAACTAGTGAGATCAAAAACACCCCACAGGGATCAGATTAACATTAACATTTTGTTTTATCAATAGTGAACTGCAGTGTTAATCATCACTGCTTTCCCTTTGTGGCTTCCTGTCAGTATCAGGTCATAGAAACCCAAGGTTTTGTCCCATAGCCTGAAGGGTGTGGTCTGTGTTCTGGAACTTGTGTATCAGCCTTACCCTTCTGGCACCTCATAAAGACTTTCACTGAACCAAAGTCAGCAAATGATTCAAACAGACAACATGATTTTGAACATTTAAGTCTCTTGATCTCTTTTTTTCTGCTCTACTTTTCCCTCTTCTAAAGTTACTTCAGATTCCTTGCTGTTTGCTTTCCGTCTCTGGTCTTTATCACATTAGAAGAGGGCTACTTCAATGTTCATGCTCTTTTGCAAGGTGAATCAAGAGTCATTTTCACTTCTGTTAGCTAACCTGAGTTTAATTCTGAGTTGTTTTAGTCATTATCACTCAGATCATTAGTGAGAAGAACTGGTAGTAGAAGAGTAGTTGCAATCCGGATACAAAACCAGCTCGCACAACATCTTACTAGTCGTATGTATATGGCTGTTAAGATTGTTCAGCTGCCCAAATGATAATGCTCTTTCTTTGCCTCTTATAAGAGGCCTTTAGAATTCAGCAAATGCACCTAATGCCTTTAAATTATCTGATCCTGTGCACAGATGTTCAGTGAAGTTTTGTTAGAAGGGCTTATTCGCTGATGCTATATTAATGCTGGGATATTTTTCCTTGAAGTCAAGGCTAAACAGATTCATTCAAGATGTGACTTTGCTGATGTATGTATTAAGCTGTTGGGATTGTCCAAATAAAGTTGTAAAGTAAATTAATAGATTTTTTTCCCCCCGTATTTAACACTTTGATAAACTGTTCAGCGATCAGTGTGACATTAGTCTTTTAACAGACATTGAAGACTTAGAGATGAAACAGGAAACTGGTAATTGCTCATTAAAGAAACTAGCACAGGAGTGGTGTATTTTGTGGAAAAGTCTGTGAGGGATGGCTGTCTTTCTCCTTCTCTGCTATTAGTGACGTCACTACAGGTGGAGCCATGACAAGTGTCCTTTGTAACCAGGCCACAGATCCTACCTCCCATACTGAAACCTAACTAACAGGAATTAGAGAAAAAAAACCATATCGTAGGACTGTTTGCTTGTTTGATAGAATTTTGTTGGTAGTCTTTGGTTTATTTCACTTAAATCTAAATCCTTTGTAGACTGAACTTCTCTTGATGACTTTTTAGGCATGATGTCTTTTGTTTAGGCAGCTGAGAACACACAAATATAACCATCTCCTTTTGTTCCATTTCGTGTGACATTGCTAACCTCACCAGCACATAGCAATTAATCATATATTTGTTTAACTGCATGCACTGAAGTCAAGAGATTACCTAAATTGATAAATTTAGTCTGGTGTAAAGTAACAGTAAGGTTTGGTGTTTTTTAACATAAAGTAATTGTTGAGTGTTAAAAAACCTTTTCATTTAAAAACCCCAGATACTTCTGGTAGTGATTTGACACTGGCCAAATGCCAGGCACCCATGAAAGCTGCTTGCTTACCCTCCCCTGCCACAGCTGGGCAGAGGAGGAAAAAAATAAAAGAAAATTATGAAAGAGTTCATGGGTTGAGATAAGGACCGGGAGAAAACACTTGAAGTGCAGAACAAGTTTAATTTAAAGGTAGAAAGTGAATTTTTTACTAACAGAATCAGAGAAGGATAATGAGAAGGAAAATAAGCTCTTGAAAAACCCCACATTTTTCTCCCCCAGCCCCTCTCTCCTTCCCACCCACAGCACAGGCAGTCAGGGGGTGGGGGTTTTGGTCTGTTCATCACTCAAGGTTTTCTTCCACTGCCCAGGGAAAGGAGCCCCTCCCCTGTGGGGCCATGGGGTCTCTCCCATGGGAGACAATTCTCCATGAACTCCTCCAGCTTGGGTCCACTCTCACCAGCAGCACTCCTCTCAAAACTGCTGCAGCCTGAGCCCCTCCACGGGCACACAGAGCTCCCAAAACTGCTGGGGCGTGGGTCACTCTTCCACAGGGTGCAGCCCCCCAAGGACAGGCTGCTCCAGCCTGGAAGCAGGGCCCCCTCNTGGATCTCTGCATCCCCTGTGGATCCCTATGGGCTGTGGGTGGATCTCTGCATCCCCCATGGATCCCCAGGGGCTGTGGGTGGATCTCTGCATCTCCCACGGATCCTCATGGGCTGTGGATGGATCTCTGCATCCCCATGGATCCTCATGGGCTGCAGGGTCTCAGCTGCTCCACTATGGTCTTACCTTGGCCTGCAGAGGAATCTTGGCTCTGGTGCCTGGAGCAGCTCCTGCCCTTCTTCTCCACTGACCCTGGTGTCTCCATGTTTTTTCCCTCACATGTTCTCACCTTCATCTTTTTCTCTGGGTAGAAAAAAACTGTATGTCTACTTTGTTTTGAATTTCTTCTGAAATGTGTCATCATAGGGGCATTACTATCATCTCTCCTTGGCCCAGTTTTGGCCAGCAGCATGTCCATCTTCAGTGCCATCAGGGTTTGCTGGACATGGTGGGAAGCTTCCAGCAACTTCTCACAGAAGCCACCTCTCTGACCATACCCGCTAACAAAACCAGGCCATGCAAAACACATACACCTTTTTTTGTCATAAAGAATCTCAAATGCTTTGACAGAGGTAATTTTCAGACAGTGCTAGTTCCTCCTAAAGCCATGGTTGATTTTTGTTTTATTGTTGGCTTTCGGAAGCGATTTGTCACATATGTGCAGATTTGAAACTCAGAATTAGTGAGTCCATTTGAAGATTTTTGGTTATCTAGTCCTTTAAGCTTATTTGTCTATAAGCTTATTTGACTATAAGTAGTCACTGCATGTGCTTGGCTTCTCAGTAACCTGGTGTCCTCTGGACATTCTCCTTTACTTGCCCTACTTGCTTTTCATTTTTATAAAAATAGCAGGGTCCTGGTTCTGACTATCTTGAGGAGCCCAAAGGAATGAGAGGACTCTCTGCATGCTCACATGTGTGTTAGGTGTTGTAAATACATGAATGTCATGGATGCCTGCCTATTTAAATTCCTATATATGACTTTTCTGTATATTTTTAAATTTGTAAATTATGTGTAGCATCAGGGTAGAAAATGGGTAAGAATGTATTTCACCAAATGTGTTACTGACTTCCTTTATTTCTGTAATCTGTGGAAGTTAAGTTTTACATCCACAAAATACATAGCTGCCAGCTTTCTAGACCTTGTAAGAACTTACAGAATAGTAATTTAAAAATACCCCACCATGTCACTATGTTGGTCTTTTGGCTGTGTTATCAAACATGCAGATGTTTTGTATTAAGAACATTGTCTTGACATACCTGTGGTTATTATGAGTTTGGAAGCAGCTTTACATGCGTAGCTGTCAGAAGCTGACGTTCATATTTAGAGATAAAATGCAAAGTAAAATTTTAAGAGTAAAATGCAGTCCAGGGTGACTGGCTATTTTGTGTGGTCCTTGTCTCTTATGGTGAGTGAAACATATATACCTCTCCATGTTAATTACCAATGTGTTCAGCATGTCCTTTTCCAGGATTCTGGACTTCCTTGCTTTTTTGAGGGGTGCATGACTCACAGAAGAATTGAGAAAATATCACTCTGAGCTGTGTTGAATTCAGTTTTAAAGAAGGTCTTTTGATTAAATGGTACTGTTACAGGTAAAAGTGTAACACAGTTTGCTGCTAAAGGTTGTTGTAATAGTTGTTCATAGTCATAGAAATAAATCTGTAAATTAAGTAAAGTTGTGGTGTTGTCAGATGGACATCCAGTGCTTTTCTGCCTGTAGTGTTGACATCCAGCACAGGATTTCGTGCCCTAAAGGAGACAAAATTTAAATCTCATCTTAAGCTACCTTAATTCCTTTATGTCTTATTCACTTCAGTCTGCCATGTCTAATCATTGTTTAAAGAGTAGGTAAGAAACAAGCTTTGAGGTCTGTGCAAATTTGGGAGCCACTTGGAAGAATTTTAGGGACTTGTAAGGACTTGCAGTATCATGCATCCTGCTTCATTTCCAGCACATGGGTGTTACAGTTTGTTTCCAGTCCTTGTTTGTTTTTATGTCAGACTTGTAGTTCTGATCTGGTTTGCACAAACTGGCTGTAGAAGGCACTTTTCTAGGCAGTGTTCACTCATCATTTTGAAGTAGCAAATTAGGTGTGCCATTAACTCAGCACATTTTGTATTTCAGTCCAAGAACATTTCACTGTTAACTGAAGAAAGGAAAAGGACAGTCACTTAAATTCTCAGCCTCCAGGATTACAACTACTGAGCTGATAGTTTTTTTACAACTTATGATGAATTTCTTTGTTTCTTTGGAAGAGAATTTATCTGGGAAATCTGATTTGTTTTCCAAAAATAGTATCTAAAAGGAGAACAGAACTGATAAGCCTTCATGATTCTTCACTAACTGCAGCATCAAAGTGCAATAGTGAAGGTGCTTGATGTAAATTAGATGTACTTCATTACATCCAGTTTTAGGACCCCTATTACAAGAAAGGCATCAACAGCTGGAGTGAACTCAATGAAGGGTGACAGGCACAGTCATGGGCTGGATCCCTTGGCCTGGAAGGAGAGGCTGTGGGGCCAAGTTTCAGCTATTTCAGCTGGGAGAAGAGGCAGCTTGTGAGCATCCCTGGCACCAACAGGATGGATGCAGAGCTGGTCCCTTCACAGCAGAGTATGAAGAGAGAGCAAGAGGCAGTGGCACAAGCTGAAGCACAAGAGGCTTAGTCTAGAGATAAGGAGAAACCTTTTCCCCATGAGGATGGTGCAGCAGTGGGGCTGGGGCTCAGTGAGTTTTAGTTTAGTTTAATTTAGTTTCGTTTGAAGCCCAGACTGGGTGAAACCTTGAACAAGCTGGTCAGGCCCAGTATTTGAACACACTTTGAGTAGGGGGTCAGCAGTTTCTTGAAGACAGACTTATCCTCTGTGTTGGCCGTGTTCTGACTTGGTGCTTCACATTTTATGGAATGTTTCACATTTTTGTTATATTAGGAGGTGATAGCATCTGGCTTGAACTCTATGCTTCTTAAATAGTTACTGTTTCCCATCATGGACACCTTCTTTTTCTATAACCTGCATGCTGACCTTTGATATACTTAATTTTTTTTTTCTATGTCTTGCAGCCTTCTCCGAAGCCCCGATGAACAGGTGGCAAGCACAGTCAAAAACGGATTAAAAAAGCTTGTCCCAAAGCTGAAGCAGAATAAAAATGTAAAAGGAATAGAAGCATTACTGGAGAAATTGACTTCCTCGTGTAAATGAACCTGAAATAATTATTTACATCAATGCAATCAAATGAGATTTGGTAAGATTTTGTACCATGGTTTTAAGAAGCAGTATATGCATTTGTATATTAAATAATTTCTAAAACAACTTGTCATTGTACTCATTCTGTTGTGCACAATAGAAGATTGTTCTCAGAGATTGAAATCTCAAGATTTCACAGCTTAATGGAAACTTCTGAACACATACTCAAGGCTTCGATCTTCCCTGATAACTTGAACAAAAACGTTTTAAATGTTGTTAAAATTTGCATGTATGGTGTCATGGTTGCCATAGAAACACAAGCATCTGTTCTGGACATGCTGTGTTTGGGCAACTATATTTGTTTTAATTCCTTTCCCTCCTGGTTTCCTAAAACACAAAACAAAAACAAAAACCAACCAAAAAACAAACCCACAAAAACCAAACAAACTGAAAACCAACCAACCAAAACAATACCCCAAAACCCAAACCAAAATAAAACAACAACAAAAAAAACCCAACCAGGAATGCTACTGAAGTTGCATTCTTGCCCTGTGATGGAGGCTGTTGATCCTAGGAACTGACAAGAATAGAATGAAAGTAGTGTCTCTGACTTTTTTCAGAGAAGGTCCTGAAGGAACAGCTGACTGTCTCAATGGACCACCATTTGGTTTCACTCAGGTCTTCTAACTACACAATTTTAAGCCCTAATAAAACCAAGGAATCTGGGGATTTTGTTTGGTTTTTTGTGGTAAAAAGTGAGGGGTGAATTCACTTCAACATGATACCAAATCAGTATCCTGTTGATTTTTTCTGTACCTTATTTTAATCTAGAAAGATGAAGCCAATATTCTCCCCATTTAGGAAAAAAAGCCAAATCTTTATCAGGCATTCACTGAACACCCACCCTGCTGATGCTCAAGGCCATGCTGATAGACTGATACAAGCAGAGAATCAGATTGATTAAATCTCCAGCTGTAGGAGTGTTGAGGATTGGATTTGTTTCTTTTTTATTTACAGAATTTTTTTCCCTTAAGTTGCTAGGAAAATAACTACTGGGTACTTATGGGTACTTAAGCAAAAACAAAAGAAGTGGCCAGAAGAGAGGAGTAGCACCTGGGTCCTGCAAAGGGCACCAGGATCAGACTCCCTCAGGGTTTGTGAACCAAAGCCTCTCCTCCATCCCTTCATGTCTTGGCTCTGAAGGCCATCATGAGGTTCCTGGTTCTGTTTTGTTGTTAATAGTTATTGTTGTTTGTTTGCTGGGTTATACATATTGGTAAAGAACTGATATTCCTACCCCTCATATCCTTGTCTGAGAGCCCCTTAAT
>VWYP01025521.1:33129-108410 GCA_013400435.1 Pycnonotus jocosus | reverse complement strand
TGGTTTAATGAAAACTTAGGGTTTTACTAGAACTCTCTTGCTTTTCTTTTACTGGAACTTCTACTGCTTTCTCATTAGTTTTTAAAGGTTAAGGTGCGTCAGACTGGGTAAAATAGAACCTATCCTCATTTTGTAAATGCTGACACTTCTCATACTCACTATTTTTCATTTATCAAACAAACATTTGGGGTTTTTATTAGTTCCTTCAGCAAGGTGGTATTTTTCAATATAACTAGAAAGCAAGTTTCCAGATATTGTTTTACAGTCTAGTTATGTTGAAACAGTGAGATTAAGATCTGAGTTACTCAACAGGAAAGAAATAAGCCAGCTTTCAGGAAATCCAAAAATTTCTCTAAAAATTTAGATCCTTGTGACCTTTTCAAAAAGCAGGTAGGAAAATGAAAATTATCTTTCAGTGGCTGTTTATTTTTAATTTTTTATGAATTGGCTGAATAGACTGAGCTAAAATCTTGGATTTATGCATTTGAAGTTGTAGTACACTTGGAGATAAACTGTGGTATTGTCCTCTACAGGAGTAAGTTTTTTTAAATTTCATAGGTAACAACTACAAGTAGACAGTGGTGGTAGGAAAAAAAAATAGTGAGCCCTACAGAAAAACAGCAAAGTATCATCTCAAGACTCAGAATTTCCATGTGGACATTCATTTTAAAACAGACTGATTACACTGTGGATGTGTGAATTTGTTTTGATTTTAAATGACTTCCAAATATTCAACCACGTTGGAATTACGGTCAAACATTTTGTAAAAGAGTTTTATATGCCTCAATTATGTTTCACTTCACTGATCATCTCTTGATTTTAGTAAGAACAAGCAGTACAGCAAAGATATTTTTTCATCAAGATCTTCTAAACTCTGGTAAGAGTAGAGTGTACCTGCAGAATCCCAGGGGACTGAAAAGCAGGATTTTGAACCACTTTTCAAAGATTTCTAGGGTTTCTTCACTCCACAGAGTGTAGACCATGTGAAAAAAAAAATCAAAAAGAACTTCACTTATGTCTTTCTTACACTATCAGCACTCTTAAGATGAAATTTCGCACACATTATTATCTCTTACTCAGAGAAAATCAATAGACTGCAGGAACCAACCTGAAGCTTGGTCTGTCTTTATTTTTTAACCTAATTACTTTCTTACTTTGAAATAGATTACAATATTTCATATGTCATTGAAAGGTGCAGGGTTAGTGAATGACATTTCTTCTACATACCTACCACTTGAAATAAAGTCAATTAAAAAAGAATAGTGCATTCAGGAGAAAAGTGGAAGAGAATTTAAACAAAATATGGAAAACAGAGTCATTACTTAAATTTATGTTTCTACATGCTGTGTAGAAATGTAAACCAGAATCAGTCATAACTCCCCCATCCTTTCGGTATCCTGTATCTATAGCATGGAAAAATCCTTAGTTCAGGAGACTCAAGATTAATGTAAACCTGAGAAAGGAAAGATAATATATATACATACCAGCAATTAAGAAAACTGGGTGAACTGCCCAGGTAACTGTGGTACCAAAAGTGATAAACTGGTAGCAGGCAGCTGTGGATTTTGCAGCTTCTTAAACGACTTTCAGTTTTTATGCATGTTAATAACAATTCTTACAGGCTTGGCTGAGGGAAGCATCTAGAGCACTGTAACAAACAGATCTGCTGTTCCTCCCCTAGTCCACAAAACACAGTGGAACTGAACAATGAGAGACCACAAGACTAACACGAAGAAATGAAACATTCTTATGGACATCAGAAAGTTAGAAAGAAAGCATAACTTCACAAAACATCACTTATTAGTTACCTGTCCCAGAGAGTAGGTGAAGATTTTGCGAGCCTGCCCTGGAGAATTCTAGGTTGCCATAGGCAGGTTGGCACCCAGGAATTTCGTACCCTGTAGCATGAATAGAGGATAAACCATGGCTAGGCGTGGCTCATAAGACATACGAGTGATAACCTAGCTAGATTTGCTTCATATTAGAAGGCATAATTTGGTACTAATTATTAGTCAGGATATCTTATTTTAAAGCAGCATTAAAACTACAAAACCGAGTGATGCTACAGCACACACATTTAGTAACTTTCTTGTCTGACTTTTGTAGGGCAGAATAAGCATTTACAATTGACCTTGTGAAAGCTCTAAATGGGTGCTACTGCATCTATTTTACTGCAGAAGCATTTGATCTTAAGATTTGTGAATCAATCCCTTATATTTTTGCATTCCAAAAACATCAGCTTAAACAAATTTATGCTTCACTGAAAGAGGGTCATCAAAATTCCTTCTGAGCACCATAGTGAGAACATGTTTAACAGTGTTAATTGAATCTGGGCTGAGGTTCAAGTCCTGTATACCAGGTTCTGTGCTCATCTACCAGCTGAACAATAGCTGCAAAATGTTTGCTGGGAAAGAAAAGCTCAAAGAGAAGCAATCTGAACTAGCAATAGAAGCTATGAATAACACACAGCAAAAGCAGATCCTGAGCCCAGGAGAAGGATGAGGCAGACAAATCAGCAATGAGAACTGTTGCCCAACATTAGCAACAGGTAAGATTCAAAACAGTCTGTGCAGTCCTTAGTCAAGCAAATCCTCACTGAAGTCAAAGGTGTTTTTCCTGAGTAAATTCTGAGTAAGGACTACAATATTTGGCCATGCAGAACACTTCATACAATATTGCTTTATTCCTTTGCAATATCAGAAATACAGCATAACATTCCTGGAAGGGCAGGCTCAATAAAAAAATCAGTTTTTCCTCATGCAAGCATATCTGTATTTATGAACCAGAATATTTGCATAAACTCTCCCTGTGGTGAGTGATCACTACACATGCAGAAAATCCTACCCTCCAGTATTCACCACCAATTACCAGTAGTTACTCCAAAGTAGGGACCTTCTGGGCCATGAACACATCTTTACATACATGACATATTTCAGGAGTGCTGTCGAAAGCAGCAGAGAATCTTAGTGTTTATGGGAAAGGATAAACCTGCTGAGGCTCCTGCCACTGCCCTAAGTCTGCCCTGGGTTTGGCTTCATGTCAAGGACTACTGGCAGCAAGATGATGGTCTTTCAGACACCCTGAGGAAAAGCTGTGAATGAATTCCAGCATGTCACTTTATTTATACCACTGAGTTGTAGCAAGGGAAAAAAAAAATCAGTATCTTTTAACCTTTTCCATACTGGACTGGGATTTAGTATATGAAGATACACAAGGAAGACAGGAAAAATGTGAGGGCCTAAGTATTATGTGTTGTCATCACATGAATTTACAGCAATATCAACTTTGAAATCAAACTGGAGGTGAGAATAAATCTTTGCATCATAACACCTTGGTACTGTTGGTTCTTCAGTGAACTGTCAGTATTACTTTGGATTATGCATTTTGAACAGCTTTTTTTATGTTCTTGAACTGCAAATGTCAGAATCATACATAGATGTGTACCGATTTAATAAACATAGTTCTGTAGCACTTCACTGTGCATTTTCATTCTCAGCTATGGATATTAGAAAAGAAGTCAGCTGTAGAAACACAGTTATGGAAATGGTCTTTCACTGGGTCTCCATTTTGTATTTGCATACTTTTAGGTACAAAATTGTAAACTACTCCTATATATCACCTGAGCAATCTTAATTTTGAAAAAAAAAAAAAAAACCAAAAACCCAACCAAAAAATACAGGAAATTTAGCCACAGGTTTTTCCAGAATAGGCAGAAGTTTTTCAGGTCAGTACATTTTGTATATTTCTCTGCACCTCACTAAGAAACCCTCTATAGGAGTATTCCAATGAAATAACAGAACTTGAAAATCCTGAGATGGCTTAAATGAAAACATTAGGCTTTTCAAGCCTGCAAAATTAATTAAATTTGGGCTCCTGGTGCAAAGAAGCCATTTGAGCAATGAGAAATCTCTACTGCCTTCATAACCATTACAAGTTCTCCTCTATGTAGTCTTAATCTATCTAATACTTTTTACTGATACATAGCAAATGGCTTTGCTATAGGTAACCTTGACAAAACATTTTAAGGCTGTGAGGTTGTGAGATGTTTTGACAGAGATGGGAGGGGTATAAATTCCACTTTAGCTGTTTGTTCAGTGTTTTTCCTGACATTGTTTTTGTAGTAAGTCGCATGTAATTGCTCCATAAATGAGCTAAGACAGAGAAAAGCTCTCTGCTCTAAATGGGGTGGATCTTTCAAAAGCTCCCCCAAGGGATTTAATAACATCCTGTCTCACATAATCAGTGTCAGTTGTAGTCAGTCTAATCCTATTCTCATATGCAAGGTCGAAAAATAATTAGTAATGGTAAGATTTATTTGCCTGATATTAAACCGCAAACATTAGTTTGTCAGTCTCTGCAATTTACATGGGATATTGTTTTAGCATTGGCAAATGAGAAATCAGCAAAACAGACAAACATTTTTGTCTAAAGCAACTGCAAATTTTAAAGGAAACAAAATGGGAAAAGCTCCTGGTTCTGTTACTGTGTTGTTTCCTTTCTGAAAAAACATTTGTAAGAAATTTTTAAGTATTGCAAATAAGAAACCAACCTATTTAAAAAAAATATTGTATAGTCACTCCAGACAATTAGTAGTTTACTACAGGAAAAATATCAGTCTTGAACAACCTGATGATAAAGTTTTTCAGATTATCCAATTTTAAAACTACTTTTCATTATGCCAAGGCACTATAAAGTAACTAATTTTTCTCTTCTTTCTCCAGAGCTTCACTTATACTTCACTGATGTGACTGAGACCAACTCCAGTGTCAAGTGAGGTTGGAATTTGGACACACTGTTGTAATAGTCTGTTTCTTTGCCTTGTCCTAGAACATGAAGTATTTTACTTAAAATATTGTCTGTGGCTCATCTGGCAATAATCACAGAGGATACTTATAGACATATAGAGAATTTGAAAAAAAAGATACATGCATTTCTCAATGAAACATGATCAACACTGTCTAGAGAACAGCTAGTTGTTCATCAGTTTTGGTGCCAGAAGGTCATTGATCCACTGTGCCTAGAATAGACACATACAGACTGCTATGCCTACTTAAGAAACAATTTCATGAGGCAAAGAAATGCAATACCCCTTATGCTCCTCTCTCCATATTCTATAGGTGGTGAATAATATTTTTTTCCAGTTCTCTCTGCAACTGTGGCTGAAGAGGGGAGTGAGAATCTGTGAGAGAAGCCACTCCACAGATGCAGAGGTCAGTGCAGATGGAGGGGCAGGAAGTGCCCCAGGAGCTGGAGTATGGGCAGCCCAGGTGCAGCCCATGGTGAGAGAGTTGTGCCCCTCCTGTCTCCCAAGGGAGGGACTCTGCACTGGATTAGGGAGCGTGAAGAGTCCTCCCACTGAGGAGGAAGGAATGGCAGAGATAATGAGTGATGAACTGACCACAGCCCTCATTCCCTTCCTGGGACACTTGAGGGGCGGAGATAGATGAGAGTGAAGGAGGGAGAGGTGGTGGGAAGGTGTTTTAAGACTTGTATTTTATTTTCTCATTATTCTACTCTGATTTTTTTGGTGATAAACTGATTTCCCCAAGTGGGGCCTGTTTGGCTCATGGTGGAGATAGATGTGTGATCTCTCAGAACATGAGCCTTTCATAATGTTTTCTCTCCCTTCCCTGTCCAGTTGAGAAGTGACAGGGCAGCTTTGGTGGGCATCTGGTGTCCAGCCAGGGTCAACTCACACAGGAGAATCCACATGTCTATTTTACAAACTTCAAATGTAAATCTGAATTTTTTTTCTGAAATGTGTTTTCCACAGTTGGAGAATTTTGTGATTGCTCCACTTCTGAGAGGAAGACTTAATGAGTAGATTTAAGCAAGCCTTTGTGCAAAAGTCACTCCAAATCTCCTGTTAAATGGAGAAGGATTTTCTGAAAAGCAGGAAGGAATGTATCCTGGTCTACATTTTAGCTTAAAGTCAGTGATTTTTGAGACATGAAGGAGATTTGAAAGTCACCCTTAAACTGGGTTGTGCTATTATGATTTCTGTACTTGCCCAATTTATCCCTATTTTACCCCGCTATGAACAACTTGAGCTCAAGGACTGCTATTTTTGGTCCTATTAACACTATGAAGCTATTTTAAGGGCATGCTTTTATAAATACTAATAACCTGAGATGAAACATTGACAGAGCAAACTGAGAGAACCACAGAGGCACCTTAGAACATACTGTCACGACTCTACATCCCGTCCTCCTGGAGAAGGCACATGGCACTGATGCTGATTTAGCATCACAGGCTTGCAAGATGCTGTCAGCTGTGCTTTCCTTCTACCTGCTTTCCTACCAGTCATGCCAGTGTAGGTAACTGGCTGTCATCTCCATGGAACAAAGGGTGAAGCTAATAAAAATGTCAAACAATCCATTTTCTCTGAGGGGGTGGTAGTTCTATTCCTGGAACTACCAGAACTATCCATGACCACAGCATTAAACAGTGTAAAACTGCTGCATGGGCTGCAACAATGCATCTTAATGAATATTTTAATTATAACTCCCTAGTTGAAAAACAGGGTCTTACAGAAGCACGCACCCCACCAGTTGGGATATTTTGCTGGGACTGGACCAATAGCTCTGCACTGCAGACACATGCCAACAGAGTGTGTGACAATATAAGGAGGCTGGGAATGTCCATGAAGCAGAAAAGGGAGAAAGATGAGGATACCTGTAATCAGTGAAATTAATACCTATTTTATGACACTATAGGAATACAGAGATGTTGCTCTGCCAGCTCAATTTGACACATTTTAGAAGAGGCTGTTTTCTCTGAAAAAGGCCTGCTGGCTTCCATACCTCTCAGTAACTTTCTGACCAGGCAAAACCCCTCACTTTTTTCACTCATCCTATTTCTTTTCTTTTTTGCCTTACTCTTCTAGAAGGCTCCTGCCATAGCTTCTCTTTGTCTCCAGCTTTGCCTATCAGTTCAACCCCCAAATTAGATGTTTGTTGTAGTGTGACCACTGGCTACTCTTTGTGCATCAACTGTTGATTCTGGTAAGAGACCACTTCCATGTGCCCTCTTGGAAAGCCAGACACTAAAAACCTTCACCTGCCATAAACAGTTAGGGAGGAAGTCTTAGTCTTGAAACTCTAGGATCAAGAACACTTGACTGAGACTGAACCTATGTGAGATCTAGTTGAAAAACTAATGCTTTTGAAGTGCAAAACTTCAAAAGTTTATAAAATGATAGAACTACAGAACGGTTTTGGTTGAAAAGGACCTTAAAGTTCATCTAGTTTCAACTCCCCTGCCATGATCTGGGACACCTTCCACTAGACAAGAGTACTCAAAGGCCCATCAGCTACCTGGCCAAGCATTCCAGGGATACTTCTTTGGAAAACCTGAGCCTCACCACTCTCACAGCAAAGAATTTATTCCTAGTATTTTATTCCAAATTTATGCTTTTCCAGTTTAAAGCCATTCTTCCTTGTCCTATCACTACATGCCCTTCTCAAATGTTCCTCTCCAGCTCTCCTGTAAGCCCCCTTTAGGAGCTGGAAGTCCTCCAGATTCTTCTCCTCAGCATCACCCTGCTTTTGCATGTCTTAAATTTGCATTCTGATATTTTTGCTGAGTCTTCTGATGTTTATAGAACTCAGAGAGTTTACTTTTTCAAGTAAACAAGACAATGTTTGCATTCTTCTGCTCCAGGAGGAGCATTTGAGTGATGGGGATGTTCACCAACCTGATTGATGGGGTGATCATCTCTCTGGCCAATAACTGGCCACTTATGTACAGTATATATAAATGGAGTCAGAAATTTGAAATAAAGAGAGAACACTTTCATGCCTGCCCTCCCCCTGTCCTGCCTGGTCCTTTCATGCTCCTGCAACATATGGTGATGACATTGCCACACCTCAGAGCTGTTCTCAATCCATTCTCTGCTGTAGCAACGTGGCAGGATGCAGAGAAGCTGCTGCTACCATCTCGAAGTGTCTCCTTCAGAAGCTGCTCAGAGCAGGCCACAGGCACAGTCATTTCTAGTCCATGCACACACACATGCCTCAGAGGAGGAAAGGCAGGAAGGGCCTTTTGTAAGACATGTTCCAGCTGAGGTTTATTCCAGCATGCCAAAGGGATCAGGGACAAAGACCCAGACCCTGTGGTGCTCAGAGGTTAAGTAAGGGTCAGGAGGGAATGGTCTGAGGGCACAGGGGTGGAACAAAGGGCAAGGCAAAGGGCAGCAAACCCATAGGGAGGGTGAGGGATGAGCAATTGGGGCGGGCAGGGTTAAGTAGCCAATGGGGGAAGCAATCCAAGGTAGATTGGCAGTAGTTCTGCAGGGCACCATGGGGGAAATCCTCTCTTTCAGCCGAGGCAGGGAAACTCTATGGTAAATCTTTCCAGGGCTAAGCCTGGAAGTTTCCCTGAGGGGATTTTAGGATTCCCATACTCTGCCCAGCCTGTATTTGTGCTTGGGGTTGCCATCACCCACATGCAGGACCTTGCTCTTGGCCTTGTTGTAGTTCATGAGGTTTGGGCTCAGCTCTGAGGCCTGTCCAGGTCCCTCTGGGGGCATCCCTTCCCTCAGGTGTGCCAGCCCCACCCCACAGCTCGGTGTTGTCAGCAAACCCACTGAGGGTGCACTGGATCCCACCGTCCATGGTGGCAAAATGTAAAATACTGCCTTCTTTATTCCTCACTAAGGTATTTAAGCCAGCCCCATGTTAAAGCCAGACTACTGGCTGCAGGGTCTGGAATTCTTTTGTGCTGCATTTCAGGTGACCTCCTACTGACATGACTCTTCAGGCTCTGTTAATGGCACTGACATCAAACTGGTGGGATTGGGATGGATTGAGATTGAGATTCCCCTTTTCACCAACTTGGCAAGCCTAGGCTAATTATAACACAAATTCCTGACACTCTGGAAAGCTCCTCGAATATTTTAGGTTCCAGCTGCAAAGCAGGCTGGTTGAGGTCTTCTTAATGAAGAAAGTAATTGGCTATTTTTTTTTTTTCTCTAAGTAAACACACTTTTTTTCCCCTTAGTTATATTTTCTGAAATAGCTGACACATTTTAACACAGAAATGTGGCATATACCATTCCCATTAATACAGTCAAAATTTTTCAAAGCATTAAGAAATATGTCAGTGGAAAATTTGGGGTGGCCTCAGTGATCAGTAATGCTGGGTCGTCTCATCTCCCTTACCTACCTATTTATCCACCAATATTTGTCAAATCATGAGGGTGGCCTTATGTGAAGTAAACACTTATGAATATGCATACACATATGTGTATGTATATGTAGATACATACTTTAAATCCACTATTTTCAGGAAATATATGAGGGAAATAGTGCATAAAGGCTTTGAACTGCCATGCTTAGGCTATAAATATGTGAATGAACAATTATTACTCTATTAGGCGAGTTAACAAAGCAGTTGTGGTAGGATTGGAACTATTTGCAATGTTTAATTTTGTTTGTTGATGCTTTCAAAAATTGTGTTGCCAAAACACAAATTATATTTCATTGAGACCCAAGGCAGTCAGTTCAATAGAGGTATATGAACAAAATATAGGGATTTATGACTAATGAATGAATGAACTTTCTGTTCTCAAAATGCTAATATGACTTACTCTCTGTATGAGAGAAGCTAATCAGTTTTCCATAAATTTCTAATTAACAACAGGTTTAAGATCTTAAAAGTATCTGTGGAAACAGCTCACATTTTTCCAAACTATTGCTTTATTGTAGTAATGAGGTAATCTATTTTGTATATGGATATCCAATACAGGCTTTATTCTAGTGGGTTATAGCAACAAAATCCAAGATTGTGAAGCTTTGTATGCTTGGTGATCACTTTTCTTGGTATCACTGTGACATTATATTGTGGCTATATGATCTCACATTTTGTCAGTCTTTAAATGCATGAAATATACTAATAGATCTGAAATTTAATAGCTGGCTGAGTACATTGTTACTGATTATTAGATTTGCAGGAGAAAAAGAAAAACAGGTGCAGAAACCCTCCCTCCTGCAACTGCAGAAAAATATGATATGAATTAGTCATTCAGTATCTGCATGGAAATAATCATAAATTGTTAATAATATTTTGAGTCTCTTTGAGAAGCTGATCATCTGCATATTGTGAAAAACATCATCTTTACTGTCCTAAAACTTATAAACCATTGCTTTAAAATAAAAACAGTCACTCTTTAAGGGTTAGAGATCATCCTTGCAATATAATTCAATGACAGCTGATAGTCTGTATACTGCTTAAATGCATTTTGTTATTTCCAGTGGGAAACAATAGCCATAAATGCATTGTATAGGTGCCAAAATATACCTGTTGTCTGTGGACATTTCCCATTGGAACTGTGCCTGCTAATGTGTTTTATATGTCTCCTGAAGGGTCAGCATCAGCAGTGGCTCTCCAGTGCTGCCAGTGATAATACACAACAGCTTCTCTGAGGCATTTATTTTTATGATGAGGTTTTGCATAATGACAGGAAACAGTTTTCATGAGGAATGGTTTTCTGCATGCAGGAAAAACAAATATCAGATTGACCTAAGGGCTGTTCTTTCCTCCATTTACATTGGTTTTTTTTCTCCAACTAGCTGAATAGGAGTTGTTTCTAAAGTAATTAGGCCATCACAAATCATTTCCCCTCTACCTTTTCTCTATCAGAAATGTTTTGTTCCAGTGTCCCAGCAGCAGATCCCCCCCTTTTTTTTTTCACCCTTTTTTATGGCATTACTTCAGGCAATCTTTACAACACTCCAGGTGCCCTCTCTGAGGCCACTTAAAGCTTTGTTTCAGTGTGGAGAACATTATGGGGTAGCTATCAGTAAGAATCAGGTTGAAAAGATTTCTTTGTCAATGTGTGATTTTTATCAATCTTAAGGAGCTGAATTTGAAAAGATATTTTGGTTTCCTAGTTTGGAATGTTAAGATGCTTAAGGTATCAGCTGCATAAATTAGTAATGTATTAAAAGCTACCTTCTAAATCCTCTATTGCCAGTGTAATTTTCCTTTTCCCCCATTTTTCAAGTCTTCCTTGGAGCCTCTAAGTTTGGGAGCTTTAGATAATCACTGACTCATTTTGTCATCTAGGAATGCACTATGTAAGAGGTCTTTTCTAAATATATGGCTGTGTTTACTGCATACATCAACTGTGCTTGTATTTATATTTCATACCTTTTCCAAAATCTGCTGTGATGGTTTTAAGTAGGGGGATGTGAAAGTGTGAATAAAATCATACTGAATATAGAGTAGGATTATCTTTACTGAGAATAGAAGGTCTTTTTTGCAAAGATTCATCAGTGCTTTCAGAGTTCCAGCAGTCCATGCCTGGTGCCTCCAGAGAATCTAATAATTACAAGTCATCCCTTTAAAATCACACACATTTTACATGGTAAGTAGAATAAGGCTAACATTTAATACTGAAATATACCATACCATAAAGAGATATCCTAAATTATATCTGGTGCCTCAATAACTTTCATTTAGTCACTGAATGCAGTGATAAAAAGACCTTTAGGCTAAAGATCTGTTTTCTAAGTAGCTCCAGTAAACTATGGTGTGAGGTGTTTCAGCAAGAGAAGGAATGTTGGCATGCTCAGGAAAGGGCAGTGATGTTTTTGGGAACATTATGCAGAATTTCAGTCACCCTTTTCCAAGAAAGACATTCATTCTGGGAGAGATCCACAGAAAATGGTTTTTCTGAGACCTGGGGCATCTCATAAAACAAACTCAAAGTTTGTCTAGATCAGTCTAAAAAAAGAAAAACTGAGTGGTGATATGGCTGATATTGTAAATATAACAAGGAGGGGCAAAAATTATTTCCTCTAAAGAAAAGTAATGGCTTAAGAAGAAACTGATCATGATCACATTTTCTACTGGAATTTTGAAGATTTCTAATGACAGAAGATGATTCTGAAACAGACTTTTAATAAGAATAGCAGATAGAGAACCACTTAGAAGATGGAATAATGATTGCCTGTAAATGCAGATCAGTGTCCCCAAATGTCCAGGTTCCTGAATGTCTTTTTTCCTAAGCTGATTTTTCACAAAAAGGCTACTGTCAATAGATATTTTCTAACAATTGATCTCAGTCCTTCCAGATGTCACTCCCTTCAGTAATTGGTACTTGTGGGGGAACAGAACCAGGCACCATATTAGTGCTGCCAATGGCTGGAGGCAGAAATGGAAGAAATGTCATTGAAAAAAATAGTCTTACCTTTCAGAACCTGATGCAGCTAATGAATTTGTCATTTGATCTCTGCTAGCAATGCATTTATCAGTTCAACACTTTTATGTGTTTACAATACGAATGGTCTGCTGCAGTTGAATTTACAATTGAGAATACCATGATTACAGAGATAATATCTAGAGAAACATTCCCAGGAGATGCTTCCAGGCAGCTTAAAATCAATAGACATGATGAGTATTTTACATCTTTTCAGATTTTGCTTCTGATTTGACTATTACAACCCTTATCTTTTACCCCCGAAGAGCATGAGTGCTTTCACTGCAGATAGATTTCTGTGTTTCTTTCACTGAGAAAATTAAGCAGCAAGTGATCTGCTTCAGAAATCTGCTCACTGGAGAACTGGTAAATATGCATGTAAACAACTGCCCTAGAGTATAATCTGAGCTATTTTTATGTTGCATTTTGGTAGGTTAGAAGAAGGAATTAATTAAAACAAGAGAGATTAGACTTCAGAAAGTGTTTTTCTGACTCCTTGGAAACCCAGTCGGGGCCTCCTTTTCTGCTTGCCACCACAGATTTGGATTATTTTTGCCAAATTCTGATTTTATTGAAGAATTTATTCAGCAGTGACTGTACTTCTGGTAAAATAATTCAGTGAAATTACCTGGGCTAGATGGCATGCCCTTTATCCCTTGTATATCCATGCAGATTGTCTCAGTCCATCTTTCACTCTGTGGGGCTATTTGAATTGATTCTTTCTAGTTTTATGAGCCTTCCATGATACAGGACAGATTTTCTGTTGTCTTAGGGTACACTACATTCATTTTGCAGGCACTTCTCTATGCCAGGCACTGTTACATTGGACCCTTGAGTATGCCAAATAAAAAATACACCTCCCAATACAGAGACAAACAGCTCACTTTCTTGTTGCTTGACTTTCTCCCCTACCCTTTTCCTTCTTCTCCATTTAAAGCATGAGTTTATTGAGGGAGAAGAAATCTCTTAGGATCGTGGGACAACAACATGCAGTATAATGAATCCTTATCTCAGGATGGGACCTTAAGTGTAAAGAAGAAAACTGAGAGGAAGATCCTGGTGAATCTGAGTAGAAGATCTTTTGAGAAAACAAGAAAAAGACTAAAAATGCATCCAAGGGATGGCAGCCTTAAGGTGTGTTAAAAACATTCCAATACTCTGAGATGTGTTCAGTGTTACATTTCAGAATAGCTAATGGGGAGATTTCAAAATTATTTCATTATCCTACATACCAATTTAAACCAGACAAATATCAATAATGCAGGAAACAGAGCTGACTCAGAGGCAAAGAAAATGCAGATTTTCATCACCCTGTGGATGAGTGCTGTTGAGGGAGACGGCAGGGCTGTGGAGAAGAAGGCATGGTGCTCCTGCTTGTGCCAGGACAAGGGGCCATGACCACTGCTGCTTGCAAGAAGGATGAGTAAGAGTTTTTAGTCTACTTAGAGCATCCTTGCCTTTGGCAGTAGCAGTGGCAGGTCTCTGGCAGAAGCAAAGCAGGCAGCTGCCCCAGCAACTGCACACTTTGTCTATGTCTAAAGCTGGCTCTACAAATCCCATTCCATTTATTTCAGGGCTTGAAACATCTACTATACCTGGCGCAAGGCCCATCCTGTGCTTTGAAAGTGCTTTGGGGAAAAAAACCCAAACATACCACAAAACAAAATTGCCAGGTGTGAGCAATCAGAGCACAATTAAATCTATTATGAATGGAATGAATTATCTCCTTAAAAAAAAAAAAATCTTAGCTGTTGTGGAACATGTCTCATTTAGCAATTAAAAGATGTTTATGTTCAGGTGAGTCTTATAACTGCCTGGCTAACTCCTGTGCTGCGGCTCTTCAAACTTTCTCTTGCCAGAACAGGCTGTGTGGCAGAAAACAGATTCAGTTTTCATCCAGATGTACATCAGTGAGTCACGGGCATGAGACTGCTTTATTCAGTGTAGACAATGTCTGCCTAGGATAACAGCTAACCAATGGATACTGTTAAAACTAGAGAAACAGAAATGCAGAAGGTGTAATGGTGAGAATCTGATCACAAGGAATACACCTCTCAAAGGGAGGGCATCGAGCACTAAAGGTGGGACAGGCTCAGAAGAAATACTTGGCTGAAGTGCAGGTCCTGTTTTCAAGCCATGAGTGCAGAAAAATTGTTCCCTCTAACTGGTTCCAGAGACACAGAGAGTTTGGGGTTCTGGAGTGCCCTGGGAGGTTGTGCAGACACTGATCTGCCTGAGGACAAGTGGCCAAGCTCCCCAGCACTACTGAGATTTCTCTGCAAGGCAAGAGGTACAGGTGCTTGCTGGAGCTTGACCCATTCATGGTGCTTCAAACCCCCTACCCCACAGGGATGGGAGTACAGAGTTAGTAGAGCTCAGCAGCTGTGATCTTTTATTTTAAACACCCACTTGTAGTGATGCATCTCCCGCACTTTCAGTGATTTGAGCAGGCAGCACTGTTTTATTTCAAATTGAAGACCTTAGTCTTGTTTCTACTTTTTCCCAGGATATGCCCTTGCTAGGTGGCTATCTGCACAGATTTCCATGCCTTCCACTCAAGACTTGGCACTGGATAACCAGGAATACAAAGTCACGAAGCCACCAAAAAAGGAAGCAAAAAAATTAAAATGAAATAAAAATCATTTCTGTATCTCTCCTTTTCCTAACTATACTGTATTTCTCTCTTCAGCTGTTTAAGGACTCTGGGTTCCTTTTCCAGGAGGTCTGAAAGTCCCTTGTGGACCCAGGGATCAGTTCTAAAAGCAGTGCCATGCCTGTGTTCTGTGCCCAGAATGCAATTTGGCTCAGGCAGCAGAAAGAGCAAGCATGTGTACTTTAGGTGCAGTACACTGATGCTAACTAGGCTACACAAACAATTTAAATTTTAACAAATTCCTTTCTATGTGGATGCCAAGTGCAGCTGATGGTTAATTGGGCCTGAGGTTTGCAACAGTGTTACGGTACAAACATGAAAACCAGAAGGTCTGGTCTGGGAGCTGCTCCCCTCAAAGAAGAAAACCCAACATATACAGGAAGCCAGAAAAGCAGAATTTCTAGTTTGGTAGTGAGGCCAAGACAGAGAAATCTGGTTCCTGCTTGTGCAAGCCTTACTGGTCATAAGCAAATGGAGTCAAATTACCAGCTCAGTCAAAGGGTAACATTCTAATACCTTCCTGAAGAATACTGAAACTCTGGGCCAGTCCTCAAGGAGCTGGAGACTATCATGTGGCCATTTCAGCCAAATTTTTTAGGGCTGCAGATGTCAAGTGAGCCTGTAAATAGCAGATTGTACTTGCTTTACTCTCATGCAATTTTAGAGTCTCTAACTCTCCCCTGGTCCCTGCTAAAAGGTATCATCATCTCCTTTGCCAGAAATGTGCTACTGCTTAGCAGCTGAGTAATGGGGTTTGTCTCTGCAAAATTACAGCTTTAGGATCCTGCCAGCTCCAGACCAAGGAGCTCTTGGCTTCTACAAGTACAGAAGTTATTGCATTAAAGCAGGGTAGATTAAAGGATTGGCTGTTGCTTGACTTTTGAATTGGGGAAAGCATCAAGCCTCATAAACAGACACCACAGCTGAGCTAATGCAAATGCCAGGAGTTGAGTAGCGCTTGATGATGAGGTAAGCACTCCTCCCCAACCCCCATCTGCTGGGTGGTATTTGCAGAAGTTGGTGACTACTTAATAATGTTATAGTCTGCAAGGGACCTCTGGGAATGCGAGATGACAGAGGAAGTGTTTGTGGGAGAAAGAATCACTAAATAAAGATAGCTCATGTGAGAAAACAGCAAGTCCTCAATTATCAAGATAGTTTATTCAGAACAGTTTGTGTTTTCTTTTTGATCTGACATGTTCTCCTTGCTTTATATAAAGAGAATTTTGGGAGCTGAAAGGCTACCTCCCCTCAGCTTCACTGGTCTTGCTTGTACATTGCTCATTCCTAACATCCCTTTGATTTCCTCTGCATAATGAGAACTGAGAGTATAAAATTAAGAGGTTTAACTTTCTCAGGTCTTTATATTGTGTTTGTGCAGAACAAGATCACAGAAAGTACTGGAATTTTTGTACTGCGTGAGCAGTAGCTATTCTGCAGGAAGGCTGACAACTTTGACCATCTGCTCTAACTCACTGCAACTCACTGCTAACCACTGCACTATTGCAGCTAGTGAACATCTGAACTCTTGGTATTAGAATTCAGAATTTTTTACAAAGTTTGAGGGTTTTTTGTTTGGTTTTTTTTCTTCTTTTTTTCCTTTTTTTTTGTTTTGTTTGTATTTTGGAGGGGGGTTGTTTTTTTGTTTGTTTGTTTTGGTTGTTGTTGGGGGTTTTTTTGCCTTTGAGCATAGATAAAAAGTGTGTTTTGTTACTTATTTCAGCAGCTGCTAGTCACTTTCAATCTATGGTCTTTCAGAAAGAAACTGCATTCCTCCATTGCTACTGGAAGACTTAGGCTTGATCCCGGCAGCTGCATTACACTTTTAGATGAGCAATCTTCTTGAATACTTACAGGAATATCCAGTTATAGCTTGTTCTAACAGAATCTTTATTTTCTCACTCTCCTTTGCAAAGTGTATTTTGGCATCATCCCTGAACTTCCTACTGGCAACTACCTCTTTGCTGAGAAGTGACATCCTTTCATGGTCTAATGCCCAGTATCTTGTTCCTGTCTTGTTTACATGTAATCCACTTTCAACAGCTCCAGACATCTTGGCAGGAGGGCCAAGGCACACTCACTAACTGTGTTTCTTGGCCTTTTTCTGATAAGACTCACACTTGTTCTGTTCCCTATGGACCCTCTGACAAGTATGGAAGTGGAATTAAAAATCCTATCCTTTTTCTTCCTTTCTGTGTTCCAGGGCAAGAGGAATGGCAGTTCCTGCACTCTGGGGAATACAGACAAGCTAAAATGTTTGGATAGCAAGAGGGTGGAAGGGCATGGAGCCAGCAGTGTCCTGTGTCTGAATTACTGGCTGACATCTGGGAGAGCTCTGTAGGAGTCTAGCAATAAAATTCTACAATTTCTCTTTAATGGGCTTCATCTTTAAGGTCCATTTTGATACCTTAGGATTAGTTTTTGCCCTGCTGTAGTTAATATTGAAAAGCCAATGGGAATTTGGGGTTTCTGCTTTGATTTCATGTGAATTCTCTGGCCAAACCTGTGGCCAAAGTTAACATTTAATAGTAATATCTCATCATATGACAGGATGTTTATGCTCTTATACGATTGCTTACTAATAGGTTATGTATTTATAATGTGTCAGAGCCATGATTTGCTACCTTCTGACTCCTGAAGACTAATCCAGGCAGATGATCAGCTTTACCACCTCATTATACAGATCTGAGTTAGCAAAAATCCCTCACATATTAGAAAGTTCTGACAGTTGTTTTGATTGTTTTTCACTCTCAATATATTTCAGAAGCACTGCAACCAATCATTTGTCTTGGACAATTAGACCAGGATAAGGCTATAGAAATGGGAAATGGAGGAAGAAAAAACAAAAATATTTAAGGTTAGCTAGTGATGTGTTCAGCCAGCTGTGCACATTTCTGGTTTATAGCATGAGTTATAAAGAGTTACTACATTGAGTATCAGTATTAGAAGTGGGACACTAAAACTAATGTGTGTCCTGTGCACCCTGTAGAAAGCTGTGGGACCACTTCAACTTTTGCTAGATACTTCATTAAGTGTTAAGGAAAATAATAAAAAAAAAGGCAAATAATTTCCATTTGGTAAGGGTTTCATGTCCTGATGGGAAAAGCACTTTCACTGCAGCCAAGTCTTGCTTTCTGATGAACTCCCATGGGTAGTGTAAAAGTATTAATAGAGTTTGCTATCCTCACTGTACTGATGTTCAATCACAAGCTTTTTCCAACTCTGCACTTTTTTAGAGGACAGTAATTCATTGAAACCATTCTTAGCAAGTCGATGTCAATTAAATTACAATTACCAATACATTCCATTTTCATTTCCTCTTTTAAATGAAGTTGAATGATAGCAGTACAAGTCAGAAAAAGGATTTAAAATGAGCTGAGGTCTCTCCAGATTTCTGTGAATACAAGCTTCATCCTCTTAGGGTAGGCAGCAATTTTTTGTGTGTATCCCAACACTTTTCTCTTCATTTGGACCTGACAAGGTAAATGACTAATAAAAGTGAAAAAAGAAAAGTAGATGCAAAGCAAATACTGTTGTCTGGATTTATTGAGCCCACTTGATGGTGTTGAAATTATTTTTTCTTATTTTTATAATAATTAATTTTGTTCAGACCCGCTAGTGTATGTCAAACACACCATAAATGAATAAAGAAACCAACCTTTCTTATTCATAAATGAATAAAGAAATAAGCCTTATGTGTCAATAAAAACTATGTACTCTAAAATTAGTGTGTCTACTGCAGCTCAGAATAATAAATGGAGAACAATTTGTTCCCTTTTATGTAAATTGAATTTGATTCTCAATAAGAAATACATCAGCTTTTGCTTAAAATGGACAGTCCTACTAATTTAGAAGATGGAAAAACATGGGTAGCCTCAGGAAGGACAAATAAGGAGCTGCCATGTGAACCACCCCAGTTGTGGGGAGGTAGAAAACAACTGAAATGTTCTTGGGGCATGCTCCCAACAGCACATATGGCAACCAAATCCAGACTGTGATGATGGCAATGGGCCATGGGAGTGCTTTTCTTGGAGGCTTTGACTTGCAGGTTACCTGGTATAAATGGACTATAGGGAATGACCCCAAGGAAAGGAAACTCACTCCCAGCATTGACTCCCTACAGCATTTTCTGGGGACTGTCGGAAAAACTTTCAAGACACACCATGAGGATTTCAACAGGTTGCAGAAGGAGGTGCCTGAGAGCTCCTGAGCAAGCTATTGGCATCCTGTGCTGCTGCAGATGAATTGGCATGGGGAAATGTCACAGGAATCCCCATTTGGAGAGCCTGGACTGAAGCAGAAAAGTTAAGGAGTGGGAGACAGGATACAGAGAGAGTAACAGAGTACACACTCCTTTCTCCAATGATTTGCTAGGTACTCATGCTTCCTTGGACATCACAGTTGAGATATTTGTTGCCTGGGGCAGTTGTATCCTCACCTTTCATTTGCAGCCTGGGAAAGGAGCAGTGGATGAGCTCTGTCAGTCACTCCATCCCTCCTAAAGCAGAAACCTCTACCCCTGATTAGCCTGACACAGTCAGTAAAACCCAAGGTCACCTGCAGAGAAACTTCAGGATGAACCCTCAGCTCACAGGGCTGACATTAGTGAGCCTTCGCTCACTTGCACTGGGCATCTCTTGGCTAGTGGTATTTCATACTGTCTTTAAGGATTGTGTTAGGAGTTTAAGTTTTTCCTCTTCATTCCATTTATTTAGTGTGACTGGAAGTACTGAGAATAATCTGAGATAAAGATATTTTAAGTATCTGCAGGCTTGGAACAATAACTCTACAGTGAAGCATCACTGGTGTGAAATACTCAAGAATGCTAATTTAGATGTAAAGCTGTGTTAGAACTTGGGTGCTTAAGGTCAGGATGATGTGCAGAACCTTGGGTAAAATCTGTGGGTTTAATACCAAAGTATTGTTGGCAGACTGAAAATACTTGTGATACATGCCAGACATGAAAGTTTTAATTAAGTAATGTACTTTGGCCCTTCTATTTTTCCATATTATGTGCTTTTTTCGCTCGATTTGGAAACTATACTTGTGTCACACTGTTGGCGAGGAAACCTCTGCATTTAACAAGATTGATGCAGTGTTGCTGGTTCTCTCCTGTGGCCCTGAAGCACTTTGGATGTTGCAAATGGCAAATTGAGCCACATGAAACACTTTCAGGTATGTGCTGTGACAAACCAATCACCATATTTGGCTCAATCACCATATTTGGGCCAAATTAGTGCTGCCGTGTTGGTCAGTGAATGAATATATTGCTGCTGTTAAAAAAACACAGTGCACTGTGTTTACCTATTTTTCAACCATAGGAGAATCTTGTATTCACTGAAGGACAGATTATGGCCACTTCTGCATAATAATTTATAGCAGAAATATAAATTTCTGCTCTAAGCAGAGTACGCCTCATTCTTGTACTTTACAAATGAGATACACTGTCATAGGAAGTATTTGCAGAATGCAAGAGAGGTGCTTAATTTTTCCAATCTCTGCCCTTTGACATTTCAGAACCACAGCAAGGAAGACAAAGACCCTAAATTATGAGTGCCTTCTGCCCTGCTGTTTTACAAAAATGAGGCAGAGTAATGAATGTATAATGGGTTCTCAGTAGTGAATTAGGTACCTCTGTCAGTGCTAAAGGTAAATAGCTTATTGCATTCATCTCCCTTTTCTTACTGTTTATGAGTAAAGAACCATCATGCTTGAAGGTAAATCAGATCTGCCTTTTATGGTGCAGTATGAATAGACTCTGGGCTATACATTTTATCTCCCTCTGGGCTAGATTATCTGCCCTCCAAGGCTGTTAGGCCACTGCACTTTATATGCCTTTTTCTCTTCCTTCAGCTTCTTACCTAATCAAATCTCACAGACGATCTAAACAGCAAACAAGTCACAAAGAAACAGTTAAAGAAGATATCACAAATGTTATGGTGATGCAAGACTGAAATAAGTACTTTGGGCCACAAGGATCTGCTCTCTATCATGTTCTATAATCCATTTATTCAACTGACTGGGATTTTTCTTAAAATTAATTTCATTTTAGTCTTTAGCCCCATTTTCATGGTTACAAATAGTCTTTCAACTACAAGAGTAAATGTATTCCTACTCAATTTGTGCTCATTTGTTTTTATACCCATACTGCCCTGTTGCTTAAAACATTTGTCTACCTCTCTGCTCACTCACAACTTTTGACTACTTATAAAGAACAAGATGGGGGTGGGAAGGCAATGAGGTAGTCAGAAAAATTACATGTGAATAACTGAGGTTTAAGAAGGCATCTCCTTGTAATTGAGATGATGGGTGAATTTGATGATTGACCTTTTCTTCTTCTTTGTCCTCCCTGTTGGCTCAAGTCAGTTGTATATACTGATTTGCGAGACCTGGCTCCAAAGAAAAGAAATCACAGAAATCCAGCTGAGGGAAACATAAGGACAACCTGCAAGAGCACCCTGATACCTCAGGGGTGAGGTTAGAGGGGTCTGAGGACGTCAGGACAAAGGCTGGGCAGAAGGGCCTGACCAAGAGGTATCTGAGGTGAACTCTTTTGCTCTATCTCAAGGACTGATCCAGAGTTCTACTTGAACTCTGGATGTTTTTGCTCTTGTCACTAAAGCAGTTTCGTATTTTCAGTAAAGATTGGATGGTATTTGTTTATTTGGCAGGTTTTTAAACAGGACTTGCTGATAGCTGCTGTTGGCACCCTGCTCCCTGTGTTCTTTGCAAGAATGGTGTGTTTATTGTTCCTGAATTCAGAGCACCTTTATCCCCACACTAACAATGCAATGAGGTTTTGAGTACCTCGTTTCTCCCAGTAAAGATGAAAGCACTGCGTCAGAGACACACAGGCTCAAAGTCCAGTGTCAGAGCTAAGATTCTCCTGCCCCTGAACTCTCTGTGCAGCGGTGGTGTGCCCCTTGCCCCAGGTGCCCATGGTTTTGCCATGTGTGCAGGCAAGGCCTGAGGAGATGGCTGTGAAATTAAAAAAGGTTTCAGCAGAAGCAATTTCTCTGAAGCATGTTTCCTGCATAAATGTCTGCATCCTCCTCAAGAAGAGAAAGATCCATCCCTTGATTTAAGCTAAAGTGATTCCAAGGGAGAAGCCTCCTTTTCCTTGTAGCAGAAACATATATGTTGTAAATGTCAAATCACTGCAAGGCTTGCATTTTGATGTCGTTTGTAGCACAGGCTACAACTATTTTTCATTCAAATAATACATCTTGGCTAGGAAGCTGATAAGCAGTCTCTGAGATTTAGTTATCTTTTTTTTCTACCTTGCAAATACTTTCTGTGTGACTTAATCCCTCCCAGTCCCAAGGAGAAGCTTTGATCTTCTCATGTATTCTTATGAGTTGCACCAAATAATCTCACATAGATTTTTGGTGTTGTGACCTTTGCTAGTGTTAAATTCTCTGCCTTTGCTGGTCAAGTGAAGGCCTCCAGGGCAGGTTGAAACTTTTGACAGTGGATGGCTGTACTTTGCTCTGGGTCACACAACTCACTTTCACAAAATTCAGTCACACAGCTCTCCTTCCTATTGGTGCCATTGATTTTTTTTCATGGTTGCTCTCTGATGTTCATTAAGTTTTGTTTTTAATAGTTCACTTCATCGTCTGGCAGGGGTTTTTAGAGTGCTAAAGCCAAGTAACCTTTTTTCCTCTTGTAGGCTGAGCCCAGTAATGAGGTGTTCACAAACTGAATATGTTCAATTTTGCACGTTGGAGAAACAGCATTTTTATGAGGTCAGAAAGTGGAAAAGAATCTTAATTAAACAAAATTCAAACTAAGGGCCTACATCCTCCAAATCAGTCTGAAATATGCTGCCTGGGCTCATTGGATCTTGAACAGGGATTTTTAAGATTTCCTTACAATACTGAATGAATATTAAGATCTTTTTAGGAAGAGATTAAAGCATCTGGCTTTCCAAATAGATGTTTCTTATCAACTGAAATTCATATGAAAAACTTACAGTGAGAAGAGGGTAAGAAGGCACAGTGATGGACAGGCTGATTACACTATACTGGATGACCTATTGATTGGGCAGTGCATCCAGTTCAGCATGTTTAATCATTTTCCACTTTGCACAGGCTGCTTTATTGCCCTCAGTTGGCAGAGTTCTTGCCTGCAACTCAGGGTGTTGGAATAAAAGCAAAGGGTTCTGAGCAATCCTTGAACTTGAAGAAACAACATGTACTACAAGAAATCATCTGTTCTGTACTGGGTAGGAGTGTACAGCTTGGTACCGTTGGTTTTCTTTCTTTGTTTGTTTGGTCTTAATTGTTGTTTCCTTTTTCAGTATCAGACACTTAAACACTGTGCCTGAAACCACACTGTTCACATCCTTTTATAAAACATGACTGTCATCTATTTACTAGTAGTAATGGCAGTGCCTCAGCCGTGCTAGCAGTGATGATTGGAAAAGATGTCTGTGTTAATATGATAAATGCCACTGTTCAATTTCAATCAAAAAACAATTTTACACAACAGCATGTCACATGTGAATTAATTTTCTCCCTTGCTCCAAGCTGTAACTAATCTATGTATTTGCAGCACACCTATTACTGCACTATTTAGACATTTTCAGGTTTGGTCTTTAGAAGTGTTTGATATTCATTTAACTAATTGGGGAAAATAAAGACTATCCAGTTTCATAAATAAAAGGACAAAAATGAAGAGTAACCATGTTGTTCTGAAGTACTAGATGACTGAAGTTAAAATGGAGTTCTACACAAACATTAATTATGCTCTGTGCTTCCTGCTGAGTGACTGTGTTCAAGAAAAATTGCTCCCTACAAGTCAGTGCAAGTTGTCATTACAGTGAGTATGTAGGGGTTTATAATGGGCTGAAATGTGCACCCTGATGTTTTATACAAGTGACTTCCACAACTCTGTTCCTTTTAGGCTCTGAGAAAACACTTCTGTACCTTCACAGGAAATATGGAGCCTGGCTTCTCTGGCTTTTTGGAAACAACAGTGATGCTTTACTTGCAGATGGAAAATAATTTTCCCCTGAACAGTGGCTCTCAAAGGTTTGGTTTTTTCTTCTCTCATATAAGTGCACACCATATTTCATGCATGAGCATAAGGATACAAAGAAATCTAACACTGGTACATGCAGACATGGAATCGGTCACCCAGATGACCATGGCCACAAGCACAAATATCTACACAGGAGATGTGAGTTTGTGTCTATGTTCATGTCTGCCTACCTCTGTCCACAGCGTAAAAATCCTAAAGGAAAATAATGAACTTGCCCCAGTCATATGGTCATTTCTTTATAGAAACACTTTGTCTCTTCCTGGTAAATGCTTTTCTTAAAATGGAGTTGCAAACCCATATAATTATAACTGATTGAGCTCAGTGTTTATCAGAAATTATTCTGTTGGATGGCATCTGTTACAGAGGTAAAAAAGAAAATTCTGTCCTTAAATTGAACCATGTTAAAGGAGAAAACCCAAAATAAAATACATTTGCAGTAGATATAGATGTTGTCCTTTAAACTCCCATTCCATCCAAAGGGAATTTCAGTGTATGGACCTAGACCGGGAGTCTGTAGAATCATAGGAAAAAGTAGGTTGAAATGTGCTTCTGAAGGTCATGTGGTCAAACCTCTTATTCAAAGCAGTTTCAGTCAGAGCAGAGTGCTTAGGGCCTTGCCCAGTCACATTCTGAATATCTTTAAGGATGGGAATTTCATAATCTCTCAAACCATTCTACATTAGTTTTCCTCTCTCCTATTTTCTGGTCTCGGACCATTGATACAACCAGACTTGAATTTTACCAAAATGCACACCAAGAAAAATGTTCCATTTAGTGAAAACCCAAAACAGAGGCACTGCAAAATTTTTGTCTGTTAGGAAAATCACTAGTGAGAAATGGTGAAGAGGGTGAGAGGAATTGATAGCAAAGCACTGAATCTGTTAGAGAATTTCACACTTTCAGGGCTGCCTTGCAATTTCTAGTGGAAAGTTTTAGTGGAGAAATTCTTGTTTAGACTTTTGTGTGGACATAGAATCTCAGAAAAGTTTGGTTGGGATGGAATATTTAGAGGTCATCTAGTCCAACCAAAGCCCCTGCAATGGGCAAGAGCATCTTCAACTAGATCATTCTGTTCAGAGCCCCATCCAACCTGAACTTGAATGTTTCCATGGATGGGATATCCACCACTTCTCTAGGCAACCTTTGCCAACATTTCACCAACCTTCTTGTAAAAAAAAGATATTAAAAAAAAAATCCTTTAAGGAACAATTTAATTTTTTCAGCCTAAATATACCCTCTTTTAGCTTAAAACCATTTACCCTTGTTTTCTAGCTACTAATTTTACTAAACTAAACAGTATGTCCCCTTCTTTCTTATAAGCCTCCTTTAGTTACTGGAAGGCTACAAAAAAGTCTCCCTGGAGCGTTCTCTTTTCCAGGTTGAAAAAACCCAGCTCTCTCAGCATTTCCCTCTCCAAGAGGACATCCTCAGCTTATGACTAATTGAACAGATTTAGCCTTCCAGAAGAGTTTATCTGGTGTTTGAATTTGCTTGTTTTCTCCACTGACATTATTAATAGTTTGTCTGGCTTATGGCTCTTTTTTCCTGGAGGAAAAGGTGGGCAACTTTCCTATCATGCCCATCCCATTGCAATGCAGAGGTGATTGCTAGGATTCAGCTATGCAGACATTGATAATGGCACTACTACAATGAGAATCAGAAAAAAAAATCACTGTATGCTTGTCCTCTCAGTGCCTTTAATAGCTGCTGCACAGTGAAAGGTTGAGCATCCTTACTTTTTCCATTAATGTAAAACTTCTTCACTGAACTCAATATAACTGCCCAGGACTAAGGAGGAGACATGTCTGTAGCCTGCAGTAGAAAATCCAGTTTAGTCTTTGTGCTTTAGTATTGTCACTGGTGTGCTGCAGGAATGGTCAGAAGACAATAATTCTTCCACCTGTGTGTTTTAAAGGCCTTCCCAGTGCAGCTGCACTGTTTATTCATTCTCATTCCAGTCATCTCCTTCAATATCCTTTTAATTAGATGCATGACATCTTCTCTGCTAGAGCAAAATGCCACAAGCAAGCAAGGTGCTCACTTCTGAGGAAAAGGAGCCTGATCTGCAAGTCACTTTTTTCAACTCCACACAGATTTTTCTTTTCTTTTCTTTTCTTTTCTTTTCTTTTCTTTTCTTTTCTTTTCTTTTCTTTTCTTTTCTTTTCTTTTCTTTTCTTTTCTTTTTTTTTTCACTCTCTCAGTTGGAAAGATAAAACTTACTTCTAGTATTGCAAGTGTAAGCAGCTCTGCTTAACATTAATTTTAGGAAGATCTTTTGGAAGCGTATTTTAGGAAGGCTCAGCAGCTGGAAATGGATGTGTCTATAAACATACAGACGTATGTACAATGTACCCAAGCCTGACACTTGAATAGGTGCAGTGCTGGTACAGTTATCCTCTTGGAAACCATGAGAAGCTGGGGTTGTCTGTCTGGGAGCCACAGATAAAGAAGGAAGGCAGGTGAATGCCTTAGCTGAAACCTGCAGCACAGAAAAGGGCCCTGGAGTGCAGGATTCACACTGCAGAACCCCAGGAAATCTTGGGTGCTCTCCTGTGCTGCTTGATGGCTTTGGGCTTGGAGCTGTCACCCATAGACAAAGGGCTTGGGGTGCTGCAGTTGCTGAGCTTATTCATGTAAGTGCTGAATGTTTTGTTTCAAATTACATGCTGAAAATGTCCATTTGTTCCCATTTGAATATACTCCATTCAAACTTGCCAAGATTTATGTTCTAAAATGGGAGCTGATGTCCCATTCTTTGCAATCACTGTATTAGCACTCAAATAGTCTTGCTACCCAGCTGGAGAGTCCTTTGAACAATCACAGCACCTAAATATGGGAGATCCATATCTAGAATGCAGTTTATAATGCAAAACTTAGAGTCCAAACAGCATTTCTGAGAATGGGAGCAAAAGATGCGAGGCTTAGAAAAATTAAAATGCAGTTTCTTTCCAAGTCAATGCAAAGAATACAACTTCAAATGTGAAGAACTACACAGAAACTACTGCAATGCCTTATTTATCTAATGAAGACTGAAGTAACTCATGAGCTTTTAATGACGTAGAATCAAATATTAACTCTTATGCAATGAGTCATCTGCAGATCTGAATCTTCCTCTGGTGTCCTACTAATCAATAAACTCTCTTGTCCTACCTGCACCTGGTATATTTGAATTAGATAACCATTTGATGAAGGTGCATCATAGCTTTCTAGATCCTTCATATTGTCTTTTTAGTCTCAAAAAGAGCTCTCCACCATTCCCATTTTACAGATGAAAACTGAGGCCTAAAACTGTTAAACAGGACATCCATACAGTCATTGAAATGTTAAAATCCCTCTGAGAGATTTTCAGTATCTCTCTCTTTTTTTTTTTTTTTTTAATAAAGTATTTTTCCTAAACTAGTCTGCTTCAAAAATTTCCCTGCAAAGATGCTTCCAGCTTGGATACAAACTTCCCTCTTACTAAACAAACCTTCTTTGTTTTTTTAACCCTTGCCTTTCAGACCTGTAAGGAGTGTGGGTGGTGCATCCCATGGCATTCCAGATTTCTGCTAACATCTACGTCCTGCCTGGGTGCAGGATGCATTGTCTTGAGTGGCTGGGCAGCAAAAATGCCTCAGGTTTTCCCAGATGGCAGAAGAATCTCTCTGCTTTGTTACATACCTCTAACTGTCTACTTTAGTCAGCCTAGCAAAAAGAAAAGGATCTGAAAGTCTCTTTGATTGATATCTCAATCTGTCTTTTCATTTCTTCTGCTGCCTGTTTCACCTAGATTCTGTCACCGATAATTTGCTTTTAAATGTAATTGATAAGCTTCCAAACCATCCATCTCCTCCCCTAACCACAACTTCTTTCTATGCATTAATGACTGAAAAGTTACATTTTCATTTAAAGTGAATTTGCAAAGCAACCTTTAGATAATAGGCAGTTCTAATATTCTGACATCGTTGAAGCTATTAGAAGAATAAATCAAAAGAAAATTCTCCTACTGCCTGCACAAAATGGGAGGAAGAATAGAGCAGAGGCCCCAGTAGTCTGAGGCTACACAACAGCAATTACCATAAACTGAAAAGGGCAGAGAAATGGTAGCTGGAATTGGGCTTATCTCCCTGAAGTTGAAAGGTGTCAGAAAGAGGTGGGGGGTGGGCAGGAAACTCCACTATTGAAACTGAAGTCGTGGTAATTGCCTTCATGTCACACTGTTTTTTACTCCTTTTAGGATGACCTTTTATAATGCACATGAAAACACTGGAATAAATAGTTCTGAACATTACCTGTAGAAACCACAGTAACTATTTTGATCTGAATGCAGCTGAGTCTGCTTGCACTGGTGGTGGATTTAGCTCTTAAATATGCTGCTAATAGCACTTTTCTTGCAAGAATATATGCATTATGCTCATCCAGTATGCCCTAAGTGATGTTAGGAGCTTGTGTCTGTGCAATGAGTAGCAGTGATTTTGTGGGGATTATTTGTACTTGGGGTCAAGTTAAGAACAAGTCTTTGTATCTGGATCCATCCTCACAAAGGTTCTCTGCTGTGGAGAGGAAATGAGAAGAAAAACAGTATTTTTGAAATAATATGTGAGACAGGGAAGAAGTAAGCAGTTCAATGAGCTTTTTGATTTGGCTGAGGGATGTTCTGCTTTGGAACTTGTCCAGGCTCCTTGTCAGATTGAAACTACTCATTGCAGAAATGATTATTCTGCTCCTGGAGCAAGAACTTTGCTCTCTCGTTCTATGTTCTCTGCCCCCTTTATCTTATTACAAAAAAATCCCTGCATGTGGTCTCTTGGCTTTGACAGAAACCCCTCAAAGAACCTGAAGAAATCACTTAGCTGTTCTCGGCCTTGCCTTTAAGGAGGCAGAAGTACTTGCAAGAGCCACAGAGGGTTCCTGAGACAGGGATGACATCTAGAAGCCCAAAAGTTCCTTTGTTGGTAAAACAAACCCACACAGTGAAAGCAATGATTTCAGATTTCTCTCTCTTGCTGCTGAGCTTTTGCTCTTTTTTCAGGGAAGGGTAGGCAAAAAGGCATGGTTTTTTATTTCCTTTACATTACAATTCCAATACAACATTTACAATGTGAACACTTTGCATGCTGGTTTAGGTTTTGTTTTTTTTTAAATGAGACTGATGTTCAAGTACTTTAATGATCACTCATATCACTCTTATTATGCAGGTAAACAACATGTCTACCTTTACAGGGCCAATAATGCTCTACAGCTGATGGGAACCATTAGTAACTTGACCTTCCTGTCTGATTTGTACTTATGCATCTAATAATAAATAATCACATGTGTGGAAGAGTCAATAGAGAAATAATGTAACACACTCCTTTTAGTACCTAATTCAGCAAAATAAACCATGAGAAGCATTTCAATAATTCACTATAGTAAGTGCTTTCAGCAGCTTCTGTATTTCAACCGTTTGGTGCTCCAGCACAAAGGAAATTATCTTGGTAATTAGTTATATTGTTATTTAATAGTCTCCAGACAATATTCTATTTTTTTGAAGGAACAGGCCTTTCCTTTTCTATCTCCCTTCCCCATTACAAAAAAAAAAATTATCTATGTATCTTTCCCCTTGCCAAATCACCTTTTTTTTTTTCTGTTTACTACTTTCTCCAAAAAGTTCCCATTTATTGAAAAACGGCTTCTGATTAGCAGCTGCATTGATGGAGCTGCAGGAGACTCTCTCTTGCATCTCTCTGAGGCTCTGAGAAAGCCACAGGAACAACTCCTGGGCTGGCAGGGGAGCACAGGTGAGGGGGACCAGTGGTTGGCAGCACTGCAAACAGAGACTGCAGAACTGTCCTATGAAACCTGGGTTTCTCCTCAGCTGGGCTTCAGGGCAAATAAGAAAATGAAAAGGATAATAAAATGGACAAGCATTAAAGCAGAATAGTAAACCTCAGTCTCTGAAGTTAGATGAAAAATAATCTTTGTTAAAGTTGCGTGTCCTTAGGCATGGAGTTTTCAGCTGTTTCTGGAGTAATATGGTGAAAAATAATAGTCTGAGGATCAGACTAGGAGCACACCACTTCCTGGAAGCACTCAAGCTGAGGTGATTTAAATAAGAGATTAATCTCTTAAAAACTGCTGGGATGGGAAATACCAGAGGCTAATGTTCTGCAGACCTAACTCAGCATTTGGGGAAGGAAAGGGTGAAGCTGTTGATGGAACAGGAGGAGAATTCCTCCAGAAGACAAATGGATGGGAAACACATGAGAAAAACACACAAGACTAGGGAGAGGTGGGGAGAAAGGCTGCAGACTTCTGCATTTGAGTGTAGGTGGTTATGACCTCAATAAAAAAGACACTTCCCCCAGTGTCACCCTCGGTCTCAAAGTGATTTTTATTCCTCCTGTTCCAAAGGAACAGACTGTCATCACCCTTTTTTTCTGTCTCACATCACTCCCTCTGTGGTACTATTTCTTACAGCCTTGGCAGGAAGCACCTTGTTTGCATATACCTCTTATAATAAACAACATAACTTCTAGTTTATTTAATGCTACCAGATTCTGTGCTTTCTCAGTACTGGCCTTGTTGCAATTCTTCTTTCAAAGTACTCCGGTTGAAGGAAACCAAGCTTTTGTCTCTAACTTTTTGACTGTAGAGATGTTTTGTTTTTTAAAAAAATTTACTTAGTGACTCAAGCTGCACAAAGTACCATTCTTACTTCTCACCAGCTGGTGGTCCATATGCCGCTGCATCTCTGCTCTTGTAAATACACGTTTGAAGTCATGCTCATGGATCAGACTTTTGGTGGTTAATATGGCAATATGTTAAAATGTCAAACGATGCAGAATGAGTGAGTCAGGGGAAAAAAAATAGAAGCACTATTCTGCACATTTATAAAATTTTCCTTCTAAAGGGCTCCCAGTGGTCTGCAGACGTCAGGGGATTTCTGCTAGTCAACAGGGTCAGCACAGGGCTGAGATTTGGGATCCACAGCATCTTGATAGAAGCATCTGTGAGAGGCAGTGGCTCCCAGCTTCTCAGTGTTGTCTACCAACATGTTTAAACTAAATTAGGAACAAAAAATAGAGTCTGACACATTGCCCATGAAAGATTGCCAGTTTCTAACTCCAACTCTTCATTACTCTGGAAAGAGTGGTGAGTGTTCTGTGAGGAGATGGTAATTTGTGACATAGTGCTCAAAAAATGAAAAGGAAAAAAAAAAAAAGAAGGAAATCCTTTGAACTTTGACAGTGCTGCAGAGAGAGCATCCTAATGACTGTGTCTGCAACTTGTGTCTGCAGAGCAAAACCATCAGAGGCTTCAAATCTTTGGACCTCAGTCCATGTTTTCAACTCAGTCATGGCAGCACCTTCACCACCTGCATTTCAAGCAGAGGTACAGTCTCTGACCTCTCATACTTCCTCTATTCATTACATAATTGCCCTTAAATTTGGCAATGACTCTGCAAGCCAATGCCCTAATTTCTAGCGCTGAAAATCGTAGCCAGGGTAATAGAAAATGCAGCTAAGAGCTTTCTACAAAAGAGCTGCCACTAGTAAGGGGATAATAGTTTTTGTTGATTTTACTGATTCTGCTGTTAATCACAATACCTTCTGTCATTGTGAAAACTGTAGTTAACCAGTCTCCAATTCAGTGGCTCACAACAAAAGTATAAGGAAACAATTTGTGCCATAAATCCATGATGCAGCTTTATGCCAACTATGGGTGCATGAATGCAGACTTATAGCTGGAAACACTCTGGATATGAATGACAGGAGTATCATGTTAGTGCTTTATTGTTTATATGAATGTAAAAATGTATAAATAGCATAGCCTTTTAGAAATAAGGATAAGTTGTTTTTTTGAGTCTCTTTCCAATTACATTAATGTCTCTGCAAAACTGTAGCAAACTCTTCAGCTTGTGTGTGGTCTGTGCAAACCAATATGTAATGTAACTAATCTGTGCATAATGAGGTAGATAACACTCAAAAAAGAGTTGCAGTTCTGGGAAAAAATTGGAGTCCTCCAAGGATGCAGTAATGGATTCATTCAGTTACTTAGAATTCAGCATGCAACCATATCTATGCCTATTTATATCTTGAGATGTTTCCCAGTATTGTGCCTAAAGAGATGATGAATAAGGAGATGAGATGGTCTACAAATCTGGGCTGGCAATTTGATCAGAACTGTCTGCTCTGTCTGCCATGATAATTAGCAGTTCAGTGCTATAGGAACCTTGAGATGAAAATCCTAGTAGACTTCGTTTTTACCATTTTAGGATTTGGAGCTCTCTTTGGGGGATGGAAATGAGAATGCAAAGTAACTGCAAAGCCACAGTAGAGAAGTCCAGTCCATATTGTGTTACTGAAAAGCATTCATTAAAATTGTACTATCAAAACTGTAACACAAACTTTCCATGTGCATTGAGTCCAAGTTTAATAATGTTTATTTGCTTTACATTCTTACGTTATAATATAAGTTGTTTTTTACACTGGACCATGGGAGGGTTATCACTGCATTTAAAAAAGCATGGTTTCAGATGAAAATAAATGTTCTTAAAAGCAAAGTGTGTTGAGCCAAACTGTCTAGATTAACACTGTTTTTCTTGAACAGCTCCAAGTCACTGTGTGCTGGAATTAATGGGACATCTCTCTTGGAGATTTTTTTCTTTTACATTTAGATGATATTCAGTTCTAGTTTGTAAAGAAAACCCTCCAGAAGCTCACAGCATGTGAAGCCTGTCAGTTCTGGTAAGTGAATCTGCTGAGGCTTTATCCATTTACAAAGCATAACACAGTTATAGGAAAGCAAGTTGAAGTCTATGGTTACTATAAAACTCTGCATCAGCAGCTTTGTCAAGGTGGAGAAAAAATAGTCCTTGTTTTCAGAAGTTACCATTATCTAGAACTTTTTGCATCACATGCGTAGACAAGACAGCTTTAGTCCTCTGAACTGACATTTGTTAGCAGAGTACCTGTTTAGTACTGTAATTTAATGCATTTTTAATTTTTCAGAAAAAAGAAATCATGACTTTTGAGTTGTGATTTCTCTTGTAGATTGAGAAGGAGGGAAGTGGGGCGGGGAGGGAGGGAAGTTGCTTTGTTACCAAACAGTATGGGTCAGCTAAATTTGGCCCAAAGAAACTCACGTCAGTCTCCTCTACCTATGAGTCATTTCTTCCCTCATATGGTCTGTTGGCAGAACTACTCCTTGAGTTATACAAAGGCCTAATTAACCTTCTTCATGGAAAAGCCAAGACTCTTGGTCCTTCCTTCACATGGAACTGTGGTCTATTGTGTATCTCCTTGAGGCTTCCTGCTCTTGGTCCTTTCTGGAGTGAAAGAGTTTAATAAAGAACATTTGATGTGAAGAGAGGATACTGTCAGCATCTCGTGAAGAAATAAAACAGGAACAAAACCCCATGAAAATATGCTTTGGGAGACTTCACTGCTGGGAATGTCTTTTAGCAAGGGAGCTGCAGTAGTTCCAGCTGCAGCAGGGGTTCTGCTTTGCCTACCACAAGTGAGAAAACAAAATTCTATCATTCACATTGCCTCCATCAGCCCTATTTACCTGGGGACCTCTGCAAGCTTGTCATATATCTAGGAGCTCCAGAGCAAAGACTGCCATTAACAGAGCTATTCTAGACTACATTTGAAGTGTGGGCTGAAAATCTACCTGGAAACCTGCCCCTCATGCCCGTCACACTGGGTGACATTGCAACAGTAAGGACAGGGGTAAGCCAGGAAATATATTTCCTTTCCAAAAGGCTTGTGAAGGCTCAGAACTGAAGTGGAACTGGAGAGGTTCAGACTTGTCAGGGTCATGCTGCTGATGTGGCTTGAGACTCCAGGTGCTTCCTTCTCCACGTGGCTCTGCCCAGCACTGTGTTTGCAGGGTTGCAAGGAGATGGAAAAGTGGGATTTGAGGGCCAGCTGCTGTGCAGATTTGGACAAAAATAGCCCAGGCCAGTCATGCACCCCTTTTAGCAGCAGCCTGTCTGTGAATTCAGCACTGGAAAGGAGTAGGACAGAGGACCATTTGGGCTTGTGTGAAAACTTCCTGGTCAGTTTTGTGACGGGGACAGTCGATTTTTTCTGTGTTTTGAGGTGTGCTGTTGCTTTCCAAATAATTACTTAAATATTAATGCTGCTCTGTCTTTCATCACTCTGCTTGCATTGCTTTGGGCTAATTTGCTGTTTTTCTCATTTTTGCCCAGTCTTCAGAGTATTTGACTCAATCTTTCCTTCTTTATTTCTTGGTCTCTTATCAATCTAAATCTGAATGTAAATACAAATAAAAGCATCATTTTTATTCATAAGCTGAGAGTCAAAAATAAACATAGTTTATTTTGAATTCAAACAGAACTGTTTCATTGCTATAAATTGTTTGAATGTAGCCTCAAAAGTCCAATTTCCCTATAGAAAACAGCATTTGCCTCATCATTAAGGACGAGTTTCTGTCCATGAATATACCTTGTTACTAGTTTCACACTGAATTGTTAAGCGTATTGGGCAGAGCTGCAAAATATTTATTTTTCAGCCTCTCATGGATCTGCTTTACATCTTGGAATGTATTTGGTACACCTTGGTCTGCACTGTTTCTGATTAACTCCTTGGAAACCTTCCTTGTTAGAGGACAGAGATAGGCTTCATAAAAAGAGGAAATCATATCTCAAAGGGCAAGTGAGCCAGCAGTTACAAACTTATTTAAATATGTGCATGCAAAGTCATGTGCCACACATTTAGTGCTACTTAAATGTAATTTCAAACACCTACATCTGTAGAACTTCTTAGCAGTAAGACCAATTATGCAGATATATAGGCAATTTCTTTTTTTATCTGTAGATTACTCTGTACAGGTGAAGTACTGAATACTGTGTTAATTTGTGCAATACCTTGGTTAAGCCAGCATCCCTGAGTTAAATAGCAGCAGAAAGATTTAACACTTTTTAAACTAGAAAGCACAGAAAAGAGGAGTGCTGATTGCTTCTCTCTTCAAATTGCCTCCTGCAAGAATGAGCTCTTTGGGCTATGTCAAGGAAAAAGATTAAGTAGCCATTCATTGCTCAGAATTCCAGTATAGTTCTTGGAATGCCTTGAAAATAGAGCAGTTTCTTAAACTGGTCCTTTTGTCTAAATGGCAGTTACAGCTAACAGAAACATAAAATGAGCTCATTTGCTGGATGTGATTTGTGTGGAAGCTTCAGAGTTAAGGCCCTTTGCTCTGACATGGATTTGAAACACGTCTTGAACAGAAGGCAGCAATTTGGAGCAGCTGAATCATGAGATTTGCTTGTGAACATGAGGGTCTTTGTAGAACAGCAGTGGCTCCCTGAAGAGCTCAGTGGTTTCCAAAAAAGTTTGAAACTCCTTTTTTCTACGACATCCTCCTCCTCTTTCTCCTCCTTCTTTTGAAAATGGGAAAAATCAAGGCAAGGTGGTAAAAATTTGCATTTTGCTCTGAACAGCTGAAATGGCATTTGTATAGTCATGATGTCCTAGTATGCCATGTAAGTCAATCAGACACTGCTTTGCCAACAACATGCTGCTCAAATACTGCTTGCCTCTTAGATGGAAGTCTGCTGCATGGGTTGTGTGTATATGTTCGCTTGAACACAACTTCTCGGTTTTGGTTTTGCTGACACGGTGACAGCTGGGCAAGTTCAAGATGACAATTTGATTTTTTAAATTTTCAGAGCTTAAAAAATGCATATATGAATAAAGTCATGCTTCAAAGAAGGATAGAGTTGCATGTGACATGGAGGCCCTCACTTTTATCCCAGTACAAACATTACTACAAACCAAGAAATGCTCAGTGACTCTGCACTGTTCAGTGAGGTGGAATTTCTTTCTCCTGGAAGAGTTGAATAACAACAGTTGTGCAGTTCACATGAGCAGTAGGACAGTCACACACATGAGAAAAATCCTTCAAGCTACAGGAACTTATGATCCTGTTGTTCTACTGGAGGGCTCTGTATATTATACAATCCTCATATTCATGAATTCCAAAAAGCATGGTTACACCTCACTATCTACTGTCTATTTTTCAGCACATTGTACTTCATGCTAAGCTGGCTTTAGGTCATCACTAAAACATAAAGACAATTCAGTCTTTTCAATTTTTTAATGTGAATAGCTTAATAGTTTTGATATACTTCAGATGCTTTTGATTTTTAAAGAACACTGCATAAAATGTGGTGCTACAGTTTTTATTTGAATGCATTCTGAAGTCACTTGTGTGTAAATCAAGAATTGATTGGTAAATTAAATTGCCTAAGCCATGCCAGCAGCAGCAGAGCTGGAAATTGCAAAAAGCCTGTAATAAAGAGTTGCAGACAAGTTATCTCCTTTCTTTCATCAGTCTGTGAGCTGTAGCAGCATCAAGCATTCAAAATCTACTTGATTTCAGCACAGAGCACACTCAAGTGCAGTTCACAAACTGTACTGTCCTTGAACCATCTGGGGTTCATAGCATGAAACCTCTTATATTCTTCATCATATAAGATTGTTTTGTTACTGCTGCAGTGGCTGCCACTGTTTGCTTTGCAAGTTGCTGCTTTCAGTGTTCAGCACATACCCCCCCAGTAGCTTTGGTCAAAGTGTTTTCTTAAACTGAAGCCTAATAGCAATAAAGGGGATGCATCCAATTTTCCCACCTTTGAATTTCTTAGAATCATGGATAATTGTGACTTTGGAGCTTTAAGGAGGAGAATGCAAGTGCAAAAAAAGAAATTGTTCTGTAAGTTCTGCACCTCACGATACAAAGTTCTGAACTAATCACAAGTACTATAAAAAATGGAATTTTCTTTCTATTTTTCTTAAATATTTGTCCAAAATGCCTCATTTTATTTATTTTTTCTTTTCTGAGAAGCTCATGGCATTGCTCAGTGATGCATTTTGACTTGCAAGAAAGGGGTAGGCAGAACATTATTTGGAAGCTAGGCATTACTGAGGTCCAGCCTCTTCCCCATGACTCACTGCAGCTCCTGGCTGATGGCATGGCTCATCTACTCCTACCTACTTCCTTGGTCTCTTCAGATGTTTGCTCATCACCCACTTGTCCCTGCAGGCCACTTTACACAGCTCTACCTGGTTTCATTCAACTTGAATCTGTTCTGCCCTCTGTTTCTGTCATGTTTCTTGTTTGGTGGATGCTTTTGCTTCACTAAGTATTTATCTAGAGCTAAAGGATGCTATAACACACCACTTGTTACATCAGCTGATGGGAACAGTTCCTTGCATACTGACATCACTGCCTTGTAGATCATTCTTCCAAGCAGCAGACAGAAGCTCAGGGCACAGGATTGTAGGCCAGCACAGCAGCAACATTCTTTCCTCAGCTGAAGTAGCACTGATTTGACTGACTAGCACAGGGAATACTAATAGTGGAAATTAGGTGTGATAAGCTGCACAAGCATACTGTGCCTCTGACAGCACTAACAAAAATCTCAGAGGTACTGGAATAGGTAGATCAGCATGGCTCTGTGTCTCAACCAATCCCAGTTCCAGGGATATAGTTCCCCTGGGGGCTGTGAACATATCTCTGTGTGTCCATCGCTCCCATTGCTGTTTGACAACCACCAAACTCAAAACCGATAGTAGTCTCAGGGGGGAGAGAGCTTTAGCTACAGTGCTTTAGCTACAGTCACACCCTGGATGGCAGCATGAACAAACCAGATGTGCTGAAAACAGCTCTGCAGGGCTGTCACTGCTGCTGGGACTGCCTGGCAGATAAAAACAACTTGCAAAACAGAGGAAAAATGAAAACTTGTTTTACCTGTTTGAATATATGTTAGGCAGCTTTTTTATCCTTTTCCTTTTCTTTTCCATCTTTCAAAATGCACCCTAAATTCACCCACCTTTTTACCATCACCTCTAATGACCCCAAACTCATGGCCCTTTCATGCTAGCATTTCCCTATGCTCTATTTCTTCTGAGCTTGCCCTGTTCCATCCCTTTGCCTGTGTCTGCAGCTGGGGTTTCACATCCCAGCATCAACTAGAGCCTGAAGACACTGCTGAGCAGATGGTGAAGCTGCTTCTTGCACAGCCCTGCTGCTGTCCTGTGGCATTTTGCTTCTGTACAAGGCAGTGGCTCCCAGCGTATCAGCTGTGGATGTGAAGACCAGACCTAGGGTAAAGTAAACCCTGTTTGTTGATTAACTTTCTGGGAAAAAAAAAAAATCTTCCCCTTGTGTTCAAGTATATGGTAAAATTAATGTAGATACAGGCTGAGAGAGGAACAAGGACAAGGTGGGGATGGCAGGAAATTGCAGTGTGTTCATTAGCATATGAAGAAGGCTATATTTATCCAAGTGCAAGGGAGGCAGCATGATCAGGTGGGCATTTAGGAAGGTATTTACATTTCCAGTAAACCATGGCACAGGCTTTACTCTAGAACTGCATGTGCCTCTGATGTTCCTTTTGAAGAAACCAGTATTCCTTCCTTACCACAGATGAACTCAAACATGCTTGAGAAAAGTCCAAGTCTAAAAATTCAAGAGACTTGGATCAAGCTGCTGACTTACTACCAGCTGTGTGTGCAAAACAAACCACTTTGCTTTCCTATGTTCTGAAACAAGGACTACAGTGAAATGAAGATGTTACCTCATGGATTCCTTGAGGCATGGGCCACTTTTATCGGAGATCCCTGGGTAATTAGCAAAGTGCCCCTAGTGATGCTACTAAAATAAAATAATCCTCAATTGAGGAATAACATGTTTGTATTGTAAAGTGGAAACTCATCCTCCTCAGAGGCACTGTGAGCCTGGCAGTTGGTGATGGTGATGATGTGTCCTGTTTTGTGTACTTTTAGATACACAGTTCAGCCTGTTGTGGGTCTTGAAAGCTTAGAACTAAGAATATTGATTTATAGAGTTTTTGAGTTGTCACTGAAATTTTAGGACCGTATTAAATAAAAAAGAAAAAGCTTTTATTGAACAATATTTGTCTCTTTAAGTAACATTTCCTGTGGAGTGAAATACTCTTCAGTGTAAGGAACCCAAGAAGCTGGTCAATATTTGTGTATAAAGTATTTCCAGATTTCTGTTTTGCCAAACCTTACCTCACCCTCACTAGAAAGTTTGAATATTTCAACCTGTATTTCAAGCAGGATGGAATGGAAGCAAAGAAAATGTTGCCAGGAGTCTGTACTGGAGTTGCAGTGGAACTGGTCTTTCATTTGCACATCTAACCATTCTATGGGTTCAAACTGACTTAAAGGAGTAGTTTCCAGTATACTGGCAATTTTTTGTGCCAGCTACCACAGATCTACAAGGCCTCAGGCTTGGAAGACTTGTGCTTCTCTTGCACATATGCACTAAAGATAGCATAGCTGAGTCAAAATTAGATAGTATAGGTATATTTGAAATTCACTTTAATAACTAAGATTTTCAGTCCTTGTTTATAGACATGAAAAAGAACCAGATCCAAAAAACTGTATTTAAAATGTTGGAGTCAGAAGTAATTAATGCTTAAAGTGACTCTCTACCCATACACAGCCAACCTACATAAGTGCAGATCCTCAAGAGGTTTGTGATTAGTAGCTAGCCTTACTTCTGCCTCATATACTGGTACCTTGAGATGTAATGAACACTGTACTAAGAATGATTTACAGTGGGTAGACTTCACTGCAAAAACTGACTCTTTTCAGTCAAAGTTTTAGCAAAAAACTGCATGTTTCTACTTCTAGAGGAAGGTGTCCCTGTGTCAGGCTAAATACTGACAACCTCCCACCTCTGCTTCCTACTGCTCCTTCCACACATAACTCTGTCACAGCAAGCCCCTGCTGAAAAGGACAGCATGTGACATTGCAGGTCACAGCAGCTCCTTGGTCTGCAAGGGGAATTATTGCTGCGTTATGTGAGACGAATCACATTGTTCTGGACAGATTCTCAGTGAAGGAATGCAACAATAAGGCTTGTATTAGTTTGCACTATTGCTTTTGCTGCCTGGCTCAATGAATTTTATGGCTGAACAAAGCACGAGCCAGCAGCAGATCAATTTTTCAGGCTCCTGCATTCAACCCTCTCTCTGAATGGGCCTGGCTACCCCAGTCCTTGGGGATGCCCTAGATGGATCCTCATTCTCCTGGGCTGGGGAATGAACAAAGCTCACACAAACACTTATAGAGCTGCCTTCATAAAATGTTTGGCCCTGTGAGCTCCCAAGGACTGTCACTGTTCTTATTTAAAAGACTTTCCTCTCTTAAAAAGCACTGTAGAATGCAAACCCCTATTACTCTAACCCTGAGCGTTTTCAACCTGGCTGCACTGTCCTGTGGTTATGCACCTTACTCCTGCTATCCTGTTTCTCTAATAAGGTTTGTTTCCTTTTTGCTCATTACAGAACCTCTCTCTCCTCCCTCTCTTGCAGGAGCCTTGTACCCTCTGTGCACCCCAGATCCACAGCTGCTGTGGGCTCACCCTCTAGTCCTTGGCCAACACCATCCCAGGTGATGTGGAATGGCATAGCCTCACCTGGTAGCAAAAAAAGAGTAGGGGATGGAGCTGGGCACAGGAGATAGGACAGAACACCATGAAGTGTCATGTGGGAATGGCTTTTCCATGTTACACTGGTTTCTGCATGAATCAAAAAATACCTCTTTCCTCCCAGCCTGCCATTTTCCTCTCGTTTCTTTCTTTCTTCTCCTAGCTTCAGGTTATCTCTCTTCATGACCTCTCTGAAGCCACTGTGGTTAAAACACAGGGTAATTTGTTTTTTACCTGGGTACCACACTTTGATAAGTTTAGAAAAAAAAAAAATCTGATTCTCTCCAGTCTATGAGTTTACCAGCTATTTAAGATAACTCCAGATAGTTTCCCTAAACTGCCAAGGATTCTGTCTGTTTGCATCCAAGAGAGTGAGTGTTGACAGGGAGCCTGGAAAAGTTTGGAACAGAGCAGTGCAGCTTCTGCACTGAGTCCTGCTGGAGATCCCCCAGCCTGGCTTGCTTTTTGGATAGGAGCACAGGGAACTCTGGAAATGACCTCACACCTGCTGGGGTGATGGGGACAAACACCTGCCAGAATCAACCTTTGCACACAAGAATTTTTAACAGAAAATTTCTTTAACAAAGTTCTAAGAGACCCTGACTCTTCTCTTTGTGGGGTTAATAGTGAAGCTCCTGCTTCATTTCAGTGGGACAGGGTTGGCTTTTCTGTCTGTGTAGTACCCAGGGAGTACTGAGGTAAGGACTGGCAAGCTTGACAGATGCAAAACTGTGGTGTTTGGAAAATGGAACTTTATGAATGTTTATTCTTATCATAGAAAATTCTTTTTTTCACTACATTCTGCTTGTTCTCCTGGGCTCTGCAGCCCATTATTGCAAAAGAGGCAAGACTAAAAGCAGAGGCCAAGGTATGCTCAGGAAATCTTTACAAGTATTAGATTGCATTTGTGCACACATGCTTATCAAGCAAACATGTAAATATATATTGGCTTGCATCTTCTGAGAGAGTCATTCATGACAGAAGTGTGCATACACTACAGATGATTGTTTGGAATTTTTATTAGACACCAATCCACGTACCAAGACACCTTCTCAGGCATTACTCAGGAAAAACTCACAGATTAAACATTACAGTGCTTAAATACATTAAAATCCATAATAGATTGAACAGTGTTTTTCTTTTAGTACAAAAGTTACAATACTTCTGTTGTCATGAACCTCTACAAAAGTGGATAAGTTAAGCGCTTTAAAAATGCAAACTTTTGGACACGCATCTTCAAGTCCCCTGTAAGAGACTTAACCTCCTTTCCCTCAAAAGAAAAGCAGGAACCTGTTTCCAGCCCAGAATTCATTAAACACTTGATCAAACTTCTGATTTATATTTGTCATTTCTTCCCCAGTTATTTCTAGAATTTCAGAACTTTTCTGCATTTCTAGTAACTCGGGATAGCCATTCCAAACTGAAGGAATCTAAAAAGTTGCTTTTGGACAACAGTTGTCACTGACCAGAATTACTAGGTTCAGAGAAGGAATTTAGGCTTGTCTAATAAAACCAAGTAAGACCATGGCCAGTGTATTTGATAATGGAAAGAAGTTCCATAAAGTATTTAAAGGGTAGTAAAAAGTTCATCTCTTTTACATCACTTTGATAATATGTTAGTAGACAAGGTTTTTCTAAATTTTAATTCATTTATTAAAAAGGGCTAGAATGCTTTCTTCTTTCTTTTTCTTTCTCAACAACATACACAAAAGCAATATCCCACAAAGCAGACTTGCACTAGGACATGAGATGGAAAACTTATGTTATAAAACCCATCTCCTTTTGCTTAAAGCAGAGAGATGTTCTGAGAAACTGGTACAGTATGATAACATTTTAAACACAGAGGAGACGAGATTTATCTGGCTGGTATACAATATAAAACAAAAATCGAACACCAGTGTTACAGTCCATATTGAAACAAACCACATTAATTAGATGCTTTGAAGTCAAGCCTATATTTTCTTCAGCTTTTTCATGAATTATTGATCCACTTTCCTCATTAAATGGAATGGCAGGCTCTTGCAGTAAATGGACAAGTGGCTACAACATTTATATAATCAAATATGCTCTGCATCTGGCAGTAAAACATGTTTGTGTGTAAAACATGCTTTCTGAATTGACATCCCTGCAAAATAGATTTACTAGAACAACCACATTCCTCTTCTTTTGTCTCTAGAGCACAGCTTGCCTTGCATCATCATGCAATCCAGTATTCTACTCTGATCGTACTAAGCAAAATATTTTCTAAGAGCCTGTATTGTGCATTGTGCAACAGAACATTTCTTCTCTATGATGAGATGTAAATAAACTGTCTCACTTACCTTATTTTCTCCATTTCTGCCGCAGAGGCCTACAAGAAATCAAATAATAGGAGCAAGTGAATGAAAGAAAACATTCACTCTGCAGATTTATGCATAGTTAAGGCTTTCCGAATGCTTCTCGACAAGTGGCTACAAAGCGCCGGCGAGCGAGCCCCACATCTGCATCAGCCGAAAATAGCGCTGCCAGCTGAAGTGGGGAATAGAGGCGAGCGCGGTGGGAGCCCGCGATACCCACGAGCCATGGGCACCAGAATGACTCAGTTGTAGCGCTGAGGCAGAAAACGGGGAGGGGAAAAAAAAGAAAAAAAGAAAAATAAGGGGAAAAAAAAAGGCAAAAAGCAAGCAGCAGCAAGTAACAGGTTACTGAGCCTCCTGGGCTTCCCAGGGAAAGTTGAATTGCCGTGCTACCCTCTGTGCGGTGGGCATGGCAGCGGGCTGGGCTGGCGGGGATTGACAGTGACTTCATCACACGTGAATTTGGAGCTCAATTCATCATCTTCCGCAGAGCTCGACAGATGGAAGGACACGAGCTTGCCTCCTTAGTGGGAGTTTCGAGTAATCAAATTACTTTCCTCAAGTAATACACTATCCTGACAATTAGCATCTCAATACATGGAGGCGTCTGGTTAACCCTTCCGCTGCCGCTGCCCCGCCTGGAGCTCCCGGCCGCGGCGCTTCCCGGCTCCTGCCCCTCCGGGCTCCCTTAACCCTCCGCGGACACGGCGGCTCTCCCACGGACACAGCGGCTCTCCTCGCAATCCCACTGACCCGGCACAGCCGTGGGTGGGCATGGCATTCACCCGCCTGGCTTCTTTTTACCCTATAGATGCTGTAAATGCCTGCTTCTATAGCACGGAGGCTCGTTAATTTCTCCAGCGTTACTTATATCCAAAGCATAGTTTCGTTAACCCTTTGGTCTCTTTTTTAATCATTATCTCGTGCAGATCCCAAATAGCTGCTCCCATTTCATTTTAGCACAGCACTGGCACGGAATCTCATCAATTCTCCCAGTCCCACTTTATTGTAACTAAGGAATGAGCACTCAAAGCAATCTTGCAATCTCTAGAGCCAGATAAATCCCAGCATCACTGAATCTCTTATTTATACAGAAAGCATTGGCCATTAATCATAAGCACTTTAAACCTTATTGATTAATAGCTAACAATCATATTTGAGTATGAAAGAAATTAAAGATTAAAAATAGAGAAATGTAAATTTAATCCGTTAACCAGGAGGAAATTTGTCAAATTGCCTAATAAAACATCCCAAATGACAAATTGTGGGTTTTTCATCGGGTCACTTGTCTTCCCTTTTTCTCATTTAGTTTTGATTTGACCATTACAGAAGTTGTCAGTCAGGCTGGTGTTTGCCTGACTTGCTGGTAATTTCTGATGACAAACATTAAGGATTTTAGCCTTTCACCATAACTTGGTAGGCAGGAAGCCAGCTGCAGGAAAAAACCCTCCTCAGTTTCTCAGTAACATATGTAATACATGTTTACATTGTCCTTGCTACATTGGAACCACAAGGCTGTGTGTGGAATTTTGAGATTAAAGATGTAACCTAAGGACCCATAATTGCTTTCTCTAATTTATCTCTGTCCATTGAATCCTGTGTATTCTGTAGTACGCAGGAAACAGATTCAACTGCAGGAATCAGAAAATGAACCAGAAATGAAATGAAGAGGCTTTCTCTCTGGGCACGAGGAGCTACTGGCAGACCCACGGGCTTGCCAGCTTGGCTCTCCAGACATGAGCTCCTCAACACAGCCCTACTCATCACATTCCTTTAATTTTTGGAGAGATGACATAGTTCTTTTGCAGGGCTACTCACTATTTCTTTGCCTTGAACTCTGGGAGTGACTGTGAAGACAGGGTACTTAGAATATCTGATTTCAGAGTTTCTATTACGGCAATATCTGCAGACATAAAGGGAAGATTCCTGGCCTTGCTTTCGCCTGGTGCTTTGAATAATGCTGCACTCATGGGGTCAGTGTGGGGGTTGCTTTGTGTGATTAAATCAAAGTATTGAGAAGAGGAGCTGTAGACTGATGTTTTGTTGATACTCATCTGTGAATCAAGTGAGTCATTGCCTGCCAATCCTGACAGGAAATTAGTAGGGAGAAAAAAGCACAGCAAATGCCTAACACCAATTCAAACAAGAAAACCAAACCAAGCTGCAATCCCCTTTTTTTTTTTTTTTTAAATTTTTTTTTTTCCTGGTAGGGCTGGGGTTTTGCCTCCTCACTGTAAAAACTCTTTGCTCCTTGTAATATGGCCAATTTTTCTTTGGACCATTGAGTATATTCTATTCTGCCTTTCCCTGGCAGGTTGTGCAGTAAAGAGGTGTCTCCCCTCTGATGTGGAAGCTGTGGGTTCAGATCAATCCTCCTCGAGGAGGGTGCTCTGGCAAGGACAGGGGCCTCTCTGGGCTGCAGCACTGTAATGCTCCATTAGGTCTTTTGATGGGCATCCACTTCCAGTAAATAACAGGAGAACAGGACAGGACCAGAGCTAGAATATTTTTCAGCAGACCACCTTAGCTTTTGACTTAGGGAGTCAAATGAGCATATAGATACTGGAAATGGTGAAAAAAAAAAAGACAGGAGCCTCTCTAGAAACATAGATTTCATCCTAAGCAGTTTATTTTCTCAGATAGATGTGTCCCTTAGAAAGGCGATTTTTTATTCACTTTTTTTCCTTTTTCTTCTCTTTCTTCCATTTCTTCTTCTTCTTAATTTTTTTTCTCATTTCCCCCCCAAAAAGTCTTAGCAACTCACTACTTTAAAAGTATCTGGTTTTCCGAAAGAGCTTCATAATCACAAGGTGACATTTTTACTAAGGCAAAATTGCTGTTCCTAGCCAGATCCCTGCCATTGATTTAGCCTGTGGAAGCTTAGAGGTTGCATCATCCTCCCACTGCTGTCTATGAAGGCTCCAATCTGAAATGTCTCACTGAATTGATTTAAAAATATATTCTAAACAGCTTTGAATTGGCCACTTTAAGGACAAGTCTTGTCCTTAAAGTCTTATGGGACCCATTTCAAGCAGATAGACCAAAGTAAGGGTTGATGCAAGAATGTCCTTAATGGTAAATCATCCATAAATTGTTGCTTGCTAGTGTGTTGATTCATTTCAAGTGATTCTTGATGCCTAAACTGAGCAGTGATTGAAGCTGTGATTTTTTAAAATTAATATTTTAAATTAAGATCAGTAATTACCTTTAATTATAAAAATATCAGATGTGATTTATTTACATGATTTTTTTTGAACAATATCAATGCAGTATGACTAAAGAATTTATTTTACTGGCCTAAAAATAACAATTTTTGCTTTTAATAAAAAGTTGGGTCTGAGTAACTCAATAGGCTGCATTTCTATATACAGTCTCTTTGCTTAAAATACTGAGACAGGTTTGAGTATTTGAATTTTTACAGACATACTTGGTATGGCAACTCTGCCTGGAAGCACTTTTGGGCAATGCCTAATAATATTGATAGGAACCTGATTTTTTTTTGCAGGGATTTGAAGGAAGCAAGTGTGATACACTGAACAGCTACCAAGATTCACCTTTTTTTGGATGTGTTAAACATTTAAAAGTCCACTTTGAGGCAGATATTAAGAAAAGAATTGGTTACTTTTTTTATTGTTGTTGTTTTAAATATAATCCCTCGCCCCTCACTTGTAGATTGCAAGTTGACATTCTTTGATATTCTTTGAGAACAAAGTAATTTGCTGGATTGGATGAAAGCATGGATGTTGTTAATGGAAACCCCAGAAAATTTTACTGTGCTTTTTTCCCTTTAGAATATGGTTATTGCCTTTCAGACAGCAAGACAGCCTCTGGGTTGTTTTCAAGCTGGCAGAGTGAATGAAGGATACTGTGATCCCCACATTTTTTATCTTTCCATGTTTCATTAATGAGTCAAACAAGCTCAAGACAATGGCAGAATATTTTTATTCATTGGCATAGATAAAGCTTAGTATAGTGTTCCAGTTATTTGGGGGGTTTATGTAATCAGTGTCTACAGTATTGATTATTGAACCTAAACATTTTCTTAATGAGAAAGTCATGCTGATGGTCTATCATTCTATTCAGTTCACATTGTGTTTATGTTTTATTTCCTCTATGATCCTTTTTTGAGGAATAAGCAATCATGAGGTTTCAGATCTTTCCAATGTCTAATGAAATTTCCTTCATCTAAAATCTTGAGGTCAATTTTCATCCTGCTGCATCTGCCCAACATATGTGTGAGAAAGAAGTACCCTGGAGGTGAATTTTTTATTTTGCATTTTATCTTTTTCTTGGAAAAAGCTGATTCATTTTTGGAGGGAGGGACTGGACCCAGTCTGGCTCCATGCTCACCAAGTCTTCCCACTGCGTTCAGTGACTTTGGAGTCCCATGTTGGCTTGGTGCTACCAAAGGTACCAGAAAAGAAAGAGTAGCAGGAAGTTACTGCCACTCATTTATTCTGACTGTTTACTCAGATTTGCTTGTTTTTGTGGAAGTTACTTTTATTTCTTTGTTGAGGAAAGCTGTAAATGAGAGCTCATTCACAACTAAAGTTTTCTGGTCTTCTGGCACATTTGTAAACTGCTACATGTTTTCAATTCAATTATATTACTTCAACATTCTTTTGTGCTCACTGTTGTAGTAAAGAGTTATTGATAGAAAACACCATGGTCCTTTTTCATTTCTTCTCCTATAGAAGACAAGAGTTAAAGATTTGATTTAATAAAAATTACAGACTACATAATTTGATAGGATCAATCTTTAATTAGATGTTAATCAATTTTTAGAGATTTCTTTTATTGGCTTTAAAGTACCACTCAGGCAATGCCTGAAGAAAGACTAAAATTTAATCTATAGAAATGTTAAAAGAGCTGGAGGAAGTGCCCATCTGCATATGATTGCATTGAATGTATCTGATGGATGTTTACGAAAAAAGAATCATCTTTTTGTAAAAGTTTTGCCTGAAATTTTCACGGAGATGCATAGAAAATTGAGTCCAAGTCTCCACAGTTGCCACTGTAATAGATATTTTGCTCAGAAAGCATGTGCTCCTGCCACACCTCCACACCACAGGCCATAAAACACCTCCACTGTGCTCAGACCAGCTGAAGATAGTTCATATATAAAAGGTGAAGAGATTTAACACTGAGGGAAGAAGGCAGAAGCTGCAAAGAATAACAGCCTTTATCCTTTCCATACTGTTTAACTTGTTGGAGCCACTGAAATGAAAAACATTTTCTCTTGGGAAGAGGAACATCACATATATTAGAAAGAATGGGAGGGTTCCGTTGAGCTGTGGAGGGTTTTCACATTGGACATGAGGAAAAGCATTTGTCAGCCAGTTTAGACTTACCAACCAAGTAAGTCATAACAAATCTCTCAACACCACCAAGAGCAGCATTGCAATTTCCCAGCATTCCCTCCCTATCTGGGACCAACTTCCGATGTTTCTTGGGGTGAAAGGAGAAATCCTCCACAGCAACATTAAGTTAAAAATGAAAACTCAGATGTTTGGGACTAACTGCAAGCGGCAAAAGTATGTACAAATGGACCTAAGTCAATAAACAAAAGGTAAATTGTCTTTTTAATTTTAAGAGCAGATGACTAAGTTCAACACCCAGAATTTTTTCAGAATACCAGTAGTCTGTCATGCAATGTCCATAAGGCTTCTGGGATCCATCCTGAAACAGTTAGATTTGTTTTTACTCTGTTTTTTCCTGAACACTACTAAATTGATTGAAATCAGACAGTGATTTTAACTATGCTAAATTTTGTATGACCAGTTCTCTCTTTGATCTTGTATCAATTTTATATTTAAAGCTTATTACTCCCACCCTGTTTTTACATTCCCATGTACATTTATGAAGAGATTTTTTATCTGAGAAGGAAAACAAGATGTGATTCTCTGACTGCTCTCAGAAGATTGTACTCCTTTCCCTCAGTCATTTCAGTATTTCTTCTCAGGATCTGTTCCAAATTGCCTTAAATCTGATTTGAAAATTGGTGATCAGAATATACATCATGTTCAAAGCACCTTGGCAGTACCTTGTATGGTATATGCATGCTTCAGTGACTCTAAAGAAAACATATCTGCAGTGCATGTTAGGCTTGTCTCAGATTTCTTGTGGTTCTCTCTCACTGGAGGCTCAGAGCTGTTTTATAGTCTAACAACACACCTGGATCTCTGTTTCCTCTGCTGCTGCCAAATGATAAGCTCCACAAAATAAAGTCTTGATGTGGATATGTTGTGTTAAAATTCCATTATTCTGCTTATAAATAAACCAGTTCTTATATGAGCTTCCTAATTGTTGTCAATACCTCTAAATGCTTTCATTATTTAGGCAAACCTGTTTATTGGCTCAAAGTCACTAACAAGTATTTGCAACAAAATGTGTCCAAAATCTTCTTTGAAAGTTCCAATAATCCCTTTCCAACATGGCAGACTTTCATTTTAATGTTTACATAGGCTTTTCATTCAGATTAATCATCTTGAGTTACTCTCCATTTTATAAGTTTTAGACAGTAATTCTCAGCTGAGCACTTTATGAGCTACTTTGTGCAAATCTAGATAGATCATGGCTTGTTCCCTGAGTATGAAATTGCTTCTCTTAACAAAAAGTTATTTTTGCAAAAACTGTCATGTTTTATGCCATCTCTCTTCATCCTTGATTTCTCAGCTTGCTTGACCATGAAGCCTTCACTTCGCTTCATGTTGCATTTTCTCATCACCATTTAGGATATATTTGTACCATTGCACACAGAGAAAAGCTTTGTTTCTGAGCTTGCCTATTCATGTGTCAGTTGAGCAAGATTTTGGGCTGGAGATTACTGCAGGACTCCTGACATCAGCAGAGCAAATAGTAGTAGTTTAAATCTGCTTAAATTATGATGGTTTCTGTTAAACTTTCCTCATTCTTTCTCAGACATCCTCCAATTATTCCCTGTTCACTCATTCATACTGAAAGACTAGGGGGAGAATCTCTTTAATAACTGGACAATGTCTAAGTTATTCTGAACTTCTGTCTGACCTTCAACATATACTAGGTCTTCCTTCTTTTTTTGTTTTGTTTCTCTGTCTGTATGGCTGAAGGCATTTTCAGCACTAGTGTTCTAGAAATCATTAGCAAGGTCTGACCTCCCTGAATTTTTGTCTGAAACAGACTGAAGGATAATCACAACAGAAAAAGAACATTGGGAATATTTATCACAACACGCATTTAAATTCTCTATGACACATCCTGCGTGTATGAACATATATCAAATAACAACATATTAAATTGAAACTGTAACCTACAGGCTTCTCTTTTGCATGGTTGAGAAAACATAGCATTCTCAAGCTGTTTTATTTCCTAATATTTTAGAATCTTTGTTTTGCTTCCTTAGTTTCTTTTTCACTCTGTAAACTCTCAAAGCCACATTACCAACAGGGGTAAATTAGCAGAGCTCCACTGAAGTGAAGTCTTGCTGGTTTACATCACTAGAGGTTCTGCTTTTAAATGGCTGTTTCAATGAGTCAAGCTGATTTCTGTCATACCCAGTACCCCCGAGTAGCATGAATGCTGTAGTTTCTCTCAAAAAATGGTCCCAAAAGAACCTATACCTCTTTTCCATGTCACTGGCAAACCATCCAGTGAAACCTGAACAAAGACCATTGAAAACCATTCCTGCATTAAAATGATAGTTCAGACTTAAAATATTCACTATATTTTTGCTCAATCAGATTATTTGAACCTGTGCATGTAACTACTGTGGTTAAATGCTTGTTTTTTATGAAAACAGTCCTCATAGTCATCAGCAGAGATGAGGATCCATAGTGCTGGGAGCTGTACAAACTCTTCAAATGAAAACAAAATGTTCCCAGATGACCTGACCAACTAAAATAGGGACAGATATGTACAGTATTTTAGTTTCCTTTATGATGAAGTGACACAGCAGCACTTGTGACAATGGATTGATGAACTGTTTTCTTTAGAGCTGGTCATCGTCCTATGATGCTATAACATTACAAAGGTTAAAAGAGTGAGCCACACTGCCACACTTCTTGCCCAACCAATCCTCTGTACACTTCAGTTCCATCCAGTGTGACCCCAGCAGCGACAGTGTAGCTGTAAATACTGCAAGTGAGACTGAGGAGACAGAGGAAAATGCAATCTAGTTGACTAAATGGACTCTATGTCTGCTAAATTAATACATAATACTAGTAACTGCACATTGCCATACATATGGCATATGTGGCTGTCTATAATACAGACTGTAGTAACTGTGATTACAGATGTGATATTGGAGCATTTAGCTACAGTAGTTGTCCTTTTAAAAGCTCCTGTTTGTCAATAGATAATATAAAGACATATCTGAGACTGTCCAGAGTGACTGCAGTATCCTGGTGCACTGACCCCTGACTGGGTAGGTATGGATTTGTACTGGGTGGGATGAAAGCTTGGGTTATCATGACCCAGGATGGCACATGAATTCTAGCATAGCTGCTCCTACGAACTTCTGTGCTTGCATCTTTGTATCTCTACATATGCCCCTACATAGTGAGGATGTTTTGCTCACGAATGTTGAAAATGGGAAGTGGGAGAGAGAGGTGAGGGGCGGAGCAGAACTGTAAAATTCATACATTCTACAACAAGAGCGTGTACAACTCTGTTAGTTACAAAACATGCATTTTATGCTCTAAGTGCATCTATACCTGTCTAGGTGATAAAAGTAATCATATGGGGACCTGTTAAACAAAATTTCACCTTTAATTCTTGTGGTCCCTAGCTTTGTGCCCCGTATTCAGAACTGCCTGTAAAAGAAAGGTTCAAAGGAAGACAACCAGAATCCTGACAGCCAAAAAACTTCCTAGCAAAACCAAGATTGCAATGAATAAAGATATTTGTTTTCAAACAGCATAAAGATGGCTGTAAAGAGAATGGAAATCTACCATTTTTTGTGTTCGATATGGATTAAATAGGAAATAATGCATTCAAAGTGAAGATAAAAAATGTAGAGAAAGTGTTAGAGGTATTATTTTAATCACAGAGACAGGTACTGAGATTTCCCATAATAGCTGTGGCATGTTCCAAAAAGATTGGAAAGATTTATATACAGCTTCCCTTTCTTGGGGCAGAAGGACAGACTAGATGCTTTTTATGGTCTTCCTGACCCTTCTGAGTCCATGAACAAAGGACAACATAAATCAGTGCAAATATTTCTTACAACAAACAGAATTTTCTCTCTGCTTTACTGCCTTCAACATGAGTCAGTTCCCAAGGCACCACTGCTTCCCTGGGGCCTGTACACTGGGGTCTAGAGCAGGTCTCCTAAAAGTAGGAGATTTATGTTCATGACTTTTGTCGCTTGTGAACTTGTCTATGGACGGGGAAGAGTAAACCAAACAAGGTGCACCAATATACCCAGACAATATCACAGATATTTCCTTCAAAAGAAAGACAAACTTCAAAGCTTTCACTTCTCCTGTCACAACGCTGGTGGAAAACAGTATCTGTTTATTGATTCACCTTATTTTTCATCCTACTTCCAACCAACTGGAGTGGGGCTTCAAAGTCACACCAGTGGTGCTACATCTATTTCTGGAACAAAAGCGACTCCAGGGAATAAAAAGCCATGGCCTGTGATAGATCATTTGGATTTTTGCCTGTAATTGTTCAAGAGAACTTTACTTAAGCAATAAAAGAATGAGGCCAGAGAATAATGCTAAGGGGATCTTTGATCTTCCTCCTTCAAACCAGTCTCTCCACCAAAGGAATAGGAACTTCCCAAAAGATAAAAAAACATCTCCAAACCCAGAGCAGACTACAAGTGAATTAGGATGTTACTTGAATGAAATGAACTTGTTCTAGTCACAACTTTGACTTATGTGCCAGGAAAGTATAAATATGGAGAAGCAAAGAGGAGATCATATTCCTAGAAGTGCTGTTGGTTGATGCTGCTTTTCTTTTTATGCCAGTGCAAAATTTGCCTTGCACATTTGTGCCCTCAGATGTCTTAGGTAAATGCAAATAATGCATCTGTAAAACAGGTGTATCTCAGGCCTTCTCTGTTAAAATGTGGTGTCTTCTGCTATCCATGTGGAGGTCAAGAGATGAAGAGGGGTCATCATATATTTCTAATATATATATATATATATATATATTTAATATGTGGATGTATTCATATGGATAACTCACTTAGACCCTTAAGATGGTGAATATTAATTACCATCAAATTAATCTGCTAGGTAAGATAGGGCTTAGAGTACCTCTAAGTTTTAAAGAAAGCTTGAGTTCCTTAAGGGAGTCCCAAGGCCAGGCAGTGACGTTAAAAGGCAGAAGTTTATTCTTGAATTTTATTCTCCTAAGTTTTTAACTAATTTGCTGACTACTTAATCTCTCTCTTTACTGCTTTCTAGGTAGGGTATGAAAGTAAGAAAGACTCCTTTTGCCAGCTTCCCTCTGCACTCCTGCATGAGCCAGCCAGTTTCTCACTCCAATATTGTCTAGGAAATATTTCCTAAGCTGTAGTGATTTTTGTTTCTGCAAAGCCACAATATTACTGGTGTGTGTCAGCATTGCTGAGTCCACTGGTGTCATTGTAATAATTTGAAGTATAATATAAGGTGACTTTTATGCTGGACTTGGATGGTGTCTTAATTGCTACAGGGTCATCAGAGGTCTTTTTATTTTCACTGCACTGTGCATTAGCATTCTTCTCAGAGGTTCTTTTCTGGGAGTTTAAAGAAGTCTGTTCTTACTCCTACACAAAACGTGGAATTGCTAGGCTTTACTGTGGAGACATTAAATCTGACTCTGGAGATTCCTTTGTCGGAAAGGAAGCTGTATTGTTAAAATTACATCTGGCTTTTGCACGTGTCACATTTCATGGCAGCATTGAGCCTGTATTATCTAGTGGCTTTGCCTGCAGTCTTTCTTCACACAGTGCTATTTTTAGCTTTTCGTACTGTTGGAATTCAATAGTCTAGTTGTCAAGGCAAGAACGAGAAGATAGTTAAGGTTGAATTTGTCAATGATTCAGCCATGTTCATTGCTACTATTACTATATAATCTTACCATAGTGAGGGACAAATACCACATTTAGGACATTTAATTGCATGGAACTGACAGGTTTTAGATTGAAATTATAAAGTGCTTAAATATAATTACAATCCAGGTTTGAATCATTACAGAGTAAGTAGAAGATCATCAGAAGGCTCTGGGGGAAGCTATAGTTCTTTTGAAAGGAATGACAGTCACCCACACTGTAACTTCAGCTAACATTTTACCCTTTGTCCTCTCTCTTGCCCCTTTTGTCCCCATGGGCACTTTCTTTCATATACATTTACAGATACATGAAGGAGAAAGAGTTTGGCCATGGTGTTAGATGAGGATAGTGAAGGATCAGATCAGAACATTATTCTGTTCTGGTGCATGAGAAGAAATGAAGGCATTTGCAGTTAAATAGGATCAGATCAAGATTAAAATCCATAAAAAGGCTGTCTCCAGTCCCTTACAGATTGGGGTTTAATACTGTGATGTTGCACTAAATAACTGAAAAGCCTTGAATGAGAAAATAGACATTATTCTTCATAGCTGAATACCTTTGTAGCATATACCTATTTAAACCATACTAAAGGCAGTGATCCAGTAGAGCATAAAACCGATATAGAGCTCTGATCACAAGTGTTATTTCATTGAAAATAGCGTGCTCTTGTGCTTAGCAGAGCTCCTGGGTCATAAAGAATACAGAATTTTAAAGATCACCAAATTATAGACCTCAGTGATTTCCGAGATCCTTACTACGCCCTCTCAGTCACTGCAATAAAATGATTCTGATTTAGCAGATATGGGATATTTCCTTTAATTTAGTTAAAATTAGGTGATGGAGTCAATGTAAAAACTCCACTGTGGCACCCCTACCTCTGGCTGCACATATTCTGAGATGTTTGGGTGCCAGGGAGACCAGAGCATCTCTGTTGCTGTAGCTGTGACCTGGGAGATCCCAGAGGTGCAGGTGGTAAAGGAGGTGGTTTCAGGCTGCTCAGGGTGCAGATTGTCTGCCTGTAGGGCAATGGAAATGGTAGGGCTGGGGATGGCCAAACTCTCCCTCTGAACTGACTTAAATGAGCTCAGCTCTCCCTATGCTGCCAAAAACTTGTCAGCACACTGAAAACAAGTTTCTAGATACCAGACACCCAAGGTACTATTGATTAAAAAAGGATTTAAGGGTGCCATATTACAGATACAAGATAAATACCTACTTGGAGAAATCCAAGGACTCTTAAATTTTCTTGTTGTACAAACTTTAGTTTAAATCACAATTTTCAAACAATAAGCTATAAACTTCAGTTGTTTGAGTGCTGTCTGGCAGGAAAACCTGATTATTGCCAGTTTGCTCTTTGCAATGTGGAAGATTTGCAGGACGAAACAGCAGTCTCCTAGCAACCACAGATCCTCTAAAAATCTTCTCTTTGATAGTTCTTAAAATATGTTAATGCCACTAGATATTGCAAAATAAAACATTGGGTCCACACCTAATGAAAGGAGGAATTTTGGTTTATATCTTCAGTTCAGAATAACAATGCACTAGTCAGCAACAGTTCTGACAGTGACTCAACCCAGTTTGGGTTGCTAACCATTTTTGTTTTGTTTAATTAGATCTGCATTACTAAATCCCTGTAGTGCAAATGCTTATACTAATAATTGTGTGTATGAGTAGTCCCAGTGAACTTCATGTGACTATTTATGTGTTTAATTACTTGCTGGACTGAAGATTTACTGTCTGAATTTTAGTGGGCAATATTTTAAAGGACTGCTCCTCTCTCTTCCCCTGGTTATCTACAGGCATCTTATTAGGAGATTATTCTCTGACAATGTTTTATACACATGCTGAGAAATAGAGAATTTAAATCTTGAAAGCAAAGTTCAAAGCTCACATCCTTATGGGAGATTTTGATTCAGCAATTATCTTGTCCTCAGAGCATCTACAGAGTGCCTCACCCCTCCAAAGTGCAGTAAATCTTTCAGGGTGAGGCCCTGAGAGCAGGAGAGAAATAAAAAAGGAGCAAGCATGTTAATCAATTCAAATTCTTACTACGAGGGACAGCTGCAGTGGTGTGCCAACAGACATCAAAGGGGCTACACAGATGTAAGCCAGCCCAGGATGCAAGACTCTGCATTTAATGTAGAATCCCAAAGGATTTATTCATGCTGCTGCATTGCTATTTTTAATGAATGAAGCAGGAAGGACCATAGTGCCAAGCAGAACTTATTGTAAGGGAGTGAAATTCCTATTTCTGAAAAATAAGGAGGAGAGTCCACAAATGGTTTTTTGTCCCCTCACCCCCCAACCATGCCTTTCTGAAGAGACAAAAGAATTAAACAAAGAACAAACTGTATGAAACAGCTTCTCAGGAATCTCAGAATTAGCAAAAATGTATCTTCCCATATGGAGCTGAGCTATAAAGAGCACATGCATGCTAAATCTCTGTAGGGCAGTTGAAATAGTTAGACAATATACAGCATTTCTCATCCATTTCTACTGATTATTGTTTAACAGCTATAGAATCTCACTAGTTTGGTCTTTATTATGCTTATTATAGAGGCTTCACAAAGAGGAAAAGGGCTTTTCCTTATTCCTCTTATAAGCAAAGGACAACTGACCATTTGTGGTCACAATAAGAACTTGGCTTATTTTAGAGTGGAAGAGGAGTTGATAGAACAGAAGTGAAGCATTTGAAAGGCAGTGTCATGTCTGCCTCCTCCAGAGCAGCCCTGAGCTCTTGAGTGCAAGAAGAAGGGAACTTTCCTTCTGTTTAAAGCTTTTCTATTTGTAGCGTTTTGAAAAGAGCTGCCACTAATTTCTGTGCATGTAATCAGTAAGCAAAGCTGCAGCAAAGTGGAGGGGGATTCTCCAGGTAATGAAGTTCTCTGTAACTGAGGACTATGGCCTTCTTTTGAGTAATTGTAACAGGTATTTTTAGATCTTCTAGATTTCTTAAACTGCTAAGAAATATTGCAGATACTGATTGTGTCCTTGTATGGAGCTCTGACATTCAGAATCTTTCTAGAAGTTACTGCAGAGGCAGGGAAATTTCTTTCTGTGAGTTCACTGGTGTGTGCTGTCTATAGATACAACCACTCAGATGATTACTGCAACAGTCCAAAAGGAAAGCTTTTTACAAACTTTATTGAATTATAAGTGAGATTATAAGCAAAAAAAATGGAGATTGTAAACAGGTCTAAAATGTCTCTCTGTTTTCATCCTACCCCTTAACTAGCAAAAAATGATGATGGAATTTCATGACTGTAGAGAAATATCTTTTTTCTCTATTCTACAAGACTTTGTTTCTTTCTGCCTGCATCAGTGTTTAGCACAATAGTAAGGCTTGTCCTCAAGTTTGATTTCTTGTTATAAGGCAGAGAGATTATGCAAGCTATCCTCTTTTGTGACCCCATATTATTTCTGAGCCACAGACCATATGTGAAGCAGTGAGGTCAGTCAGCCACCTATTCACAACCCAGGTGGCTGCTGTTGAGTCTGGAAAAAGGGACTGAAACATAAGAAGAGGCTATCAAAAGACTATAGAGAGAAGAAGAATGGAGAGGTATCAAATAATGGCAGCCTACACCTGCAAACTTGTCATGTTGCTCTAAATAAATTTGTAAGAGAAGTATTATTGCTTTAGAAATGTGCCTTCCAGTGCTTTGCTAGGCTAGTGGTTTTCTGATGAATACCTAAAAAAGAGTTGGGGAACAGAGGTTCTCACTTTTCCCAAACTGCAGAGACATTACAGAATTGCTCTCTTTCTCAGGAGGTCAACAGAAAATCACCAAATACTGAGTGTTTGTAGAAGAAATGTTTTTAATATGGGCCAGGAAAGGTTCTCTCTTACCAAGGGCCAATGGAAGAGACTGAGCAGAGCTGCATCAAAGTGACTTCAGCCAGAGTGACCCTCTTAATTATTTCAAAAATGCTTCTGGACAGATACAAATGGGAAAAGAGTGGGAGTCAAGAGGACTTTGCTCCACTGGCACTAGTGGAGCTGTGCCAGTGCTGTCTCCACTGCTGTTTTGAGAGTGGGTTTTCTTTAGCTGTTATTATGTCAGAGGGGCTGGGCATATTTTGAACTGTGTTATGCCTATCACTGCCGTAGGAGAATGACAGGTTTCGGCATCAGAAAGGCAAATGCATAGGGATGAACAAGAACAGAGACTTGCAAAGACTCAAGGATATTGCACAGGCTTGGAGAAACAAACATCTAAATGGAACCCTAATAAATTAATGAACAGTGCTTTATAAATAGTGTCACTGCATGCTGGCTTTCAGTCAAGGTTAAATGAAGACATAGTGACTCCTTTTAAGAAGTCAGCTAAAAACAGAGATTGTGATTCAAGCAGCAAAGAAACCTTGTTAGAAACCTTGATTCAATTCCTTCATCTACTTCACATTTCCTTTGCAATAAGCTTCTTGAACCCTACTATTGCCAAGATAAATAACTGCAGTCACATGTGGAGGTTTAGGGTCTAAGTATCCATCTATCCTACAATTTACAGCTTACCAGCACTACAAATATCACTGTTTCTTCCTGTATATTTATGTCACAATCATACAGTGACAATTGCAATCATAATTTTATTTCAGTTAGGAAAGCTGTATTATTACTCCATTGATTTCATGAAAAAGACAAGGATAACACAACTAATAAAGATTCAACTAGTTAAGCTCTATAAACTGAAACATATTTTGTAACTGTCAAAGGTTTTGTTTTGCATTTAAATTGATTTTTTGTATCAAAGAGGGAAGATGTTGCTGAGGTTCAAGACTTCATCTAGTTTCACAAATCTTGTTTTTCACCTTGTTCTCTGAGTGACAATGGGACTACTCAGGAGATGGACTTGTGTCTTAGCATATCTGTATATGCATTGATACCTGTAAAGCAAAGACTGTAAACAAAGAGTCACAGTCTCACAAATAGGGAGAGAGAGAAAAAGAACCAAGGACTGTGAAATCTTCAGAAGTAAAAGGAGATGGACTCAGTAAAATAACCCACAGGCAGTATTATATCTGTAAAACACTTATGCCTGACTGTGGCAGGGAAATGGCGCATTAAATTAGGTATAAATTAAACTGAAGGTACATTTATGTTGGTAGTGGTCTTTGGTGTGACAATACCGTTGTGAATATAAAGCTGTAGAATAATAGCCCTTGTCCAGAAATAAACAAAGGGAGGCTATGCATCTGCCAAATGCTTTGTAGTGAAGTAGAAGGAATTTTAGGGCTGAGAATCTGCCTGAGACGTTAATCAGGGATAGGCAGATCGATAAACAGTAAAACATATAAGCGCCTGCAAGATATGTAGGGGCAAATAGCTTTCTGGGTGACCAAAGTAGAAAAAAGTCACAAGGAGAATGTCAAAGTAGAGAATTATCATCTCATATAGTCGTACATTTCTTCTTCACACAGTGAAAACATGAGAAATCAAGTAAGAGAATCAGAGAAATGATTATCACCAGTGTGACAGAATACAGAATCCATTGAACCAAAAAAATTATATGAAGCATCAAATAAAAGGGAGCAAGATAATTAACTAAAATATGGCAGAATTAAAAAGAACATGTCTGGAAAATCTAGGAGAAAATGGAAAATATGAGACTTAGCAGACAAAATTTTGGTATGTAATATTATGACATTTTTGAAATCAACATACCAAGAGACTTTTTTCACAAACACTGTAGGAAAATGTCAAAGCCAACCAAAGAAAGCCCTTCCTATGATATCCTTTTACAACTGGGAAAGGATCTAAATTTACAGGATAAAATTCTGCCTCTATTGATCTCTTGTGTGATTTTTGCTGTTTGATACAACTGTTTCCAGAATTCCCTCCAACAGCCATATTCCTCTAGGACAGAGAATTCACTTTAACTTCCAGTTTGGTATAAGTATTTATCAGTGAGAAGATGACATCACTCTTCTCTCTCTCTTAAACCAAAGGGAATAGCAAGGCTTTGCCTGTAAGCCTGTGCTTCAGACATCACTAGGAAAGGGCTGTTGGGATCATCTCCTCTACAAGGCTGCAGTGAGGCCAGTCTAGCATCCTGGCTATGGCTAGAAAGCCAAATGAACCCTCTGAAAGAAATATTTCATGCTGCCAGGTCATTATTTCAAAAAGAAAATCTGCTTTTTTCCCTCTTTAGAACAATAACTGACACACATGAAATGAGCTAGTCAAGTTTTATAGGGAGAATTCATACATTTTATTACACCAGTTGGTACATTTCTGAAAAGCAAAGAGAAAAGCCATTACATCCTTGAAACTTTATTTGGGAGAAACAAAGATTTAGAAACAAAGAGTTTTTGTTGTTGCTGCTTTCTTTCTCCAGCTATAACACTTGGCCTAACAGAATTTCTCTCAATCTGCAAACATTGTCTGCTTATATCCTTATGTTATGAAAGCTAGAATAACTCTGCAAAAGTGTATGGCATGGTTTTATATCCTTCCGTATTTTGCTACCACTGTATACAGTTGTATTTAGCTTGGTGATGACCTAAACACTCCTCTCTTTCCTAGTTTTCCACATCAATGATCTCCAGAGTTACATTTTGGAATTCAGTGTTCCTGGTATTGTAGCATCTAAACTGAAAGTCCTAAAATGAATCAAGTGACATAGTGAGTCATTGGGGGAGAACTCATGAGTAGGAACTAACTTTCAAATTCCTGCCAGGTAGAATTTGAATTATGCCTTGCTGCCTGGGGATTTTTATACCTTCAGATAAATGTCTAACTTCACTCTGATTCCTATTGATCTCTTTAGACCTTCAGGTTGTTTTGTGACAATAAGCTCCACATGCAACTTACTCTATTTAAAAATCACTTTTGATCAGTTTTGATGTTATTGCCTTTCTGTGTCATTTGAGTCTTTCATTCTTGCATTATGAAAGCCAAAAGTGGAGCACCTGACAATCATTTTCCTACCCATGGTTTTGTATATGTTTCTCCTAAACATAATGCGTTCATTTTGCCATCTCTTCCTAAAGGAGTCTTTTAACTTTTAGTTCATCTTTCCTAAAAGGTTTCTTTCTGATTTTTGTTGGCAAGGTGATGATCAGAATTCTTTTCTGTACTCTAGACCACAGTCATATGGTCAGAAAAATTACTTTTTTTCTTGCTTGTGTAGTGTTTTGACTATCGCAGTGTTCAGCAGATCTTACTACTGGGTTTTCCATGAGAGATTTTTGTGCCTGTCTTTTCCCCCACAATAAATTTAGACTTTTTGTCACCAAGCACACTTACATTTGTCAGTACTGAACTTTGCCTTGTGCTCTATCTTTCTCCAGGTCTGTTAGTTCTCCTTGAAGTCTTTTGTCTGCTGATTGTTCTGAATAAGTTTATGCATCTTTAAGACTTTTTCTTTCTCTTTTTGTCTACTTTTCCTACATTATTGCTAAAGAATGAACCAGCAGTCCCTAGGTTAACCTATTATTAGCTTTTAACTTTTATTAAATTTTTGAACATTTAGCCTTAACATTTCTTTTTCCAAATTGTTTTGAATGGAAAAAACCCATATTTTACTGCTCTCACTCATTTCTGACTTCTTTCGGCTGGTACACATCTCCCTGAGATGTGGCATATGTAAGATTGTATGACTTGGAGAACAGAAACTTTAAGAAGTCTTTGAGAAGGAAGGATTGGAGAATTACACACCAGTTAGCCTTGCCTCTGGTCTGGAATAGCCATGGAGCATGTATTTTTTGAATCCATTTCCACACACATGAGTTTCTTCTGTAACAGGATAATTTTGTCTTTCTTCAATGGCAGCCTGGGAATTTGTCAGTCTTTCTAAGGCTGATCTTGTTTTACTCTGTGCACAGAGGTGAATATACCTCATTAACATTCCATCCCATTTAAGTTTCAAATCCAAGGTTATGTTAGATTCTTTTCAGCTAAACAGAACTCCTTAATCCTCAGCAGACTCTATTTTATGGTCTCGTAGTCTAAAAGTATGACCTTAGCTTCCTACACCTGGATCTATAATTTTATCATTGACTATTTAAATGTTCTTTCAGTAAGTTAGAAGTGAGATCATTCTGTCCTGATATCATTGTTCATTGCACTATGGATGTTTGCATCAACCATGAATTAATCATGAAAGGTTTTCCTTGCAATGAGCAATGAAAAGGCTTAATACTCTTAGACCTGATTTTTCAGATCTTTGTAAGGTGATTTCCTTTGAAACAAGTCTCTAAAGTGTAGTTAATCTGTTTTGTATGCACTGCAAAAGTGTTTTATTGCCAGAATATAGCTCCATACATTTTTCAAAAGAAAGCATCATGTCATATTAAATCAAATATCTGTAAAAGACTGTTACAGCTGCTCTTTTAAATTAACCAGTCCTTCGGGGAACTTTGGCCAGAGTGTGAAGTTGACATTGTCTATAGGGATGGCAACATTACAGTACTTCTTATCAGAGTGATGACATTTTATGGAACTTTGAAAAAAACCCCGTTTAATTATTTCCTTCCAACCTGCTGTGATTATGCAAGACTCAAACTGAGAAATCAGCTGTTACAGTTATTCAGCATCACAAGCTGACACTCAGGCTCTGTGAGGACTATGCAATGCCTTCTTTTGGGGGTGTCCTTTGGTCCTTGCTGTTAAGACTGGAGACTTGACTGAAGCACATTGTGCTTCCTTCTGCAATGGGCAGCTGTGTTTTCCTTCCCATTAAAAGAGTGACAGGACAGTGGTAGTAGAGGGAATACAAACAAAAAATCAAATGGTATAGAATCAGGATTACTGGACATGGAATGCTGCAAGCTTGCTTGACTGCCAGGCTGACCAGCTCACGAGTGCTGAGATTCCAGAGAACCAATCCCAAAGATCCTCCCTCTCTCCTCCAAGCAGTACCTGTCCATATATCTCATCCAGTTTGGGAATACAACCCAAAGAACGAGGACATGCGGTGACTCCAAGCACAGGAGAGTGCTTTCCTGCCTGTGTTTGTTTCATTGCCTGACACATCAGGAAGCACATTCCCCCACAGGGAGTGTTTGCAAGATTAGGTTCTCAAGCCCTACTGCTTTGCCTTTGACTTCACATCTCAGTAATGAGTAGTTCCACAGTGGCCATAATGCATAATACATTGATAATAACAGCACACGTATCATTAGACTTCCTACTTACAGTATTTGTCATAATCCTTAAATCACATTTTTCCACAAATAAATAAAACCCAGCAACAGATAATTTCAGGCTTTTATGTCAGAAGTGCACCAAAAGCTAGAGTTCTTTCAGTGCTTGGGTTTGTTTATTTTCCCGAGTTCTCTTTTAATATTTTGAGAGGTAAAGGATTAATATAAAACAGTTGACATGGCCGTCAGTTAACTTTAAATGTATTTTGATGGAGAGAGGTCGAAATGCATCACTGAATTTCTTTTGAAGTACTGTGGGCCCAAGGTGAACATGCAACATACCATTGCACCAGTGGTAAATAAAAAAATGCAGAACTATTAAAGAGAAGCAGAGCTGTGAAAAAGGTCTGCTAGATCAGGTATTTGGGGAAATACAGATGACAACTGGAAAAGATTTTTATGGTGCACCTATCATTGTGAAGGCAATGGATGATAATGGAAAGCAAGATAATAAAAAGGTAGATTTATTTCTCACAGTAACAAGTTCTGCTGCACTTCTACTGAAGTTAAAAGTTTACAGTTAATCCAGACACAGTAATTTAACTGCAAAACTGCATTACAGGGGTTTGAGTGCTGTACTTGACATGGAAATGTAAGATATTTTTAACTCTGAGCTATAAAAGGAAAGTGCAAATATAGAAAGTCTGCAAGTGAACTAAGTCTGAACCACAAGAGCTTTGCAGGCTGCAAGTCCTGCCAGTTCTGGCTGGCAGAAAAGACACTGCCTGCTGGAAGACCCAGGACAAACTTGAGATAAGACAGTAAAATTTACCATGACCATCAGTCATTCTATGTAGATCAAAGTTTTCAGGGGTTTACAGTGCATTGACATTATAGATGGACCTAATTTAATTTATTAATAGGAGTAGGTTGCCCAGGGAATTTGGAGAGTTACCACCCCTGGAGGTGTTCAAGAGGTATCTGGGTGTGGTGCTGGGTGATGTGGTTTAGTGGTTTGGGGGTTACAGGGGCAGTGACAGGTTAATGGTTGGAACTGGATGATCCTAATCCAATCCTTGATGATTCCACGGTTTTATGATTCTATTTCATTTTTGTTGCATCCACCCCACCTGGAATTACATAAGAGCAAAAGAATAATTTCTTCAAGGAGAGGAATTTAGATGGCACACAGAGGGTTTAATATGCTCCTAGATTTAGATGCTCGTAAAAAGACCAAGGAAGACAGCATAGCAGATTTATTTTTGTACATCCAACACCTTTTTTGGAAAATCCTGTTATACTCAATGCCCAAGGCATTTCCCTAAAAAACACATTAGTGCCATTACTAAGGTTTGCAGAGTTGGTGCCCTAATCTGGAAGAAAAATAATGAGGTTATGTGATAATAGGGTGTAAATAACTTTGAAAATAACAAGTCTTACTGGTCTGGAGCTAAAAACTATCAATGGCAGTACAGAAATTTTCCTTTCAACAAACTGAAGTAATTGAGAAGCTCATAATTCCCTAGTTACCCTAGAGAGACATATCCATGTTTTTGTAAAATTATGTTATGACCAGGAGGTTCATAAGCTATGTTAAGCACGAAATAAAAAGGTATTAGTAACACAATTCAGTGTCAACCTATGTGCTCTGGTAAAAAAGGAAGGTATGCAGACATTTGTGGAAACAGGTAATTCTTGTGGTCAATGTGTTTAGTTGACCTGTGAATGACACATGCAAAATTGTCCACTGAAAAAGGACTGCTCACTTTAAGTAATTTAGGAAACTGAGGAATGAAATAAACCTATGTTCTTGTCTTGGAGTATTAGGGCAGTAAGCACAAGATTCAGCTGCCCCTCCGTGCCTCAAGAGGGATTCAAGCAGGGCTATATCCTGACCTTGCTGGCCAGGCTGCCCACAATGTTCATGGACTGCCCCGAGCTGGAAGGACCCATCAGGGTCACTGAGCCCAGCCCCTGCCCTGCACAGGGCACCCCAAAGATCACCCCAGATCCCTGAAAGCCTTTTCCAAACACCGATGGGCTTGGTGCTGTGTCCGCTTCCATGGGGAGCCTCTTGGAATTCTTAGTTGTTTTCACTCAGATATAAAGATTATATGATATTCTAACACTCATCATAATGTAATTATCTATTTAATTATCTATTTAATTATCTATTCCAGGAAAAGATCCCATGTTTTCAGTTGCAGGCTACGTCTAAGAAGTCTTTTACAAAAACCAAAGCAAGGCATAAACACTTCAGAACAGCAAGAACAGAAACACTCCTAAATATCATAGATTTGATAAGTACTATAGGGGAATAGGAAAAATTTCCAGTATACATTAGGATAAGGATTCCTCATTTTTCTAAGGATGTTTTTGCAACACATCCATTTTATGAGAGGATCTTGAAACACTAAACAAACTGATTAAGAGTTATTTTTATTTTGCAGCTGGAGAAACTGAGGAATTGCCAAATTTGACCCTTACCCAAAGCTACACAATAAATCAGTGGAGACAATTGTAAGAAAAACCAGTTTTATTCCCTATAAATCTGTATCTAAATTTACTTACTTTTTACCACAATGTTTATCTGGAAAATAATTGTTGGCACAATAAGTAACAATCAGCACTGGAGCAGCTGTGGTGTTAACAATTGTTGTTCCACAGAAAGTAAGGATTTAAAAGACATTTGTTAGCCAGTTCGTCCTGACAAATTACAGCAGCACATGTGCACCTTCATAAAATTCCATTATAGCTTAGAGGACACATACTAATATTTATTATAGCTATTAAGCTTCATAATTTTGAGAAATGTAAAAATCAACATATTGATCTGTGGTACTAAAATAACTGAGTTACTAGAAAAGTTACCTCTTGTTTTTCTTCTAATGATAGAAGTTCATTAAGAGTGGAAAATACTTAATCCCTGCTTGTCATGATGTTTAGCTAATTATTGTGTTATTAAATAGTGATTCAGCCAGAAAAGCTCATTTGTTTCTTCCTTCTCAACAGGAAGAACTTGAAAGCTTATGCAATGAGAAAGTGAAAGCTGAAACTTTCCTCTCAGCATCCCACTCTTTGTTACTCACATTTCCCATCACGGGGGAGAGATGTATTTCCTTCAAGGAAGGAAGGAACATTTAAGATGTGAATGAATACAAATACAAGAAAAGCAGGAAACCGACCACAGCTGTCAATACACAATTTCTAGAGCTGCAACACTGCTGGGGTAATATCAGTCAGAGGTGCAATCACCTGTGAAAGGAATTCCTGCTGACCTGAGCTCAGAAAGGAGACATTAGCTATGTTAGTACCCAACATTTGTTCTGAAGGCCTGGTGGTGGAAGAACAAAGCCTCTTTCCTCCCTAGGTTGCTTCCTGCAATGTTAGTTTCTACACTCCAGAATGGTTATGAGCAAGATACAAAAAAGCTGCCAGTAGCTTGTGAGTGGAACAGTCACTTCTTTCTGCCCTTGCCTATTTCCAACATAAATAAACATATAAATAATAATTTGCCAAGAGCTTCCCTCCTGCTGTAGGGAAATGTTTCATGTTTGGTTGGAATAATTAACAGGCTTTTTGTTATTTTCTACCACCATATGCTGCTTTCCTGCTCTGCATTTGCAACTCCTCAGACCAGCTCCTGATTTTGCAGCACTGGGAGTTGAATGGCAGATTGGTTGTGGAAGGTGTGCAGAGAAAGGGGAAGGGGGGGAAGGGGATCTTATACACTTCCACCTTAACTCTGGAAGGAGAACTTGGGGGCTGCAAAGGTCTGCTTTTGTAGCTATCAATGAAGTAAAAAGCCATTTACTTTCAACTGGGGACTGATTGGCTCAAAAAAGGAGCCAAACTAATTTTGTTTTAATTATTTATTGTGTTCCAGTTCTCATGACTGATTCTGTTTTAATTGTATTTTTAATTAACTGCATTGATTGCAATGGACTGTACACTTCCCCCACAGAACTGCTGACTGGTCTAGCTTCCATTTTGTTTTACTTCAACATCAGAAAAGAAAGCAAGAGAAGATAGGTTGTTCCAGGGAAAATGAAGGGCCTTTTCTGCATTTTGTTGGTGCATATGGGCACTTATGAAGTTAATTTTGGGAGGGTTTTGTTACCAATTTGTTACTCCATGAGTAACTCTGGTTTTGCATGGGTTACAATAGGGTAGTTCTCTTTCCTCCTTATGATAACTGAGTAATATTTTATCTTCTGCTGCTGCTCAGGGAGCAGCTGGGTGAGAATGGCAGGAGGCAAGTTCCTGACACAGCTCTGCCTCCATCTCTGCTCTGTTGGCATCCCACAGGCACATTCCTGGCACAGGGCTGCCTCCATCTCTGCTCTGTTGGCATCCCACAGTGGGGCTGGGGATCCTCTGGGTCTCTCAGGTCAGCCAGGGGCATGGGGGGCAGCTCCCACCCCATGCCCTGGGCACCTTCCTGTGCCATCAGATTCTGCTTGTGCCCTCTGGCTGCTCACAGCTGCTGTTCCTCTGAATCTGCTCTCTTACCAGCACTCCCGTTTTCCCCTTGCAAGGCTCTGAATCAGCTCTGAGTCTCCAGAAATAGGAGGTGTCTGGTGCTTCCCGAGCACTCGTGGCAGCATCGCAAGAGGAGTGAGGGTCTGGCTGGCTGCTGGAGAAATGCGTGCTTGTGAACCAGCTTTTGAATCCTCAATAGCTGCTCATTTCAGCTGTGCTCACACAGAGGGTTTCTGTTACTGCAGTTATCCAAGGAATAGCTGTTCTTTCGGGGGAATATCTCTTCATTTTTAAGAGAGCAAGTGTAGCTGTGTGAGCAGGCCTGGTATTTATGCCTCATTCTCTTTTGTTTAAAATGCTCTCTCTATCCAAGCAGGGAGCAGAGGACTGAGACTGCCATACCACTGATCATTCTTGCCCAGCTAACATCGAATATTAATGCAAACAGCTCATAAGCTCGACAGATACAGATGTGATTTGAATAATTTTAGTTTGTCTTTGCAGGTATTGAAGGTACTGTCAGAAATTGAGAGCAGTTGGCCAACAGTGTCACAACAGAAGGCTCTGCAGACTTCAGTCTGGGAGCTGGTTGTGCAGCAACAGGTGCTCCAACACTGTTCTATCCAGCTCCCTTGGCTTTTTTCAACATTAAGTTCAGAACAACATTTGGAAATTTCCTTTTGGTAGTAAGAAAGGAAAGGGAGCTGGATGTAGATACAGTGCTGATTTGAGGCGTGGAGACAACAGTGGGATCTTAAACAATTTCTGTCCATTCTAGGTGCTGAGTAAGTGTGACAGAAAAAAATGTTTGAGGGCTTTTCAACTAAGAGTTATTTTCCATAAAGGAAAGCTTTCTTTAAACTTGATAAGTACCTGCTTACTTTTGGGAAATCAGCATTTTTGAAATTTCAAAAGCATCCTCTCAAGAGTATTACACAGGGGCATAAACACACTACTGTAGTTTCTAACTCAGCTAAATAAACAGAATATCATGTTTTCTTTACTCTCTGTTGATAGAAGGCAGTGGTATCTCAAAACAAATGCACTACTTCCTAATAGCAAATAGTTTTTGTACCCCTGAGACCCTGGTCACAACTAAGGATTATGAACTACCCTCTTAATAAGATTTTCCAATCAATTTTGCCTCAACTTTTAATATTTCCCCCCTTATCTTCCCAGCTTACTTTTGAGAATATCATGGGAGAGTGTTTTAAAGCCAAGATTTATGGCTTCTACTTCTTCTTCCTTACCCATAAGGTGTCTTTCCTGTCACCTAAAGCTCCTGGCACTGAAGAGTTTCATCTGAGAAGGTCAAATTTAAGCTGCTTTGTAAAGAGGAAGTTGTTGAAACAAATGCCTGAGCTGGTCTGTGAAAATACAATTTTTTTTTAGCTTTATGAAAAAATATGTATTTTATAAATGTAAGTTAAGTTCCCAAATGGCGTCCTGCTTCTCCTTATCTGACCTGAGGTCAAAACCTTTCACTTCCTGATATTCTGAGACATGAGTCATGCTGTTGGGGCAGCTAGGCTTAATTTTTGGGACCCACATTTAGTATAAAAACCTTTTAAGCCACCCCATAATTCATAAAAGTTTCTGTTCTTTGACTTTGTTGGGCTCAAAGTTTTAATGCTATGTTTTCTGATGGGAGTCTAAAACCCATGGATCACCAAGCCCACAGAGAAAACAGTAATGCAAATGCAGCTTTGACAGATTAATGTAATTCTGATTCCCTCTTTTCTGTCCCCAAAATGCTTGCTGTGATGGGTTCATATTAATAAGTAAACTTTTATTTTACTCCAGTTAGATGTTAGAACACAGTGGGAGTGCGGGAGCAAAGTTACATCTATGTTTCTATTAATTGCATGCAGTACATCACTGAGCAGAATTTTAATAGGGCTGAAAGCCTCAGAATGAGTGGGGAAAAATATCAGTCACTCACAACTGAAAAATGAATCAGAGCAACATCTGGCTCTGGGCAGTGCCCTGCACTTTAATCTGTTCTTGGTGGAGTTCAGAGATTTTCACTATGTGGAGCAGGAAAATATCTGTGTTAAGTATTGCTGATGGCTGTGTGAGAGGGTCACTGCATACCCAGATCTTTGTTTTTGTGATCTGCCACAGCCATGCTGTGGCAGGGCAAAACCCCACGCTTTGGAAACAGGACAAACACAGGTGCCAGATGAAGGAAGAAATGAAAAATGAGTTAAAGCACCTTTAAAATCCTTGTCATAAATAACAGTTGTAGACCAAAGCTGGACCAGAAAAGAGGGATCTGTTAACCTCTTCTGCCTCTTGCTCTTTCACCTTCCCTTGCCTGGCTTTGCAGTTTTCAGGCATCTCTGCTGATGGTAATTGTTCTAAGGCTGTTGTAGCTTCCATTACTCTGAAAGTATAATTTCTTTCTATAGGCATCCAAAGATAAATTGAGGAGTGTTTGTCAAACTCAAAGGAAGGGGAAAAGTCATGTTAACAAAAATCTCTGGGAAAGGAACACTAAATATTTCTGATTGCAAATTTCACTTTCCTGTTGCACGTGCCAAAAGATACTGAAATAAAAGTGAACTTCATGTGCTCAGGATTTTTGTCTGTCTGAGTAGCTGCTCCTCTGAAGGCAAATAGTAGATTTGGCTAGAAAATGATTTTGTTTTCTGGTTGGAGTTCTGAATCCTGTGCAGAAATTCACCATTATAATATTGGGGTTTTTTTCCTTTATACAAATACCTCCCTCCTGACTCGCTTGCTGCTCTCCTTCTCTAAAAAAGAAGGGGTGGGAGGGCAGAAAAGGGAGGAAAACTGAATTAAAACCCCTAACTACAAAAATGCAGGCTTTATGGTGAAACACTTAATTTCATTGAAAACACATTCTTGTTATCGGGAACCAGCTCAGACTGTCTGCTTTAGCCTGTCTTGAATAAGTAGCTTATTCTTTTGAGCACTGGCTTATAGACATCTATGCTCTGTGAAGAAGATTCTGATCTAATTTGTATTTGATGAGCTGGGAAGCTGTAAATGACCATATGCGTCATCTTGGGAACATTGTAGCTTTATGCAGCCTTCGAGGAGACAAAGGCTCCATTAGTGACCCAACGGAGGTGTTTTAGAGCAGGCAAGGAGAACTCTCTAAACACCATCTGCTCGTACTGTTGCTTGTAAAACGATGTCACATCTGCTGCTCTAAAAACATTCTGCTGATCTCTCCTACAGTAGATGGCTGCTGCGCTCCTCTCAGCTCTGGAAAAAGGAGTCAGGGCCACAGTACTGGGACAAGAGGTGTTAACTAGAGATGAAATTGTGCGTGACCTGCTTGGCTTACATATCTTGTGACTGAACCATAAATGTCACCCAAAAAAACCACCCCCAAATTAAGGAGAGGCTTGAGAACTCTGCATTTAACTGGTGAAACTAAGTAAATACTGCAACTGTTAATTTTTGCCAGGGTACATCTTGCCCCAGCTTGGCTGCTGCTGCTACAACTAATACTACTGCATGCTTCAAGCCTAATGTGGCTAAGTTCTCTCAGAGATTGAGAAGATATTTGAGATAGCTTGGTTGGTGGAAAATGAGATTTGTTTTTGATTTCAGATGAAATGTGCTCAAAAGGTACTACCACTTCCTTTGGCCATCAGATTTTATAGCTTAGAGTATGCCTGACACCCATCAGGTGTTATAAAGCTAATTTACCTACCCTGGAAGCTCCAAGTGTACACACTGGTGTACATTTGCAATACTACTCATCACTACTATACCCAGAGTGATCATTTCATAATAGTGGTGTATAGGAAAACAGCACTGGTATCACAGGAGAGAGGTTATAATGATGAAATAGAAAACCTTGGAAGTACCAAGGAACTGCAGCCCCAGATAATTAAAGATTCAATACTTGTCTTTCCCCACCCAAATGCAATTGTTAGGACCTGAGATTCTTACACAGTGTTGCCAGACACAGAGACTGTTTTCAGGAATCTGCAGAATGAAGGAAAAATAACAGAGTGAAGTTGTTAAGGTGTGTGTTGCTTGCAGTTCAGTGGTTATGCTCACTTCACACAATAATGAGTTTAAACTAGTAGTGTCTTAAAATTATTGTATTTGTCCGGTATCTCTGAATGGTGAAAAGAAGTGAACATCATCTTCTGTCAATCAAGTTTATGATAAAGGAATGAAACCATCTATTTTAATACCCACTTTGAGAAAAAAAAAATGTTAGGCTACTGACAACCTGTTGGCCACCTCCAATTTGCAAAGCAGAGGGGAACAAACTGTGCAGTGTCATGTGGAATACCATGGCAAGAAAGAGGCCAGGATGTCAGGAAGGGTGGCCATGTGGCATTTTCCACTGCTGCATGAGACTCATAAAAGGCCCTAATGACGTGCTCTGTCATGTAGATATCATGCTAAAGAGCTGAAGCATCTGATGTAGTTCACTTTCTTACTTTCCTCTGCTAACCTAGAGATACCTCAGCTTCATTATATCAGCTATGGAGGGTAGTTCTACAGTGGCCCACCTGTCTGGAAGAGCAGGAACAAACCAGAAAATAGGACACTTGGAAAAGTTTTCAGGTGTTTGGCTACTGGCTTGATCACTGAACTGGGCAAAGCACCTCATTACCCTTTCCTTCTGGTCCTACCTCTTAATATTTCTCTTTTAGCATATTGCATGCATGAGTCAGTGAAACAATATATACTTTCCATTATAATGTATTTGAACCCAAATCTTACTTGTAAACATCACTGTACTGTAAATAGAAATGAAAGATTTGGTATTCATCCAAGAACAAACAAATGCCTATTTTTACATCATGGTGTCAGGCTGGAAGGGCTGAAAGAGGACTCAGAACCTTGTATAAAAGAGCTTTGACCTAGAGCAAGAAAATCTTGTCTGCTCTTTCAGCAAGATTCTGTTAGTACTCAGGTGCCCTAGAAAAGGAGAACCTAAAAACTGCCCTAGAAACTTTCTTTTAGAATGGGAGATTGGTTGCATTTTCTACTGCTGTGGAATTCTACCACAGCTTCTGCATGCAGTCTTCCTCTATTCTTGCAGATTTCATAGTTTTCACAGAATATTCTGAGTTGGAAGGGAACCACAAGGATATTTGGGCTCAACTCTTAAGAGAATGGTCCATATGGGGATCAAACCCCTTCATGCCTGTGAAGTTCAGGTGTGCGAGGCTCTGATTTCTAAACATGCTTGTGCACCTTCAGGGAGCCATCCCTGTGCTCAGGCATTTGTCTTGCAAGAGAACCTATAATGAACCTATAATGTTATCCTCATGGATAACAAATAGTAATAAAGCAGGAATTAATATATTTTCCTTGTTTGTGCTAATGTCTGCGACACTGTGCTTCAGTTGCTACCCACAGGGTTCCTTAGGAATTAAACAGCCTACCCAGATTAGAGATAAACATGAACCTTTTCATCTTCTCGATATCCTATATAAATGTCTACTCTGGTTATATTTCTTCTTTCTAGCTATTGTAATAATGATTTCTTGTGAGAGGAATGAAAAAGGATGTTGTTCTACCTTGTGCTTCATTCATCTGCATTTAATAAGGATGTCATCCTTTGTAACAGGCAATTGTCCCCTTCTGTCTCAAGGGCTATAGAAATGAAATCCTTTAGGGCATACATTGCTTGAAATCAGAGTAAGAATGAATACTTTGTTTTCAGCTGGTTTTGCTAAGGCTACAGGAGGGAATTGAATTGCTTATATGGGGTCAGAGTTTGGCCCTTGAGACTAAATCACATAGGAGGGAGGATGACTGCACAGTGACTCTCCAGCTGGCTGAGGCACCAGCCTGAGCCAGGTTATGTCTTCACTGGTGAAGCTTTGCAGGTCCAGCAAATTATTCTCAGATTTGAAGTGAAGCAAAGTGAAATGCAAGGTCCTACACCTGGATCAGAGCAATCCCAGGCACACCTACAGGCTGGGCAGAGAACTGCTTGAGAGCAGCCCTGTGGAGAAAGACTTGAGGGTGGTGGTTGATAAAAACTCAGTATGAGCCAGCAAAGTGCACTCACATCCCAGAAGAACAACCATGTCCAGAACTGCATCCAAAAGAGTGTGGGCAGCAGGTCAAGAAGAGATTCTGCCCCTTGATTCTGCCCTTGTGAAACTCCACTTGGAGTGCTGCTCCAATGTGTCCATGAGAAGGACATGGAACTGTTGGAGCAAGTCCAGCGGGAGCTGTGAAGATGTAGAAAAAGACTGGAGCACCTTTCTCTACAAAGGCAGGCTGAGGAAACTGGGGCTGTTCAGCCTGGAGAAGAGAAGGTTGCATGGAGAACTCACACCAACCTTACAGCCACTGAAGGGGCTGCAGGAGAGCTGGAGAGGGACTCATTGTGAACTGAAGTGATAGTACAAGGAATACAGGGTACAAACCAAAAGAGTGGAAATTTAGGTTAGATATTAGGAAGAAGTTCTTCACTGTGAGGGTGGTGAGGCACCGGAACAGGTTTCCCAGGGAGGTTGTCCAACCCTGCCCAACCCTGGCAGTGTTTAAAGCTCAGCTGGGTAAGGTCTTGAGCAACGTGGTTTAGTGGAAGGTGTCTGTGCCCATGGCAGAGGGGTTTGAGACTAGATGGCCTTTAAAGTCCCACTCCTTAACATTCTTAGCTCAGTTGGCCAGAGCCTGGTGCTAATAATGCCAAGGTGGCAGGTTTGATCCCTGAGAGAGCTGGTCTTGATAATCTTTGTGTGTCCCTTCCAATCCAGAATATTCTGTGATCCAAATATATTGGGGTGTCTAGGGAATGACTATGAGGATTATGAGGAGTCTATGGTTCCATAAGCATGGTAAATTCATGTGGAGCATGGCCAAGTCCCTCTCCCTCACCAGCCGCCTTTTTCAGTCTTAGTTTACAGTATGTGAAATCTTAACTTCCAAAATGTAGAAGTGGCACTATCCCAACCCAAGCTTGTTTTTTAAGACAGCCTCTGCAGCTTAGTAAATCATTAGTATTGATCAGGTTTGCTCATATTTATTTTGTCTGATAATGACATGGTCTTAGGTGAGAAATGCACAATTCCTTAGATTATATATACATATAGTTGCAATGGTGAGGTCAAAAATTGTTTCTAAGACCTCTTGAACACAGAGTGTGTGCTACCAACAGTTTAATGTAAGATGGAAAGATACAGCTCTTCTAAGAAAGAAATTGATTTCCTGTGACTGAGAAAAGTCAGTGTCTAATGTTGCACGTTAAGGTTCCTTGCATAGGTATAAGTAGGTATGTAAAGTTGAGAAGCTGGAAAGTAGATCCTCATTTGTGTATTACTGAAGTTACTGAAATGTAATTTTCAGGTTGATTCAAATTCTAAGGTGCTGCAGACTTACTCAGGTCTGAAGTCAGACTCCTGTATGATTATTTAAGAATTAAATTTTAACCTGTATTTTCTTCCTGGAAGAGTAATAGTGGTATATAAAGCTTTCTTGAAGACATTGGTTACTTGGAACAAATGTATTTGAGATAAAATATGTATGAAAAGACAGGCTAATCTCCTTTCATACCTGGCTTTCTTTGAAACATACCCTAAGAAAAAAAAAAGTATTGTCTGGATCCATCTACATTTCTCTCTATATTGATCTGTTCTTTGACAGTTTCTGACAAGTATGTCTTTCCAGTTCTTAGAAACTTTCCACTGCGTACAACCCTTTTCAGACATTTCCTGCATTTTTCAGCCCACTGAGCTGGTCATATCATTTCAGTCTGGAAGTATGACACAGTCTTGAGTTGCACACCCTTCATTACATTGGTGTGGATTCAGAGGTTTGCTTTCATTTAGTTATAGCATTTTCCTTTCCTGCTTGTTTGTCCAGTGACTTCAAATTTAGATCAATAACTGGGAATGAAAAAATTATTTCATCCTGCTGGCCAAGTTACTAAAATATTTAGACCACACCAAGGCCATGTTCATTGTATTTTGGAATTGCTTTCTACCCATCACAATTCCCTTTAACTTCAGTCACACAATGAGGCATCTTTTTTTTTTTTTTTTTTTT